>LPNX010847001.1:149651-223733 GCA_001517045.1 Pseudotsuga menziesii
CGAATCTCCTCAAAATATCAACAACATACTTTCCTTGTCCCAGGAAAATATGTCTAGGCTCCTGGCAAACCTCCAATCCCAGAAAATAATGCATCAGTCCAATATCAGTCATCTCATACTTTGCTGCAAGATCCTTCTTGCAAGTTGCAATGGGTCTCTCTCTCCCTGTGATAAACAAGTCATCAACATATAGCAGAAGAATAAGCGGATCATTTCCAACCATGATGAAGTAGAGATTCGGATCTGCTTCACTCTTCTGAAACCCCATACTCAGCAAGTAATAATCAATCCTGGAGTACCAAGCTTTAGGAGCTTGCTTCAGCCCATATAGGGCCTTCTTCAACTTGCAAACATGAGACTCTCTCTCATGAATCTCAAAGCCTTGAGGTTGCTCAACATAGATCTCCTCCTGTATGATCCCATTGAGAAATGCGGTCTTCACATCCATCTGATGGATCTTCCAACCCATTTCCGCTGCAATGGAGATCAATCCCCTGATAGAAGTATACCGAGCAACCGACGCAAAAGTCTCATCATAATCAATTCCCTCAACCTGTGAAAACTCCTGCGCTACAAACCTAGCTTTGTACTTCTCCACACTCCCATCCATTGCATGTTTTAGCTTGTAAAGCCACCAAGAAGTCACCACCGACTTCCCCTCAGGTATCGGAACTATCTCCCATACATCATTCTTCATGATGGAATGGTACTCATTCATCATGACATCTCTCCAAACTGAATGCTGGGAGGCCTCTTCAAAAGTAGAAGGTTCAGAATCACGTGTACTAGCCATTAACAACATGCCCAATCTGTCAGGCATCTTGATGGCTCTCACTGCATCTCTGGGTGTCCCAACCTTCATAGCTTCCTTTAGAGTCTCACGAAGCCACTTAGGCTTCTTCTTCCCTGAAGACTGCTCCCACACTGGTCTGTCATCATCTGAAGAACTACCAGAGCTAGTACCCCAGTAACCTGTGAACTTGAAGCTGGTGTACCAACACCAGGTTTACCTTGTAATCTTGATCCTGATCTCGATCCCCTGTATGGTGTACCTGTAATAATAGACCCATCACTTGTCCCCGAAGACCCTGCTGGCCGAATCACTGAACCTGGTGAACCCGTGCCAACACTATGTGGTCCTGTAACCCTGGAAACTTGTGATCCTGAATGCTGCATTGATGGAACCTGTGAAACAAGCTGAGGAGCAGGGACCTGCTGCTCTCCCTGCTCTGACTCTCTCGACTTCCCGAAGGCCCGCTCCTCCTCAAACTTCACATCGCTTCTCACCACGACTTTTCTCTGAGAGGGAAGGTAAATGCGGAAGGCCTTGGAAGTCTCATCATAACCCACAAAGATGCCCTTCTCTGCAGTGGGCTCCAAGTTTGTCCTCTTCTCTGAAGGGACATGGGCATAAGTCAGGCTACCAAATATCCGAAAATGGCTAACTTCAGGCTTCTTGCCTGAAAAGCACTCCTCAGGTGTCATATTCCCCATGACACGATGGGGACTCCTGTTCTAAAGATATACAGCTGTGCTGCAAGCCTCAACCCAAAGAAAGAAAGGAAGAGACTGGTCATGTAGCATAGCTCGAGCTGCTCCAACAATGGACCTGTTCTTCCTCTCTGCTACTCCATTCTGCTCTGGAGTATACTGAACTGTCAACTGTCTCCTGATACCCTCCTGTCTGCAAAATCCCTCAAATTCCTTGGAGGTATACTCACCCCCGTTATCCGATCTAAGAACTCGGATCTTCCTCCCTGTTTGGTTCTCCACAAGAGCTTTGAACTCTTGGAACCGCTGCAAGACTTTCTCAAACTTCTTGCTCTTCAGAAAGTAGATGCAGGTCTTCCTGGAATGGTCATCAATGAACGTCACATAATACTTGTATCCTCTCAAGGACACAAAAGACATCGATCCGCATAAGTCTGAATGTATCAAGTCAAGGACCCCTGGCACATTAAATGCAACCGTACACTCAGGTTCTGTGCAAAATAATGAAGGCCGTCTCGAAAATCATGCCCACCAAAATCTCTTCAGCGAGCTTCCTTGAAAATCGTGCCCACTCTCTTCTTCTTCTCCCTTCAGCTCTCTCTGCTCTTCTCTCCTCTTCTTCTCTCAAGAATGAGGCAAAAATGCCTTTCCCTTGCCTTTTTGAGTGAACCCTAAGGTGAGTCTAATCTAACGGTGGAGATTAGATTAGATCAACGGTTGAAATTAAATTGCTCATATTTTATTTCTAAAATATTAATTTCACTCACCCACTTAAATTTATCAAAAAGTGACTTTAATGCTCTAAAGTCAAATTAAATGCTTTCACTTAAGTCAGTTAATGCAAGGGTCACTTTATGTCCTTTCTCTAAGTGACTAAGGCTAAATTCACTTAGGGGAACACTTCCCTAGGTACAAAACTAACAATAAGAGCATGTCTTGTGTCTCCACAGTTGAAGCATGCCTGCTTTCATCTGCTTTCACTAGCACAGTAATATACATAACTACCAATGCATAGTCTTTCTTTGCCAACAACTCAAGTAAGGAGGACAACCAAGTTGTACCTACTACATCTAGGATGATCTATACATGGATCTTTGTCAGCAACATGAACTTAAGCAGAAACAAGTTCTAGATGTTTTCTAAAAATTGGGATCTTCTACTAACCAAGGATGAAATGAAGAAGACATCATTAAAATGTATTTTGGCTGCATTTGTGTTTTGTCTTGTAGAGGACTTCATCTTGTAGTACATGCTACCTATCACACGGGAATATAACTCCCATACCATCTGGATTTTGTTCTTATCTGACCACGTGGAAACATAGCTCCTCCATAACATATATGTATCCCCTATGTAACATCATTTTTTGTGGTTCTGTTGACACCCATGAGTTAGGAAAATAGTGTTGGAGTTGCATAAAATGTTGACGAGGCATGGATGCTCCTTCCCAATAAAGGGACCTCTGGCCCACTTTTACTCTTTTCTATTCTCAATTAAAAACAGATTCTACTAGTTTTAATTCCCTTTTGCAGCTCGGAGTTATTTTAGTTTGTTGTGTGGAGTTTGTGATTTTCTCGTCAACTTGCTCAACTTGGGATTTGTAGGCAGAGTTCAATTACATGGACATGTATATTTGAGCAGTTTCTTCATTCTACTATTTTATTGGCTGTTAGAGTGTTGCACCACCCTGCTCCACTGCCCATATCACCTACTGTTTGAAATACAACTGAAAATAAATCCTGTTCTAGTTAACTATGTGCATCAAAAATAAATTCTGTCTAGTTAATTGTGTGCATTGATCAGTTGAAAAGAATTAAACTACTGAAAATAGTTTCTATATATCCTGACTTTGGCAGTAGTAATGCATGGATAAACATTGTTGTAAGCTTGGATGCGGGAAGCAGAGATTGTAGACACATTTGTATATCTGAAATTTGTAATTGTAAGATCTCATTCCTAGAAAGCAATCTATCCATTGAGGTAAAGGTAGAGGAGGTTCTAAGCTTGGTATAACTCCAGCAACCTCAATATCTGAATAACATATTTTCAAGCTAATATCTCTTTCCGAGTATTAATATTTTGTTCTTAGTTTAAGAGACATTCGACTGTTCTGCTCTTCAAAATTGTACATATTCCTGAAAGGCTTTAGTCAACGACATTGTCACCAGAATTGACATGGGACAAGACTCGTTTTGGCCAGAGGATCAAACTTGATTCCGGACTTGGCAAAGACTCGTGAGTCAAGCTGGTGAAAACTTGGCAGTTGGCACCAGGAAAAATACAAAACTATAGGTTTTTAAGATAAATAACTGTCTTTTGGATCATACATGAGACATTTCACTGATTATAATGCAAATACATTGCATGTGATACAAAGATGACATATCTGAACATAACAGAATTTATCATACAATGTACATGCTACGATCACGATCAATCATCATGCATACTTAATCCATCAAGAGGATTGAAATCACCATGGAGCATGGCATGGAGTTATGATTCATAAATGTCATATATCTAGAGTTAAGACGGTCAAATCTGGAATCACAGGACTAATTCTGAAACTTGAAACAAGCTTGAATTCCTGGTAGAAAGGTGAAAAGCAGCTCAAAAGTTCAAGCCCTAGATAGTTGAAAAACTCTCTGGTGTGCAAATGTCCAACTCCCTAGCTGCTGTGCAAAAGTTTCAAACCCCAGTCAGAAACCCTTTCAGAAAACTAATGGAAAAATGAGCAAGAATGGTGAAAATGACAAAAAATAAATTTATAGGCTGTTTGATTTGTTAGGTCAAAATTGACTCACGGTTCGGTGGGTTGACTTGGTGGGTCTAGGAATATCAATCTTGGCTACGATCAGGCCCATAGGGTCCAGGTCAGTGAATCCTGTGGGTATTGCAATCTGTACAAGCACATTTTGAAATAAAAAAGTTTCCTTTTGGCCTATAGTCTCCTCCGTGTTCAACTAGAGGCAGGACCAAGCTTTTTTATTTGGCATCTTCTGCTATAAATTTTTGCCTATGCAACAACTAGGGAAGTCTCTAATTATGTTGACATATGAATTGCAGGCGTTTCTGGTAGCTTATTAAAAGGGTGGTGACAAATTTGGTGACTATTTGGATCTTTTAGTTGAAACTTTTTGTCATCAATGGGGTCTTACAGCTAAGATTAACCCGGGACAAAATGGATAATCTAGGCAACATGGAGGTTCATGTAAGCTGCTAAACCTCTGCATCTCTCAAATTCTGAGATAAACTTAAACTTTTCAATTAAGTGTTTATACACAAGTTTCTTCTATCTCTAATAGATCCTTGAACTTTTATTTTAGAGGAGATGCTCAGTCTTGTTCATGAGAAAGTCTGTTAATACCATGAAATTTATTCTGTTTGGGTGCTCCATAAAATGTCTGAAACAGGTGTCAACAAGACTTTGATCACCTCTACATCACTATTTTGCTTTATTTTCTCCACTTATCCTGAAGTTTCATTGCATGTTTTGCAGAATAGCACACAAGAAGGCATTGATGTTATGGAATTTGATGCTCCAAGCTCACCAGATGCAAGTTATAGTAATTCCTTCCCTGGAAATGAGGATGAGGCAAAAGAGCCGCCTACTGTTCCTCCACATTTGCAACATACTTTATTAAACTCTCCTGTAAATGTAGAGGCATCTGGTAGTTTGCCTCATCCACAGAACGTGATATTGAACCATCTTTATATTGGAAATGCAGAAAATACCCGTTCAATGGTAGCACTTGGATTAACACATCGTTTCCGTTCAAAGTTTGTGACTGTTGTGCTTTACAAACCTGCCCGCAGGCGAGGCATGTGAATGTTTCGTACTTCGTATTTGATATATCTAATTTGTTGGCAAAGTAGATTTGTTTTCTTGTGGTCAAGGCGACTATCATATTATTTTTATGTCATTGTTGTAATTGTGAGAATAATACATTTCTGTTATATCTGCATTCATTGATTCGTGATGAAAATGACCCTTAAAAATCAAGATAACTGTTCAAGTCCCAGAAAACGTAAGTAAATCTCAATCCCTTTCATAAAATGCAGTTTATGCTGACTTTTCAAAGCATCATTTTGGTTATAGCTTCTAAACGTCTAATGAGTTCAAATTGTTAGGTTGAACCGTTTTTCCAGTCGTGTTGGTTGTGGATTCTATTCTCTCTAATTCTGTACTTTAAACTGATGTGTGGTCAGTGAAATAAAAAACGTGTCCAAAATTGTGAAACTTTGTTGCTATAGATTTCCGCAGAGAAATTATTGAAGTGAATCTATCCTGTAATTTACTTGCAGTTGGCTGATACATTTTTTACATTTGCTGTAAACATTTCTGCATCATTTGATAATTTTAAAGAGAGACATTTTGAAGATGCAAAAGTGTATTCAAGGATTCTCGCATATTGCACAGCAAAAGTAAGATATCGTGTAAGCTTCAGCAACTAAATTTCTACTTGCCGCCTGCTGTCCAACCTTGCTTTCATGATGAAATTTCTTGCCTCTGTGTTGGTCTGCGAAGCTGCTGTCCAATGACAATTATATATTCGGAAAGTGGATGGTAAGGACCTCCTAAGACATGTTGAGATGGAGGTGCCTAATAAATATGTAGTTATATTTGAAATCGTGATGGTGGTGCCTATTAATTATGGAGTTATGTTGGAAATCTAAATGTTTTCAGCTCAAAATAAATATTTAAATGCTCCGTTTGAGTTGATAATTGTGATAGTGGTTTGGGCATGCTCATTTTGAATTGCCTAAGCTTATATTCAAAACTACATAAAAGGCCTATGCATGAAACTTGAGGATTATTTTGTATAAAGCTTTGTAATGGATTTTTGATTATTTTGTAACGCCTTGCAATGGATTTTGGTTTTCTATGACTGTTGTCATGGAATTTACCATTTTGCGTTTTCATGTAATTTAATTTTGTATTTTGTGACTGTGTTGTCATAGAATTTACTATTTTGTGTCTTTTTGTAATTTATTTTAAAATTATTACTACATATATTTTTTGAAAATGATTTCTATTATTATTGTAATTTGATTGTCAAATTGGCAACGAGGATAGTCATTTATTTACAAATGCAAGTCGAATCATCAGTGTCATTGAAGAAAAACCATGTCACTTAACTACATTCTTAATTTTTTGAAAATGATTTTTTTTATTATCATATTTTGGTTGTCAAACTGATGGTAAGGATGGTCATTTATTTACAAATGCAAGTTGATTAATCACTTTTAGTGAAAAAAAAACCATGTCACTTATAAAACCTCTTGGTGGTTCATAAGCGGGTAGACATCCACTCTTGCCAAAACCTTTGGATCTTGGGCCATGAACCTATTTCCTAATGTCCGAGGAAGACAAACTTTTAACCAATCAAAATCAATATTAAGTCTTACTTCATGACCATACTAACACATACATATGCAACACACTATATACAAAAATATTTCTAATTTCTTATTTTTTTTAATTATAAAACACATATACATGCATATCTCATCATATTTATGTGATGGTAGATTTATTGTTGAAAGGCTTTGCAAGGTTGCAAAAGGGGGTCACATTCAATTGTTTTTTGCATCATCATCTTTGTGTTAAACTTTATGTGCATTTGTTTGATGCTTCTTGCTTGAATGCCTTTGTCTTCTTATGTTGTGAGGATTTATAATGCCTGTAATTTTTTATGTTGCCTGCTCAGTGTGTGTGACCCTGTAATTGTTTTGTTGGTCATTGTTGATTGATTGTTTTGGCCTCAACTTAAAATATGACTTGACTCAACTTACAAATTACTTGTCGACTAAACATTGACCGAGTCGGCTAGAAACTGAATTGAATTACAATAGCAGAGGGGATCACCTGCCTTAAAAGTCGCACATTGTTAGATTTTTATCATTTAAGCAATATGATCTTAGGATCTTATCTGAGAGAATAACATGCACAACAATCAATCACAAGAGACAAATAGACACAAAGATTTTCCTCGAGGAAACCACAAAGGAGAAAACCCCGCAACTTCCTCAGAGATAGAATGAGCACCAATGGCAGCAGTAAAACCCAAAGACAACAAGATGATCTCCAACAGCTGTTCTCTCTCTCTCACTTGAGCGAGCTTCTCCTCTCTCACCTATGCGCTATAGCTGGGTGAGTGTGTTTAAAATAGAGACCCACTCTCTATTTATACTAGTTTTCGACTTGACAATTACTTACCAGGGTCTACTTCTCTAGGAGAGTCTAATAACCCTAGTGCTCCACAACTGCAGGGACTTTGCCCCTTGATCAACAATGAGGGTTAACCTCTATGACTTTACATGACTTGATTACATTAATGATTCTCTTGATAGGAACATTAGAGACCAATGAAATACAATATATGAAATATACAAGTGAATACATTTCGAAGTTACAAATACATCAACACTCCCTCTTAACTAGGAAGGTATTCTCTAGACACAATTCATCAACACAAGTTTTCGTCACTGGATCACCATCATTGGATCATCATCAAAGCTGGATCATTACTGGATCATCATCATCACTACTTCCGCTATCTCGATCAAATGGTGCTATATCTCAATTCTACTAGTCACATGAAGTTCTATAGAGCCAACATTTTTTCATGCAGGTTGTAGGCCTAGCCTCCATGTAGGTCTTCATCTTCTTCAACACTTATATCTGACCATGGGAGGAACACGTCCAACATCCATGTCAGAAAGGCCTGCGCAACACTTATATCTGACCATGGGAGGAACACATCGAACATCCATGTCAGAAAGGCACGCCCAACACTCACATTTGACCATGGGAGGCTAAGCTTGTCACCATGTCAGAAAGGCCCAGCACTTACATCCATCGGCATGGTAGGACACACCATCTACCATCTGAGGAAATGCCCAACACTTAAATCCACCGGCATGGTAGGACACCATCTAACATCTGAGGAAAGACTCTGCACTTACATCCACCGGCATGGTAGGACACACCATCTACCATCCGGGGAAATACTCTGTATTTACATCCTCCGACATGGTAGGACACACCATCTACCATCTGGGGAAAGGCTTTGCATTTACATCTGACCATGGGAGGAACCAATCCTACCACCATGTCAGAACGGCTCTGCACTTGCATCTGACCATGGGAGGAACCAATCCTACCACCATGTCAGAAGAACCAATCCTACCACCATGTCAGAAGGGCTCTGCACTTGCATCTGACCATGGGAGGAACCAATCCTACCACCATGTTAGAAGGGCACACAGACTCATCACTTCCCCTTGGAAGGAACCACAATCTTGAGAACACCAAGCTTCTCTTTGAATGAATCAAACTTCACTCTGGTTAATGGCTTGGTCAATACATCAGCTATCTACTCGTCCGTTGCAACATACTGGAGCTTCATTGCTCCTCTTTGCGCCATATCCTTGATATAGTGATATTTGATCTCGATATGCTTCGACTTGTCATGGAACATCGGCTTCTCTGACAACTTCACACAACTTTGTTTGTCGCAATATATACAAGTAACATACAACTGGAGATCAAAGAAATCAGATAGTAGCTTCTTCAACCACACTGCCTCACAACTAGCTGAATAAGTTGTGACATACTCTGTCGTCCCATACTTGAGCCCATAATCAACTGTACCCTTCATGTACCTCGAAATATGCTTTGTAGATGATCCAAATTTATGCAGGAATGCAACAGAATACACAAATAACAAAGATGTAGTGGAAATAACACTTCATTTCATTAATCAAAGAACTGAAACTTGTTTACATACAGAATGTAAATAAACTAGCTATAGTGTTGGTAGCTTATCTCTAAGAAGAGATGTGGCGGCTACATGTTTCTGAACTCTGTGTTACAATGAGGCTTAAAGGCCTATATATTATTGAGAAACAATGGAAACCCTACACCTCCAAAATGTAGAAATTCTGAGTTTTACTGTTTGCTGGTTTATGTCACAATTTGTGATTTTCACTTACAGCCGGTTTTGCATTGGCTGTAAGTTACTTAAGAAATTTTTACTGAACAATTAAACACACAGTAAAAACACTAACAGGCTGAAAAACACATTTCACAATCACACCATAAAATTTTAGACTCGGAGATTTTTGGCTAAATCAAGCCCTGGAAAAACCACCACGGGGAAAACCAGTTTTAGAGAGAGATTTTATTTTCTTCAGCAAAATTTCAGAACAGAAATAGTCAAAAATTCAACTTATCTTAACCCAGAAAAATTGACCAGCTAGCTGCATCGATTTCTGTGCATGAACAACAAACTGCTGTTCTCGATTTTTGTGCCGAACTGACCCAAAAATCAGTCGAAGACCGTACTGTACGACCTGCATTAAATGCAACCGTACGACCTTGAAATTCGTGCCAGAAATTTAATGCTGCTGCCTCGGGAAACGTGCTATACATTTCCTCGATTTCTGTGCTGAAGATTTACCTCGAAAACTGTGCAGAAAAGGTACTGTCCGTACAGACTGTACGAACCTTGATTTCTGTGCTGTACGGCCTCGAAATCTGTGCAGGGTACGGACTATATTAAATGCAGTCCACCTTCTCGATAAATGTGCCCAAAACTTTCCTCGATTTCTGTGCCTTCCAAACCGTACTGTACAGATGCCTTGGGATGCGTGCCAAATCTGTGCCTCTCCTTGGAAATCGTGCAGTCTGGAAAAACTCAGCTCCTAGAAATTCGTGCCTTTTCTCAGCTCCTTCAGCTCTCCCTTCTTCCTTCTCCTGAAAATGAAAAAGTGAAGCATTTTGCCTCCCTCAACCCTTTTTGTCTAAACCCTAAGTGGGAATCTAATCCAACGATGGAGAAAGATCCAATCCAATGGCTAAGATTCAATGAGAGTAAAAATCACATTTATTTAATTCACTTAAATAAATTTACTCACCCACTTAGATTTATCAAAAATTGACTTTAACTTTATAAAGTCTCATTAAGTAGCGTTTAATGTGAGGGTCACCTTTTTCCCTTTTCTAAGTGACTTAGGCAAAAAGTCACTTAGGGAACAAATTCCTAGGGTACAAAAACTAACACTCCCTCTTATCGAGGAAAGTGTTCTGCGCCACTCCCAACTTATCTCTGAAGAAGACAAACTTCCCCCTCCCCAAAGACTTCGTCAGAATGTCTGCTATTTGCTCATCAGTGGATATATACTGTAGCTCAACTGCCCCTCTCTGAACATAATCACGGATGAAATAGTACCTGATCTCAATGTGCTTCGACCTGTCATGAAACACTGGATTCTCAGAGAGCTGAATGCAACTCTGATTGTCACAATAAATCACCGTAGGCCTAAGCTGCTGATCAAATAAGTCTACCAATAACTTGCGAAGCCACAGTGCTTCACAAGTAGCCTGACTGGCTGCCATATACTCAGCCTCAGCAGAACTCAGTGCAACGGACTTCTGTTTCCAATTGAACCACGACACTGCTGCCGAGCCCAAACTGAAACAACAACCGGAAGTGCTCTTCCGATCCCTCACACAACCTGCCCAGTCTGAATCTGTGAACCCAACCAAGCTGACTCCACCCGAACCCCTGTAGTCCAGACCATAATCCACTGTACCTGCAAGATATCTCAGAATGTGCTTTGCGGCAGTCCAGTGCACACTCCTAGGCTCAACCATGAACTGACTAAGAGTGTTGACCGCAAAACACAAGTCTGGCCTGGTGTTGACCAGATACATCAATGACCCAATGAGCTGACGATATAAAGTGGGATCCACCAACTTACCCTCGGAAGCATGAAGTTGCTTCTAGTTGGTGATCATAGGCGTACACATAGGCCTGCAGTCCTCCATCCGAAATCTCTTCAGAATATCAACTGCATACTTCCCCTGTCCAAGGAAAATATGTCCAGGTTCCTGCCAAACCTCCATCCCCAGATAGTAATGCATCAGTCCAATGTCTGTCATCTCGTACTCCGATGCTAGATCTCTCTTGAAATGTGCAATGAGACGCTCATCACCTGTGATAAATAGATCATCAACATATAGCAGAAGAATGAGCGGATCTCCTCCAACCACAATGAAATATAGGTTGGGATCAACCTCACTCTTCTGGAATCCCATCGATGTCAAGTAAGTATCAATCCTGGAGTACTAAGCTCTAGGAGCTTGCTTCAGTCCGTACAAGGCTTTCCTCAGCCTGCACACATGAGAATATCTCCCATGGATCTCAAATCCCTGTGGCTGCTCTAAATATACCTCCTCCTGCAGAAGACCATTGAGAAATGCAGTCTTCACATCCATCTGGTGGATCTTCCAACCCATCTCTGCTGCTATAGATATAACTGCCCTGATAGAAGAATATCGAGCAACTGGAGCAAATGTCTCATCATAGTCAACTCCCTCAACTTGTGAGAACCCTCGCGCCACAAACCGAGCCTTGTACTTCTCCACACTGCCATCCGCAGCATGCTTTATCTTGTAAAGCCACTTGGAAGTCACAACTGACTTCCCCTCAGGTCTCGGCACTATCTCCCAAGCATCATTCTTCATGATGGAATGGTACTCTTCCATCATGGCATCTCTTCATACCTGATGCTGGGAATCCTCCTCAAATGTGGATGGCTCAGAGTCACGAAGACTCACAACAAGGGCCATACCATCCCTGTCAGGCACCACACCCAACCTGTCTGGCTCCACCACTGTCCTGATCTGCTCCTGGGGCCTACCAAATGCCTCTGCCTCCTTCAAGGTCTCCTGAAGCCACTTAGGCTTCCTCTTGTAGACTGCTCCTCCCAAACTGGTCTTGGGCTCTCCTCATCTGAGGAAGTCCCAGTGCCGGAAGGTCCAACACCCCGAGGACCAGTACCTGATGAACCTGTGACCTGAGGACTCAATCCTGAACTTGTACCTGAAACTGTTCCTGAAGTGCTAGCCACCTGAATCACTGAACCTGTAGAAGCTGTGCCTGTACCCTGTGATCCAGTCACTCCAGAAACCTGTGGACCTGATAGCTGCATCGAAGAAGCCTGTACCAACTGAGGTGTGGGCGCTGGTGTCTCCCCCTGCTCTAACTCCCTAGACTTCCTGAAGGCTCTCTCCTCATCAAACTTCACTTCCCGCCGAACGACAACTCTCCTTGAGCTAGGTAAGTAAAGCTGACAGGCCTTCGAAGTTTCGTCATATCCCACAAATATGCATCTCTCTGCAGTGGGATCAAACTTCGTCCTCTTCTCAGAAGGGACGTGAGAGTAAGTCAATGATCCAAATATACGAAAGTGGCCCACCTCAGGCTTCTTGCCTGAATACATCTCCTCAGGAGTCTTACTCCCCACTGCCCTGTGAGGACTCCTGTTCTGCAGATAAACTGCAGTGCTACATGCCTCTGCCCATAGAAAGAAAGGTAACCCCTGATCATGAAGCATCGCTCTGGCTGCCCCCACAATCGACCTGTTCTTTCTCTCTGCTACTCCATTCTGCTCAGGAGTGTAAGGAACTGTCAACTGTCTCTGAATGCCCTCCTGTCTGCAGAATGCATCGAACTCCTTGGAGGTATACTCACCCCCATTGTCCGATCTCAACATCCGAATCTTCCTCCTTGTCTGCTTCTCCACAAGGGCTTTGAACCCTTGGAAGACTCTCAACACAAGTGAGGACTTCTTGCTCCTCAAGAAGTAGATCCAGGTCTTCCTGGAGTAGTCATCAATGAAGCTAATGTAGTACTCAAAACCTGTCAAAGACAAAGATGACATAGGACCGCATATGTCAGAATGGATAAGATCTAGCACCCCTGCAGCTCTCGTGTCACTGCTCGGAAAAGCAGTCTTGGTGTACTTTCCCAAAGCACACCCCCTGCACACATCACTCTGCTCACTGCTGAACTTCGGTAATCCTGTAACCATGCTCCTCAAAAATCTGAGAGCAGGGTGATGTAGGTGGGCCATCCTCCGATGCCAAAGCTCACATAGCTCACTGCTGCTGCTGTGTGCTAGAGCACACTGTGGCTGAAACAAGAGCTTGTACAACTTTCCACATCTGACTCCAATGTCCATGGCACTAGACATACATGTAGCCCTGGGATACACCTGCACTCTCCCATCTGAAAAGCACACCCCAAGACCCCTGTCCTCAATGGTGGAAACTGACACAAGGTTCTTCTTCAGCCTAGGGACATACAACACATCCATCGAAGTCATGAGACTCATCGTCTCCCTCTGAAATGTAATGGTCCCCTGACCAACAGCTCTAACAATGGTGTTGTCTCCAAGGACAACCTCCACATCTCTACCTGTCTGAGATAGCTCCGAGAACATCTCTTGAGCTCCAGTCATGTGGCTCGAGGCTCCGCTATCAATATACCAAGTAGTAGGGGTGGATGGACTCCCCTGATGACCTGCCAACAATGAATGCTCACTATCCATATCCATGTCTGTGCTGGTGGCTAAAGAGACTCTCTCTCTCTCCATCTGTCCAGCATATAGGGAAAACTTCCTCTGAAATGCATCACCAAACTCATCAACATCTGCTGAGGCTGCAGTCTGCTGTCCCTGTCCCTTCTTCTTCTTCTTGCTTGGACACTGTGAATCATAGTGCCCAAATGCCTGACATGCATAACACTTGATTTTACTCAAGTCTTTCTTCTGTCCACTCTGCTGCTGCTGCTGCTTGGCCCCACCCTTCTTGGGACCCTTCTTCTTCTTGCCCTTAGTTGCCAAAGCCACATTCTTGTCATCAACCCCAGTGTGAGATGTACTGCCCTGTACAAGACCTCTCCTAGTCTTCTCCTGTACAAAGTCATCCCAAAGTCTGTCCCAAGTAGGTAGGTTCTCTCTGCCCACTATGGCTTGCACAAAAGCACCCCAGGGCTTTGAAGCCCCATTCACTGCTGTGGGTACAAGCTCTGTAGGGGCTACCACCTCCCCAACCGCTGCAAGTTCATTTTTAACTGCAGAAATCCTGGTAAGATATGCTGTGACTCCCTCACCCCCATTCATCTTTATACTTTTGAGTTTCTCTTTGAGAACCATTTTTCTCTTCTCATTGGAACTCTCATACAAACTGATCAAGGCTGTCCACATCTCGTGTGCCCTATCCTTGCTTGAAATGTGAGGGATTATGTGGTCTTTAACCGCATCTAGAATGATCCTCCTAGCTTTACAGTCCTGCTTGTTGAAGGCTGATAGAGCTGCTGCATCTGTTGATGCGGGAATGACAATCGGATTAGTTGTAGTGTTCCTAACTACATCCGGCCGTAACTCATTCTCCTCCAGTAATAGTAAAATTATGGCCTTCCATAGCACAAAATTTCCTGTCCCATCCAGCCTATCCTCCAATCTAAGACCTGTAGCCATCTCTACACCAACCCAACAAAGTGCTGCTCACTGACAGAAGGTAAAATACTAAAATTTCTGAGTTCTGAAAATTTCTGTGTGTTTGCAAACTATCACTGTTTTCTGCCCCCAAGCTCTGATACCATGTAGAAATTCTGAGTTTTACTGTTTGCTGGTTTATGTCACAATTCGTGATTTTCACTTACAGCCGGTTTTGCATTGGCTGTAAGTTACTTAAGAAATTTTTACTGAACAATTAAACACACAGTAAAAACACTAACAGGCTGAAAAACACATTTCACAATCACACCATAAAATTTTAGACAAAGAGATTTTTGGCCAAATCAAGCCCTGGAAAAACCCCCACGGGGAAAACCAGTTAGAGAGAGAGAGATTTTATTTTCTTCAGCAAAATATCAGAACAGAAATATAGTAAAAAATCCAACTTATCTCAACCCAGAAAAATTGACCAGCTAGCTGCCTCGATTTCTGTGCATGAACAACAAACTGCTGTTCTCGATTTTTGTGTCGAACTGACCCAAAAATCAGTCAAAGACCGTACTGTACGGCCTGCATTAAATGCAACCGTACGACCTTGAAATTCGTGCCAAAAATTTAATACTGCTGCCTCGAGAAACGTGCTGTACCTTTCCTCGATTTCTGTGCTGAAGATTTACCTCGAAAACTATGCAGAAAAGGTACTGTCCGTACAAACTGTACAGACCTCGATTTCTGTGCTGTACGACCTCGAAATCTGTGCAGGGTACAGACTATATTAAATGTAGTCCACCTTCTTGGTAAATGTGCCCAGAACTTTCCTCAATTTCTGTGCCTTCCAAACCGTACTGTACGGATGCCTTGGGATGCATGCCAAATCTGTGCCTCTCCTCGAAAATCGTGCAGTCTGGAAAAACTCAGCTCCTAGAAATTCGTGCCTCTTCTCAGCTCCTTCAGCTCTCCCTTCTTCCTTCTCCTGAAAATGAAAAAGTGAAGCATTTTGCCTCCCTCAACCCTTTTTGTCTAAACCCTAAGTGGGAATCTAATCCAACGGTGGAGAAAGATCCAATCCAATGGCTAAGATTCAATGAGAGTAAAAATCACATTTATTTAATTCACTTAAATAAATTTACTCACCCACTTAGATTTATCAAAAAGTGACTTTAACTTTATAAAGTCTCATTAAGTAGCTTTTAATGTGAGGGTCACCATTTTCCCTTTTCTAAGTGACTTAGGCAAAAAGTCACTTAGGGAACAAATTCCTAGGTACAATAACTAACACAAAAACCTAACCCTAGAAGATGAAACGCCAGAATGTGGGCCCCGTTGGGTAAATTGGTACATCAATTTCTCGGGGTCATAACTTTGGCATACTACCTCCATTTGATACGCATGATACATCGTTAGAAAGATCTATTCAATGACTACATCCACAAACAACAAATATGGAGTCCGTAATAGACTCATATTTACCTGACCTTTCAATGCCGAAAAAACGTTGTTTAGGGCCTCAAAACGGCTTCGGAAGTTTAGGACCCAAAAACTGCCAAAAATAGAAAATTGTGCTACAATTAAGGAAATTGGAAAACTGAAAGAAACAATGGTGGGGGTCCAAGTGGAATAGGTGGGTGGCCACCAATATCCTCTTGTATCAACAACAATCAGGTGAACATGTCTCAGATCTGTCAGGAATTGGCTCAATGTGTTCACAACAAAGCAAATATCTGGTCTCGTATTCGTTAGATACATCAAGGACCCAATCATTTGACGATACATCGTAGCATCAACCAATTCTGATGAAGCATCACTCAAGAGCTTTAGGTTCGATGCCATAGGTGTGGTCATGGCCTTGCAGTCCATCATCTTGAACCTCTTCAGGATTTCTACTGCATACTTCCCTTGTCCCAGGGAGATTCCATCTGTATTTTGCCACACCTCCATGCCTAGAAAGTAGTGCATCATACCCAAGTCCATCTCAAACTCAATAGCAAGCTTCTTCTTCGTATCAGCAATCGACCCATCCTCACCTGTTACAAACATGTCATCCACATATAGTAGGAGTATCACATGGTTCTCTTTCTCAACCTTATAATAAAGGTTGGAATCCACTTTACTCTTGGAAAAGTCTAATCTAGTCAAGAAGCTGTCAATTTTGCCATACCATGTCTTGGGTGCCTGTTTCAAACTGTAGAGGGATTTCTTCAATTTACACATATGGGTTTCCCTGTCATGTGTCTCAAAACCGGGTGTCTGCTCCACATACACTTCCTCTTCCACTACACCATTCAAAAAAGCAGTCTTGACATCCATCTGGTGTATCTTCCATTTCATTACTGCAGCCAGAGCAAGTACTGATATGATGGAAGTGTATCTGGCTATAGCTGCAAAAGTCTCTTCGTAATCTATTCCTTCTTTCTGGGAGAAGCCACGAGCCACAAATCTTGCTTTATATTTCTCTATGCTACCATCTGCAGCATGCTTGATCTTGTAGATCCACTTGGAAGTCACAACAGACTTCTCTTCTGGTCTTGGGACAACATCCCAGACATCATTCTTCATGATTGACTGGTACTCCTCGATCATAGCATCCTTCCATTTTTTCTTCTCTGCCGCTTCTTCATAGTTGGAAGGTTCTTTATCAATGATGTCACATAATAGGGCTACATATCCGGACTAGGACCTAGTTCTCTTCCTTTCTCTGTGCATTTCTTCTGGAGCCCCATATCTTTCTGCACCTTGGATAACCTCTCGTACCCATGCAGGGTTCCTCTTGTGAGTATTCTTCTCCTGGGGTGGATCTACAGGTTCTTAGGGTTATTCTATTTCTCGATCTTTATCTTGAGTTGCATCATTCATAGTTGTATCTTGAATCCTGGGTGCTTATGCTTCTTCAGGGTCTTCAACAGGTCTCTTTCTATATTTGTTGTA
This sequence comes from Pseudotsuga menziesii, assembly GCA_001517045.1. Classification (NCBI taxonomy): domain Eukaryota; kingdom Viridiplantae; phylum Streptophyta; class Pinopsida; order Pinales; family Pinaceae; genus Pseudotsuga; species Pseudotsuga menziesii. The sequence goes on from LPNX010847001.1 coordinate 167,379, forward strand.
AGCCGAGTCTTCGTCAAATGTTACGTCTTTGTTGATGTTGATCTTCTTGAATCCTGGGAAGTATATTCTGTAAGCCTTCGAGCTTTCACTATATCCCACGAATATACCCTTCTTTCCTGAAGGATCTAACTTTGTCATCTTTTCCTTTGGAATGTGTATGTACACTGGACAACCAAATATTTTGAGATGACCAACTTTTGGTTTCTTGCCGGGGAAGACTTCTTCAGGTGTCTTGTTCTCAAGTACTCTATGTGAAGTACGGTTCTGTACATACACAACTGTCCTAGCAGCTTCTAGCCATAGATGCATGGGAAGATCTTGATCATGAAGCATTGCCCCTGCGGCTTCCATAATCGTTCTATTCTTCCTTTCTGCAACCCCATTCTGTTGTAGATTATATGGAGTAGTCAACTCCTTCTTAATCCTTGAATCTCTGCATAATTCTTTGAATTCATTTGATGTGAATTATTTGTCATTGTTTAATCGAAAGGTCTTGATTTTATTTTCTGTGTGGTTCTCGATCAAGGCTTTGAATTCTTTGAACTTGCTGAATACTTCATCTTTGTTTTTCAAGAAGTATATCCATGTCTTCCTAGAAAAATCATCAATGAAAGAGACATAGTATACATACCCACTCAATGAACTGGATGACATTGGACCGCATACATCGGAGTGAATGATTTCTAAGATTCCTTTTGCCTTGCTTTCGCTACTTGGAAATGTCTTCTTTGTGTTCTTTCCTTTCGTACACCTTTCATTTCTGGAAGACCTTCAACATCTTTTTTTGCAAGTGGTAGTGCCTTATAGTGCACATGTGCAAGCCTTCTATACCAAAGTTCATTTGGCTATACTGAGTCATGGACCAAGGCTTGTTCTAGTTGGCCCTTTAGCTTGTATAAGCCTCCCTCTTGTTCTCCAATCACTACTGCATCATCTATAGTTTTTCCCTTTGGCCACATAAGGACTTGGCCATCTACAAATGCAACCCTTATGTCTTTTGCATCCAATGCAGATATGGAGATGAGATTCTTCTTTAGTCCTGGTACAAACAAGACATCCTTCATCTTCATAGACTTTCCATAGTCTAGCTTATAGGAGGATTCACCACTACCTTTTATTGGATACTGGTAGTCATCCCCAAGTTTTACTTTGTGGGGTGATTCATGTTCAAATAGTTTCACAAAAGATTTATTGAATCCCGTCATGTTACTCTTCATCACTTGAAGAATCTTCACTTTCTTGTTTGACTCTCTTCCTGGGAGGATCATCATCATCTGTAGTGTGAGCATGATGTTTTCTTGTCCTTGTTTTTGTGAGAGTTACTCTTATTTATAGGACAATCTCTGGCAAAGTGTCCTCTCTCATCACATGTAAAGCATCTAAGTTTAGATAGATCTCTGTTAGATCTTCTAGGGTTATCTTTCTGGTGAGAATGCTTACCTTTGGGATGATGATAGTCCCTTCTGCTTTTCTTGGAGTGTACTGTGAGAGCTTGATCTTCACTTCCCATCTTTTCTTTTCAGGCTACTATTCGAGTTTTTTCTTGTGAGCATTTCTCCCATAGTCGATTGAAGGTGACTAGCTTTCTTCTAGCACAAATCCCTTGAATGAAATAGTCCCATGACCTAAGGAGACCATTCAAGGTGGTAATCACAATTTCTGCATTCTCTACTTCTTTATCTACTGCTTCAAGCTACTCTTTGATCTGGGAGACCCTTGTAAAGTATAACTGTATGGTCTCCGCATTTTGGATCTTCACATTCTTCAATTGATTTCTCAAAGTTATCTTTCGATTTATGTTCTTCCCTTCAAATAGCTTGGTCAGAGCATCAAACATCTCTTTAGGTGTCTTTAGGGAGGACACCTATGGTATGAGGTGATCCTTGATTGAATCAACAATAATTCTCTTGGCCTTGATTGAGTTCTTCTTGTGTAAGGTCTTAGCCTCATCTCCCTCTGGAACTTGAACCTCTTCACTAATGTAAGAGTCCAACTCATTTTCTTCAAGAACTAGTGAGATTCTATACTTCCATTCTCGGAAGTTATCAGCTCCCTCAAGCTTGTAGTGATGAGACATCTTAACTGAGAATCTCAAATCGAAATACAAAATATTTAGATCTTACCAATTTGAGAAGCTGAAAACTGGCTTTGGAGCTGATCTTCTGCAATTTAGGGTTTGACTTTCCTGGAGTTCTACTCAGCCAAAAACTTCGATCTTGGTCTCTAATATTCAATTTTGAGGAGGAGAGTAAACCTATGTTGGGCTCTTTCAAAAATTCCACTTATGTGAAAAGCACTAATTTCTTGATGTAGTGGTAGGTCAAAAATTGAAAAAGCTCAGAATCAGATTTTGCTTCGACAGAAAGATGCACCCTTCAATGGAGAGTCAGCCTAGCCTCCTTTTGCTGATGGATTGTGGAGAGAGACCCAAAAAGTTGTTAGTTTTTGATAGCTCGGTGGCACTCCTGCATCAGGTGCCTAGGTGCAGGGGTGATTAAGTATGAAGTCTCATTTATATTCGGAAAGTGACTTTAGTAAATGTTTTTTTATTAAAGTACCTTTTTGATGTGACTTTATGTTTTTAAAGTGAGTTTCACTTTAATATGTTTTTAAAGTGACTTTAAGTCATAAAGTGTACTTTTTTTAATATTTAGGGTGATGTGACTTTTCAAAAAGAAAAATTTCGTGTAAAGTTCACTTAGGAGATTTAAGTGAGTGAAAGATTAGATCCTAGCCATAGATCTCTTGGCCAAGATCTAATCTTGACCGTTGAAGGTGAAAAGTCATGAGAATAACCCTAATAGGGTAAATAAAGTACATGAGATTTCTTTTTGGCATTCATTCAAGAGAGAATTCTTGAGTGGCTCGATTTCCAAGAGAGGAGCTTGGTGAGAAGTGTGAAAAGCACATTTTTGCAGGAGAAAGCTGAAGGAGAGCAAGGGCACGAATTCCTAGACTGAGATGAGAGTGATTTTCAGTGGCACGAAAACCAAGATCATTAACTGCTGGCTCGAGTTTCAAGGTGAAGGTACGACCAGCATTTATTGTGCACAGAAAACGAGGTGAAGTACGGCCTCATTTATTGCAGCCGTACAGTACAGTTTTCAGCGAGGTTTTCCAGGACAGTTTGGGCACGTTTTTCCAGAAAATATCAGGCACAGATTTCGAGGAAGAAATCTGGCACATTTCCCAAGGTACAGGCTGAGTTTTGAGCACAGTTTTCGAGGGCCGTACGGCTGCATTTAATGCAGTCCATACAGTACGATTTTGTGAAAGTTTTGGCACAAAAATCGAGGGCATTCTGGCACAGAAATCGAGGACTGATATAGACTGTCATTTCGGCCATTTTTGAGAAGGAAATAGCACAGAAATCGAGACAGTTCATGCACAGAAATTTAGGCAGCCTGTTGGGTTATTTGCGTTGGTCAAGATAAGTTGTATTTTTGACTGTAAATTGATGTCTGATATTTTTCTCAAGCTCAATAAAATTTCTCTTGCATGCTGGTTTTCCCCCAGGGGTTGAGGGGGTTTTTCCAGGGTCTATTTGACCAAAAATATTGTGTTTTAAATGTGATTTACAGTTTGCTGTTAGTTATGTTTTTCCGCTGCTAAATGTGCTTTATAAACAGTATATCAGCCTACAGGATAGTTTCTTTGCATGGTTAATTAATGTGCTTGATTGTGGTTTACTGTTGAGGCCTGATATCAAAGGTTTATGAAGTGTTTGACGAAATTTGTAAGTGAACAGAGGTCTGATTTTTTAACAAAGAAGCCTTAGCTTTTGCAGCTGCACAATGTCTTCTTCTCAGGTTAGCTCTGATACCATGTTAGATTTTTATCATTTAAGCAATATGATCTTAGGATCTTATCTGAGAGAATAACATGCACAACAATTAATCACAAAAGACAATAGACATAGATTTTCCTTGGGGAAACCATACAGGAGAAAACCCCGCAGCTTCCTCAGAGATAGAATGAGCACGAATGGCAGCAGTAAAACCCAAAGACAACAAGATGATATCCAAAAGCTGCTCTCTCTCTCTCACTTGAACAAGCTTCTCCTCTCTCACCTATGCGCTATAGCTGGGTGAGTGTGTGTTTTAAATAGAGAGACTCACTCTCTATTTATACTAGTTTCTGACTTGACAATTACTTACCAGGGCTGACTTCTCTAGGAGAGTCTAATAACCCTAGTGCCCCACAACTACGTGGACTTTGCCCTCTGATCAACAAGGAGGGTTAACCTCTATGACTTTACATGACTTGATTACATTAATGATTCTCCCGATAGGAACATCGGGGACCAATCAAATACAATATATGAAATATACAAGTGAATACATTCCGAAATTACAAATACATCAACACACATTTCATACCCGCTACGTTTTAATCAACTTCAAAATTTTATAAGTCACTCGTTGGCATTAGTGACTCACTGGACTCGAAGACACCTCTTATGACTCAAGCTACATTACATACTTGCCATGGGGAGCCCGTCGGTCAAATGGCACATGGTCAAATTCGAAGGGGCACACAGTCGAAGTTGCTGGTTGGTGCTACATCGATGAATTACTTTTGTCAATGGGGCGACTGAATATGGTGGATTGAATGAATCGATCGACATGTCATCAATACACTTTTCCTTCTACGCTCACTTTGTCGACTCTCTGTTGGCAACTTCTTTCATCTAGTCGACATCTTCAATAATTCGATCAATCATAGCGGATGATACAGGTTTACATGGACAACAGGTTGAGGCAGCAAGCACACCAATCGATATTTCTCTACACTCAGTTGGCAATTCGATAATTGCAGTCAATCTTCACTTGTTCGACACTTGCATGGTATGATACTTGTAGGGTGATACTTTGGTTCGACTAAGAGAACCACCAACAATCAACTCTATCTATGTAAATCCATTGAAGTCGACTTATATTTCCAATGTTTGTTCCTCAGCTAGTGGGCCGTGAAAGAGCATTATCTTGTATAGGCTACTTATCTGTTGAGTTTTCTTGCAATAATCTTTTTATATTCGTTAGGATTTGTTCTTCCTTTGCTATGCTACCATAACCTCTCCATGTATGCAACATCATCACACATTTTGTTTTTGTGCTTGATTCTCATCTTCTTTGTAAGCATTTGATTCTTATCCACAGGTGATTTAAACATGAACAACAAGAATTTCTCAATATTTGCAGGAGTCTTCTTTCCACATAGAATACCACTAGAATTTTCAATAGGCTTAACATAACGACAATAATCCTTCAGTAGTTCTTGCTTGAGCATATTTATTTGTAAAGAACTAATGCAATGCTTATTCTTTCATTCTCTAATAAAGATCACAAGCTTTATTTTTCTCATTTTTTTGGTTTATAGTGCAAGCATTATGTTTTCCATGGGCACCATCAACGTATTATCTTGTCAAACATCTTCAGCAGTGCAACACCCCAAGATCAATAGGCATTTATATCTTCTTGCATATTCCTAGATTTCTTCCTTGAACTGGTTCAAGACACCCCCATTCACTGTTGCTATCACCCACACTGAATGGTGGAGGAAACAATGCCAAGATCTTGAAAGACTAGCTTTCAACCACCATTAAGCAAGAGACTATTAAGCACACATATGAGAATCATCAAGACGAATGTATGGGAAGGTTAACCAATTGTTTGTATTCATGCTTGAATGGATTATTTATACAAAGATAGAGATGGTTGAAGCAGTTGCACTCACTCCAACTATTCATTTGGCCCCCTCAACATTTTTCAGCAATAATTGAACGTAAAAATCTTTGTAAAATGGTGATGTAGATGATCCATTTTAACAACTTGAAGTCATGGTTATGGATTTACACATGCCTTGCGAGATTCTATCCTTGGTCCTCGATTGTGGAGTGTGTGTGTGTGTGTGTTAAACATGCCACCACTCACCATTGAGTCACGAGTGTTAGCATATTTAAACTGTTGGACACACTAGCTACATTGAGAGGGGGGGTGAATCAGTGTGCGCAACTTATAATACTTTTTACTTTTAACAATCAACAACTTATTCAATAATATGCATTAGCACATTATCATTATATCATCATCAACATTATTATCATCATTATATCATCATCACATAAGAAGCATAACATGAAACACAAAACACCATATTTTACGTGGAAACCCAAGTCCTACGGGAAAAACCATGAAAGCCTTTCTCAAATAGTTTTCTAGAAATAACTAGAAGGAGGCAACAACCCCCTTATTACAAAGACTTCAATTTTCCAGCTACTACTAGAAGGATGCTACAACCCCTTGATTTATAGGCTACAACCTGAAGGAAGCTACAACTCCCTAGTTCTTCGGCTACAACCGGAAGGAGGCTACAACCCCCTTTCCTTGCCCTGCCCTGCCACCTTGATATGAAGATAGAAACCGTTGAACCACTACCGCACAGATCCTGCAGACCTGCTAATAAAAACCTATACTGCATTGCAAAATCTGTACCACATTGCACAACCTATTCCAAATTGCACAACCAAAACCACTACTAACAGCTGCTCATCATCTGATCACTACTCATCAACTGATCACTATCCACTGTATCACACTGCTCATCAACGAGTACAATCAACTTGTTCAATCAACTTGTCCAATCAAGCTATACCAATCAATCTGTTTCTCACATCAACCAACTTAGTCAATCTGAGTCTGCACACCAAACTCAACCCACCTAGGTGAAACCAACTGCTCATACAACTCAGCCAATCTGAGTCAAACCAACTGCACATAAGGCAACCTGTGCAAATCTTACTCAACTGAACCAACCTGTACCAAGCTACTTGTGCACCTTTTTGAATATCATAATATGAAGAAACCATAGACAAACCAAAATAAACTTCCGATCATGTCATCACATAGCCCTCGTAACAAGATTTCCAACAAGCCAAGAATTTTGTAATTCCGATTCAGTATGAGAAAGTTATGTCAATTTTAGTGAAGATGCCCATAAATTTCTTCGTTACAAAATTTCGCACTTTTCTCCAAGAGTTGTGAAATTCCTTAGAGAATTGATGATGAACAAATGAAATTTTTTATATTCTATTTATATAGGTTGTGGAGAAAAATTATTCCCTTGGGTCGACATGCAATTCAAAATTACAAATAATTAAATTCTCTTTGGTTTGGTCGGCTCAGCAAAAAAGATGGGGTACACCAACTTAAAAAATTCATATCTATTCAACCGCAAGGAGTTAGAAGATGCTCCACATATCAACGGAAATGGCTTGACGATGACTATCTCTTGATGATGGTTTTATTTTCAAATTCTTGGTCTAATAGCCTTAAATTCTTCAATATGTATAGGATGTCAAAGACCCCACACATAAGGGTGTCAAAGACCATACCACCAACTACAAGAGTTTCAAAGTCTTATTCAAAGTATTCTTCAACATATCAAGGCATGTGCGTGGGCTCTACCTCCATCTACATATCAATAGCCATATAACCACAAATAAGACCATACATCATCATGGTTCAAGACCCAAGGCACCACATGCAAGGGTTTCAAGGACTCTTTCAAAGATATCATATAATATTTAAACAAGATACTTTCCATGGACTTGAAGGGATTTAAAATCATCATGTTCAAGGTCTCCATATCATTAAAAACATATCCAATGGTTCCACTATATATATATTCATCGCCATAACAATACCAACCCCCCAAAAGAGGGGTACAAAGACCTCACCACTAGTTTGCAACACCTTATGGGCTTCATATGCATGATCACAAGGCTACTACATGCCAATGACCATATAGCATCCAAGGGACATAAAACCACCATATATGTGGGTTCAAGACCTAAAATTTTAAGGACACCAAGGACCCCGTAATAATGGGTTCCAAGATACCACCATAAGTGTGGGTTCCAAGACCTAAGTCTCCACATGCAAGAGGATCAAGATCTAAGCTTGTGGGCTCAAGGACCCCACAAGAACTTAACAACCTCAAGGCCATCCAATGCAAGCAATGGGATTAACCATCAACACATCAAGGAATTTACACACATGAGCCACACCATCCATCCAACAACCAATCAAGAGACCAAAACAAGTACAAGCATAACAAGCAACACAAAGACCAGTAACCAAATATCAACCAGGAGTAAGGAACTTGACAATTGACTCAATTGGGACCAAGATACAAATTAGGGGCACTTGACCAAGTCAATGGGTAACCAGGGATTTTTTTCATTGTTCTAAGGCCTCCAAGGGATTCAAGCTTGGGCTTGGACAAGGTCAAAATGGCTCCTTCGACACAAACAACCACAAACTAAACACTAACCATCAGGGGCTCCACAAGGGCACCAAGGAATCAACAGTTGACATCAATGATCAGACACCATTGGCATCGATGACAACTTAATCAACATAAACTTCTAGGAATTAGGTAAGATCAACTTGCTCTAATGTGTGTTTATTTAGCATGCATTTGTACTTGTATAACTCGATGGCGACAATATGTTTTAGACATAAAGTGATCCAATGGTTCATATTCTTCTTGATATTAACAACTATATTTATTTGTGACTTAACATTTTATTTTTCCATGAACTCTATATAAAAAGCATGGTGAGTCACTTGCTGATGATGAAGTGTGAGAAATTCATATGTAATACTTTATTTTTCATTAATATATTGCCTCAAGTGGCTATATTGGTTGGGGTTGTGCACTGTTTTCTTCTTTAAAAGTTTTAACTATGTAATACATTAATGTATTGATTTTTGATAAATTTGTGTGAGTGATTGCTTAAGATGTTCGATCTATGTGGAAATATCTTGTTTTAGTCGAACAATAACACTTTTTGTGAGTAAGATAATCAACCTTCTATTACTGTAAATGGAAAATAAAATTACATAATTTTACAAAAGGTGTCTGCCCATAAAGGGTTTTAGTTTTTCTAAGTTAATTCCCTTAGGATCTTTATTAGAAAGAATAACAAGCACAACAATATAACAAAGATATACAAGATACACAGGACACAAAGATTTTCATTGGGGAAACCATAAAGGAGAAAACTCTGCAAATTTTCTCAGAATAGTTCCGTCACAAAGACCATATCACAAGATAGAATAACTCAAGAACAATAGGTCTGCAACAACTCTTCGTTCCTCTTCTTCCTCTCTCTCCTAAGGTGCACATGAGAGAACAAGTGAGTGTGTGCCAAATGAGGAGGGCGCCTCACTATTTATATTCTTCCGTTGAGTTGCTAACTCAACTACTAGGCTGACCTGGTTACCTTTGGGGCCGACATACCTAAGAATACTCACAAATACATTTTCCTTTATTTAACCTGGGGACTATTGCCTCGACTTGGGTTTACCTCAGTGACCATACACAATGATGACATCTCGAAAGGAGGAACACATATCTCTGATGGGAGTACAACAATATACAATAGTAATATAGACCAGAATATCTTTCGAAGTTACAATTACAACACTCCCTCTTAACTAGGAATGTATTCTCTCGCCATAGTCATCAACACATCTGGTCATCGTCGCTGCTTCCATTGTCCTCATTTTGTCCAATCTGTCGCATCTATCCGTCATAGGAATTTTCTATAGAGCCAACCCTTTTTCATGTTGGGTGTAGGCCTAGACCTCATCCAGGTCTTCATCATATCCACAAGAAATCCATCGTGTAGGTATAGACCATGACCATTTTTTACATTTTCATTGCAATAACCTACGTCTCCTACCGTCTTCTGGTCGTATCAGATCATCGTGTAGGTACAACCCATGACCTTCTTTACATTGCCACTACAATAAACTGTGTTTCCTACCATCATCTCGTCACATCCAGATCATCGCGTAGGTACAACCCAAGAACTTCTTTACATTTCCAATGCAATAACCTGTGTTTCCTACCATCATCTCATCATATTCGTATCATCTCTTTGTCCTACACAAGACAAAGCAAATCACATAGAGCACATACAACACAAATCAGATGCAGACCACCTACGTTATATCACCACAGTAGTATGTCAACATATTATATGTCATTAAGACAACCTGTAACATACACTATGCGAGAATTGCCTAGGGCACACCTGAGTGCATTACATCTCTACACGGTCAACCTACATTCTACCAATAAAGGAGAACCACCTAGGTGCACCTGACGTGCTTCGTGACCTTATCATCCCCAACATGGGAACACACATATATAGATATATATGTAAGGACTGATTACAACCAAACAACACGCTACACCAGGTATTTTACGTTCCAGGTCAATCTCAAGGACTTATTACATCTGAACAACCTGCGTCTAGGATCTTTTCCGTTCAGAAAACCTTTGAGGTGTATTACAACTGAGTAACCTATGTGCCACGCCATGGATCCTTTTTACACTTGGACAACCCACATGACTTATTACATCCGAATAACCTGCGTACTACACCATGACTTATATTTACATTTAGATAACCCGTCTCAAGACTTATTACATCCAAATAACCTGCATACCACACTAGGGATCATATTTACATTCATATAACCTATATTAGGACTGATTACATCTGAGTAACATGCGTATCATGCAAGGACTCGTATTTACACTCAGACAACCTACATGATTGATTACGTTCGAGCAACCTGCTACACAAGGGTCTTTTCCGCTCGGACAACCTGTCTCATTTCCCATGTGAGATATCATGCATCTGCGTCTTCTGGTCTGTCGCTATTTCTAACATAGACACATATCAGGATTAATTACATCCAAGGATAACCTGCGAGCTTCTCCAATAATGATTACATCCGAGGACAACTTACATGATTGATTATGTCTGAGCAACCTATGATCTTCACGAACATTTTACGCTCAGACAACTTGCCTCTTTAACTATGCTAGTGCTCATCACTCCCTCTTTCGAGAGGTTTCATTCTGGATCACGCCAAGTCTTTCTATTAAGTACTCTAACTTCACTCTGGCTATTTCTAGCATAGAATCACATCATGACCGATTACATCCAAGGATAACCTGCGAGCTTCACCATGACATATTACATCTGAGGACAACCTATAGGACTGATTACATCCGAGCAACCTACAAATCTTTCCAGGACGCTTAAACTCGAATAATATGTATCTCTAGCTATGCTAGAATTCATCACTCCCTCTTTCGAGGGGCCTTGATCTAGATCACATACTGGAGCTTCACTGCTCCTCTCTGCATCATACAAAAAATGCAAGTCAGATTAATTAAAGCAGATAATAGTTTTTAAAAACATACTACCTCACAACTAGCCGAGCAAGTGACAACATATTCTGCCTTGAATGTACTTAGCGCCATGCAGGATTGCATCCTTCCAAATCAATAGATCATACATGATATTAAAATGAAGAAGCAACCCAATGTTCTCTTCCTCTTAGTGGCGTTGCCTACCCAATACTCAACTGTACCCTTCAGGTACCTCACTACATGATTTCTAGCAACCAGGTGAACATGTCTTGGATCCGTCAGGAATTGGCTCAGGGTGTTGATAGAAAATCATATGTCTAGTCTCGTATTCATCAGATACATCAATGAGCCAATCATCTGAAAATACATCATGGGATCAACCGACTCTGATGAAGCATCACATAGTAGCTTCAAGTTCAATGCCATAGGTGTGGCTATCGCCTTGTGGTCCAAAATTCCAAATCTCTTCAGAATCTCCACTGTATACTTTCTTGACCAAGGAAAATCCCATCCGCATTCTGCCACACCTCGATGCCTAAGAAGTAGTGCATCATCCCTAGGTATTTCATTTCGAAATCAATGGCAAGTCTCCTCCTTGCATATTCAATGAGTTCTTCCGCTCCTGTCAGGAATAGGTCCTCAACATATAACAAGAGTATCACTGGTCTTCTGTCTTCAACCTTAAAGTAAAGGTCGGAGTCCACTTTACTCTCATTAAATCCTAGGCCCATCAGTAAGCTGTCCATCCTACTGTACCATGTCGAACTTGAGGATCTTCTGTAGTCACCCCCTATGAAGTGGAGAATCATCCTCCCTTTGCATTTTGTACTCTATGTATCAAAACATTTTGTACGGGAGTGACAGGTAGCTTCCTATGCTACTGATCTTCTATGTATCCATTTGAGATCACTCGATACCAAGATCCTCTATCTTGAACTTTGTTGAAAATTTCATCTTGCACCCATCTGTGAGCTTGTCGTCCTCTATAGGATTTCATATTTAACCTTGTAGCATAGGTTAATATCTTCATCACTCTAGGTGATCTTCAAGCTCCTCATGTAACTGTATGTGATATCCCATTGGTTCCTTTTGAGCTTGTACAAGGAATTCTTCAATTTGCACACATGAGTTTGCATGTCATGTGTATTGAATCCCAATGGTTCTATGTGCACTTCCTCCTCGACTACACCATTCAAGAATGTTGTCTTGACATCCAACCGTTGTATCTCCCATGTCATAATTGCAGCCAACACAAGTATGGATATGATGGAAGTGTATCTCCACTGGTGCAAATGTCTCCTCGTAGTCTATGCCTTCTTTATGTGAGAAGGCTCATGCTACAAATATTGCCCTGTATCCCTCAATGTTGCCATTTGTTGCATGCTAGATATTGTAGATCCATATGGAAGACACTATGAACTTCCCTTCAGGTATATGAACCACATCCTAGACATCATTCCCCATGATCAACTGGTACTCTTTGATGATAGTATTCTTTCATTTATACATCAACTGAATATAAACAAGTGCACAACCAAACAATATCATGAAATGACAATTGGACACTTATCTTTGTTTGTTTGGTGGGTAGACTCCTTCTTGATCCACATGTCCTTGAAAGAATAACCAGAGTCTTCTACTTCATCATCTTCTACATTCACAATTGAATATTTTCTTATCCAAATGCTGAGATGGACAAGAGGTTCTTGATGAGTTGAATCCTTCTGGATTAAAGTACATATTCATCATCGATTGAGGAATCTTCTCTTTCTTATTTGAATCAGGAGAGCTTGATCTTCAGTTTCTAATATCTTCTCTTCTCTTGTTATGAGCCGAGCTTATTCTTGTGTGCACTCTTCCTAGAGTCTATTGAAGTTAATCAATTTCCTTCTGGCACATATTCCTTGAATGAATGAATCCCATGACCTTGGGAGGCGATTCATGGTGGTCATAAAAATCTCCTCTTCTTCTTTGACTGCTTCAAGTTGTTCCTTGAATTGAGAAACCCTTGTGAAGTAGGATTGCATGGTCTTTGAGTTCTGTGTCTTCACATTATTCAACTGGTTCCTCAATGTCATTTTTCGATTGATGTTCTTTCCTTCGAACAACTTCGTCAAAGCATTGAACACTTCCTTTGGTGTCTTCAAGGATGACACATGAGGGATGAGATGATCCTTAATATAATATGTAATGATTCTCTTGGATCTAGCCTTGACCTCATCTCCCTCAGGCTCTAGAACTTCCTTATTGATATACTGATCCAAGTCATTTTCTTCAAGGATCAGGGAGATCCTATACTTCCATGCTTAGAAGTTGTCAGCTTCACCAAGCTTATCATTAAGCTGGGTGTGATGATTCATTTTGAAATAATAACCTCAAGTGGAAATAACAAGCATTTAGATCTTACCGATTTGAGGTGTCTGACCTGGTTCCGAAGCTGGATGATCTAGGGTTTGTCAAAGAAACCCTAATTTTCCAAACTTGGAATTTCAAACTTCTGATTGGATAGAAGAATGCGCCTCTTCAAGGTGAGTTTCCCAATGTACTGCTTTTCTGAAAACAATGGTGGGAAGCTCCCGGAACAGGAAGCCCTAGTTTCTCCAATTTCTTCTACATAATTGTTTGATATTGATTCTGCTGTATCTTTGAAGTTTTTTCTCCACAAGGCATGAAACTTAGTATTGAGGTAACTTGATTTGTCTTCTTTCCAACCCCATAGGTTAGGACAAAATTGGATTCTCCAAGTGGGACTTATGTTGATTTTCCCAAGGTAAATTGTTTGAGTACTTGTATAGACTACCACGTGTCACTATTTCACCTTCGAGGTTTGAAACTCGTACCACAGAAACTATAGTCCGTTCCCTAACTGTAACATCTTGCTAAATTTCATTTGGAAATTTCTAGCCCAATATATAGCAATTCTCCCTAGGTCACTTGTTTATGATTGTATTCTGGAGGAGGCTGGAACCCTGATTTGGAGGAATCATATCTCCTGAATATAATGAATTTGAGATTGAAACTCACACACAAGGTACAAAAATATTTCAACTTCATCTTGTCCAAGTTTTATATCCCGATCCTTCTCCAATATTGTGTTATAGTGAAAGCTCCAAGATGACTAGATTTAGTCTTCTAGGGTTTTCAAGCATGAAACCCTAGTTTCAAGTAGTTGCCATTATAGTTGTTTTTCAGCTGCATAATTCCTTCTTTCCTAGTGGCTCTGATACCATGTTATTTTTTCTAAGTTAATTCACTTAGGATATTTGGCTTAAAGAATAACAAGCACAACAATATAACAAAGATACACAAGACACATAGATTTTCATCGAGGAAACCATAAAGGAGAAAACCCTGCAAACATCCTCAGAATAGTTTCATCTCAAAGACCGTATCACAAGATATAATAACCGAAGAACAATATGTCCACAAAAACTCTCTGTTCCTCCTCTTCCTCTCTCTCCTAAGGTGCTCATGAGAGAGCAAGTGAGTGTGTGTCAATTGAGGAGGGCACCTCCCTATTTATATTCTTTCGTTGAGTTGATAAATCAACTTCTAGGTTGGCCTGGTTACCTTTGGGGCCGACCTACCTAAGAATACTCTCAAATACATTTTCCTTTATTTAACCTGGGGACTATTTCCCCGACTTACAACTGAGGGTTTACCTCACTAACCATACTCAGTGAAGACACATCGAAAGTAGGAACACACATCTCTGATGGGCGTACAACAATATACAATAGTAATATACATCACAATATCTTCCAAAGTTAAAATTACAACAACAAAGGGAACCAGATTGAAAAGTACTCCACTTCTTCCCAAAGAGAGACAAAGACTTGACAAAAATGTAAAATCCATGGAAGACATGATAAAGTCGACTTGACTATACATAACAATCAAAGTATTGCACCATGGTGTGCCACAAAATTATCCCAATAGCCATGATAACTACATAAAGCCTAAAAGATCAAAATTTCCTTAATACAAGTGAATATAAACAATATCATGAAATGACAATTGAACACTTATCTTTGTTTGTTTGGTGGGTAGACTCCTTCTTGATCCGTATGTCCTTGAAAGAATAACCGGAGTCTTCTACTTCATCATCTTCTTCATTCACAATTACATCCTTTCTTATCCAAATGCTGAGATGGATAAGAGGTTCTTGATGAGTTGAATCCTTTTGGATTAAAGTACATACTCATCATCGCTTGAGGAATATTCTCTTTCTTATTTGAATCGTGAGAGCTTGATCTTTAGTTTCTCCCATCTTCTCTTCTCTTGTTATGAGCTGAGCTTATTCTTGTGTGCACTCTTTCCAGAGTCTACTGAAGGTAATCAATTTCCTTCTGGAACATATTCCTTGAATAAATGAATCCCATGACCTTGGGAGGCGATTCATGGTGGTCATAACAATCTCCTCTTCTTCTTCGACTACTTCAAGTTGTTCCTTGAATTGAGAAGCCCTTGTGAAGTAGGACTGCATGGTCTTTGAGTTCTGTATCTTCACATTCTTCAACTAGTTCCTCAATGTCATTTTTTTTATTGATGCTCTTTCCTTCAAACAACTTCATCAAAGCATCGAAAAATTCCTTTGGTGTCTTCAAGGATGACACACGAGGCATGAGATGATCCTTAATAGAATATGTAATGATTCTCTTGGATCTAGCCTTAACCTAATCTCCCTCAGGCTCTAGAACTTCCTTATTGATATACTGATCTAAGTCATTTTCTTCAAGGATCAGGGAGATCCTATACTTCCATGCTCAGAAGTTGTCAGCTTCACCAAGCTTATCATTAAGCTGGGTGTGAGGTGTCCGACTTGGTTTCAAAGCTGGCTGATCTAGGGTTTGTCAAAGAAACCCTCATTTTCCAAACTTGGAATTTCAAACTTCTGATTGGACAGAAGAATGTGCCTCTTCAAGGTGAGTTTCCAAATGTACTGCTTTTCTGAAAACAATGGTGGGAATCTCCTAGAACAGGAAGCCCTAGTTTCTTCAATTTCTTCTACATAATTGTCTGATATTGATTCTGCTATATCTCTGAAGTTTCTACTCCTCA
Source organism: Pseudotsuga menziesii (assembly GCA_001517045.1). Classification (NCBI taxonomy): domain Eukaryota; kingdom Viridiplantae; phylum Streptophyta; class Pinopsida; order Pinales; family Pinaceae; genus Pseudotsuga; species Pseudotsuga menziesii. Next base: position 183,678 of record LPNX010847001.1, read on the forward strand.
AGGTATGAAACTTCGTATTGAGGTAACTTGACCTATCTTCTTTCCAACCCCATAGGTTAGAACAAAATTGGATTCTCCAAGTGGGACTTATGCTGATTTTCCCAAGGTGAATTGTTTGAGTATTTGTATATACTACCACGTGTCACCATTTCACCTTCGGGGTTTGAAACTTGGACCACAAAAACTATAGTCCGTGCCCTACCTATAACATCTTGCTAAATTTCATTTGGAATTTTCTAGCCCAATATATAGCAATTCTCCCCAGGTCACCTGTTTATGATTGTATTCTGGAGGAGGCTGGAACCCTGATTTGGAGGAATCATATCTCCTGAAGTATAATGAATTTGAGGCTAAAACTCACACACAACATACAACAAGATTTCATCTTCAACTTGTCCAAGTTTTATATCCTGAGCCTTCTCCAATATTCCATTATAGCGAAAGCTCCAAGATGACTAGATTTAGTCTTCTAGGGTTTTCAAGCATGAAGCCCTAGTTTCGAGTAGTTGCCATTGTAGTTGTTTTTCAGATGCACAATGCCTTCTTTCATAGTGGCTCTGATACCATGTTATTTTTTCTAAGTTAATTCACTTAGGATATTTATCTTAAAGAATAACAAGCACAACAATATAACAAAGATACACAAGATACACAAGACACATAGATTTTCATCGAGGAAACCATAAAGGAGAAAACCCCGCAAACTTCCTCAGAATAGTTTCGTCTCAAAGACTGTATCACAAGATATAATAACTGAAGAACAATATATCTGCAATAACTCTCTATTCCTCCTCTTCCTCTCTCTCCTAAGGTGCTCATGAGAGAGCAAGTGAGTTTGTGTCAATTGAGGAGGGCACCTCCCTATTTATATTCTTTCGTTGAGTTGATAAATCAACTACTAGGTTGGCCTGGTTACCTTTGGGGCTGACCTACTTAAGAATACTCTCAAATACATTTTCCTTTATTTAACCTGGGGACTATTGCTTTGACTTACAACTAAGGGTTTACCTCACTGACCATACTCAGTGATGACATATCGAAAATAGGAACATACATCTTTGATGGGGGTACAACAATATACAATAGTAATATACATCATAATATCTTCCAAAGTTACAATTACAACAACAAAGGGAACCAGATTGAAAAGTACTTCGCTTCTTCCCAAATAGAGACAAAGACTTGACAAAACTGTAAAATCCATGGAAGACATGATAAAGCCGACTCGACTATACATAACAATCAAAGTCTTGCACCATGGTGTGCCACAAAATTATCCCAATACCCATGATAACTACATAAAGCCTAAAATATCAAAATTTCCTTAAGACAAACAATTAGACACAAAAAACAAAACATTGAAACCAGTGTAAAGACTCCAAACTTACCGGACTCCATTATGGGGATACCCACTTCCTCCATTCGCTCGTTTCATGGGTTTGTCACCTGAGGAGATGCAACCGAAGGAGCCAAATTGCTAGGAGCCGTCGCTTCAGGAGCCACATCCTATTGAGCCTCGTCCTAAGGGACCACTTCCTATGAATACAAAGTCCTGGCCTGGATCGAATGTCGACGAAACAAAACCTCCGCAACCTAAAACACACTTTCAATGGAATTCACATTTCAGAGCAAGTCCTCTGATAAACTACCCCACATTTCTTCTACCAACTCATCGAATCCTTCTCTCTCCATCATCCATCTTGCTAGTAAAGTACACATAATCCAATAGGGAGTGGCTGCAAACACATATCCATACTCCTAGATAACACTGATACTCTTTTATTTTGCTCTTTGAACTTTCGTGATTCAATGTTATTTTGGTATCTTTCCATCCTATTATATTTCTACAAAACTTATTACAATATATTGTGTGGCTCTTAATTTTACACTTTATGGTTGTAAAAATATGTATTTCACCATGTGTAGATTGACTTAGTAAGTCACCAATAATAGCATCTATATTTTTTTTCACTTTAGTCTAATGAAACACTATAGTTAGGCATGCGTCATTCAACTAATTTATTTTTTTAAAATAAATTACCGAGTGAAGTTATGATTGCAAGCTCATTTGAACCACTTGGATTATTAATAACTTCATAATATGTTAATACAATGGTCAAGTATTGTCAATTTATGTTTCTGCTTGTTTATGCAAGCTTGAATTCTAAGTGATACTCCTAATATTCTAGTTTCTTCTCTTTTTGCTAAGCTTTTCTGATAGATAAATAAAGATTAGACATTTAGGTGGGGTATGGTCACTTGTGTGGCTTTTTAAGATATAGAGAACGGACTACTTAACAAAGTTAAATATTGCAAATGATGTTTATTGATGGGTGAGTAGTTTAGTTCAACTATTTGTAGACCAATGTTCATAGATGTGATTGGACGCTTATACCCTTACTCATTCTTCTATATGAACATTTCCGTAAGAAAATAGTTAGACATAAATGTATTCAATAAAAATATTTGTTGAAATCTAGGTTAAGCAACACTAGAGTTGAAATAATTACACAATTAGAGGAAATTTCAACTCAAAATGGGCCTTTTAACTTTTATTCAACTTCCATGTCATCATGTGTTAGCCAATGAAATTGCTTTAAATTTGAAATACCGTATAGGTCTTAAACACTTTTTTAATATAAATTTGGGGATAGGTATCATAAAAAAACTACTTTTTTTGTTTGTATTTTTGACATATTTCCGTGTGTTTTTACTCAAATTTCGATCGGGAGAGCTCGTTGGATGCGGAAATAAATTCCGGATCCAACGAGTACCCACTCGGCATACTTTTTATGGACCCCACTACCCCAAAAACAATAAATACCTGAAAAAATGGAATGATGATGTCATCATTCTGTTTTTTCAGGTATTTCTTGTTTTTGGGGTAGCGAGGTCCGTCAAAAGTATGTCGAGTGGGTACTCGTTGGATGCAAAATTTAATTCCGCATCCAACGAGCTCTTCCGATCGAAGTTTGAGTAAAAACACAGGGAGATATGTCAAAAATACAAACAAAAAAATAGTTTTTTTCCTTTCTTCCTCCAAAATTAATAAATATTATTTTATTATTTTAACTATTATTTTATTAATTCATTTTAGGAGGCCCATTTTGAGTTGAAATTTCCTCTAATAAGTTTGATGGCTTCCTTCTCCACTGAAGTCTAGTTGAACACAACATCTTTCTTAATTATCTTTTGTAAAGGTTTAATGGTCTCAACACTATTTATCTTTCCAAATAAACATTGCATTGCCTCGTACAAAATTTACTTTTCCAAATAAACGTTGCATTGCCTTTTTGTTAGAAAGCATTGGAATATATGTGATGGTTTTGTTATTTAAAGATCAATCATAATTTTATCTTTCAAAATAAAATTATTTAAAGAGCTTGCCTTCTGAAACTGTAAAAGTATTTTTCTTTGGATTGAAAGAAATGCCATTTTTCTTTTCTTACACCTTTTGGCAATCTAGTTTAGATGTCAAATATGGTTTGACATACATTTTAAATAGAAAGTTGCATCATCTAAATATATGATCACACTATGATTCATGAATCTTGAAAGCTTAGACATCCACGTCTCGGTAAAAAGTAGCCTCAACGTTAATTGATCTAAATGGAATACTTCAACAGGAGAAATTTCCCCACTTCATATGAAATGTGGTTTTCAACTTAGTTACAAATACTTTGTTATAACAAAAAAAATTCCATTAAAGAGTGAAACATCTATAAACCTAACACAAGCTGTAAAATTTGTGTAAAAATGGCTAGAAAGAAGACATAGATTCATATGCACAGGTTTGACAAATTGAATGTGGCAAGTTTCTATGTACCAGTGGCAGAAAACATGGTAACGAGATCTAAAAGGAAAAAGCAAGAAATGTACCACAATTGGCTCATTTAACACTTTTGAAAGAGATCGAGCCACGTCGCCAGTCTTGCGAGCTAGGAGATCTTTCGTGGGTCGATACAATAGATAGGATTTCAGACTGGTTGCGTCAGATGGAGGTAAGACAAGTAGGTCTTCAAATCACATTTCTTGATGTTTTAAATGATCGAAGGTATACCCATATAGTAGGGTAATGTTTTGGGAAAACAAACTTCTTAAATGATCCATTACCCCTGTGATGTTATCCCAGATTGAACCCTTGATAGTTAATCATATACAATGGTGAAATTTTTTTGATAAGAAGTTTACAAAGCGTAGGTCGTCGTACATACTGGCCAAATCATAAGTTTAAGCAACCCATGCTATACACATAATTGAAACTACAGTCGTTCCTTACAAATGCAATGGTTGCTATATCAGATGTATCGGGTGACAATATTTGAGCCTTCGAAATAGTGTATAACAACCTCGTCATTGGAGATAACCCCGACATAACTTCAAATATAAAATATGTCAATAATACATATATTGTTGAGATTATTCAAATAACTAAGAGGAGGTGAATCTTCTATTTCTAAGATTACAAATTTATAGTCATGGTGATGCAACAAATATAACAAAAGAAATGGTAATCATCAATCATAGACATGACAGAGACATAGACAAATATTAACAAGAATCTCTAATTCATTTATATTATCTTTGTTTGAGCACCTACTCAAACAAGGCTGCAACCTCGATTTACAAGCTCCTACTTGTAGAGAGCACCAACCCTCATGATTTTTTAGCACCCACAAAAGAATAAAGTTTTCCAGCTACTACTGAGTGGAAGTACCCACTTCCACTTGTACAGGCTCCAACTTGTATATAGAAGACAACATGTTTTTCCTAGCACCAGCCTACCACCCTTATTACTTAGATTTAAACATGTTCAGTACAATATGCAAAAAACAGATATAACAGTGCATACCAACTCTGTTACACTTTTCTGATCTACTTCAGGATGTGCTTATTTATACTCGGCTCATGTTATTGTATATGTTCTGTGTATTCAGATTCCTCGTTCATTCTACAATCCCCACTTTAACAACAGTCCATGCACGAGCTCTCTGCCTTCACAGAGTGTGCCAGTCCTCTCTCTCGCCCGTCCTTTTTTATACATGCCAATCCTTAATCCCTTCACCTGTTCGTATGCATGTCTGTTCAGTTTCATAACTGATCAAAACCGTTCAATGCCTCATGACAGGAAATGAGTCCAATCGATAAGAAATATGTTTCCGCAACCTTAGTCTTCACGTAATTCCGAGTTTCTGCAACGACGTTTCCATACCTCTAAATCCTTCCGCAATTGTCTTTTTCCGCAACCCTGACTCCTTCCACAACTGTCTATTTTTTTTCACAAATCTGAGTTGTTACCACCTAAGTTGTACTTAGTGGTTTTTTATCAAGTGAGCCTGGTGAACCGGACAAGGATAACTTGTTCGAACTTCAGAAGACCTTTAGTCTTGTTTATGGGAAACTTTATTGTACTATATCACATGTTCATACCCCCTTGGGGGAGTTGTAATAAATGTTCTAGCATGATAGTGTCTGTAAAAGACTCGGTCTCTTAGACTTTATTTGTCAATACGATCAGCCCAGGGTGTATTTTCCCTTGGTTATTATTGGCTGTTGAATAAATGACTGATAATTTTTGAGTTTTTCACTCCATACCTCCAAAGTTGGGGTGGTCGGCTTGGCATTTAGGCTTATTGAGATTATTAGAGTCTATGTGTCAATGTATAAACATGCTAGGCATCATGGTTGAGTCATATGAACATGTCTAAGTCCCCCTAGTTTTTTTCAACTTTTTTAATTTTTAATTTTTTTCAGTGTTTTTTATTAAAATTTAATTTTTCCAAAACTCAGGCTATTTTTAATAGTTTAATTGGAAAAATTGGTTTTGTAATAAAAGTGGGCCAAATAATCAGTTTCAGTCATGTAGGTGCTCATTTTCAAGCTAAGAGCATCATGTAAACCCATGGACCCACTTTTTTTAGGTTTTGAGTGATTTTCCATCACTCAGGTCAGAAAACCCCCCAAAATCAATTATTGATTATTTTAATTAATAAATTGATGAATAATGGAGCAAATCCAAAATCCTAGATCAGTGGATTCTCAGTCGATTTGATTAAAATTAGTCAGATCTGAACCAAATTGAATGGATCTGACAAATCCTTGACTGAAGGAGGTGATCTGGACAGATCCAGAGTTGATCTTCAACATCCTTTATGGGGAATTGCACCCTCTTTCTCTCTTCCACATGTGTGGGATCTCCTGGAAGCTCTGTGGATTGATGTGTCAGTCTGTGGGTTGATGTGTCAGCTCAATCATCCCCCCAATTGACAAGTAGGCTCAGTTCGGATTCAGATCAACATTGATGGACTCTCCTTCAGCTACAGTGGTCTATCTCCTTGGGATTTGCGCCCCCTCTTGGCTGGGGTTTCAATTTTGTGTATAAATAAAGCTCAGGCTTCCTCTTCCAAGCGAGTTAGAACTGGGATTGAGGTGATGTTGCTCTTGTATTGTGTTATTGTTTATTATTCTGGAATAAAGAAGCTTTGGAGGCAATATCTATGGTGTAATGCTCTTCATGTGTGGATGGTGATTGTCAAATGCTTATGAGGTATAATCTGTGTTATTTATCATTGCTTTTGCTGGTTAATTGTTGGCCTTGAAGGAGAGAGATCCCTCCTGTTCGGGTAAGAGTTTATTCTAGTTTGATTTATGCTCTTACTGCTGCTTGTTTCCGATCTATTGGAGTTGTATGTATTTTAAGTTTAATTGCATGCTTTCCAATTATCTCTTCCAACAACACCTATGTTTTAACCATATGTTTGTGCAAGGATTTCTAAGTTGCAGGTGATATCGCTTGTAGAAGAGGTTGAGCTGGTTTGCATCTTCCTCATCTTCAAGATCTTATGAATGACATAGTCCCTTGGTGTTTCACCAAAGTAGACTCCAAAGCCCAACATTCCCAGGCTTTCAGCACTCTTTCTCCTTCAAAATATCAATTTTTTTACCTGGTTACTGTGTTCAAAAGCTTTGTTATCATTTGGATCTGTTATAACAAAGTAAAATTTACATAGATCTGCTATTTCAAAGCTCATAGTCTAGATCTCAATTTTTAAAAGTATCATTAAGCATTCTAGATCTGGCATAAGGAAATCATCCATTTTGCATGGCAAGTTAAGGAAAATCAGTAGGTTGCATGCTCTAGATTTCCTTTTCTATTTTAAAAAGATTAAATCCAGCAATTAGTGAATATTTCATTGGCTGCACAAACAACAAGCCAATATCCCAGGGAAAGCGTGCTTTCCTTGGTTCCTTTTTCACCTGTTTAGCTAGTTTTAACTTAGTCTTTTTTGAGTTAAGGTAGGCTGATCCAAAGCTACTCTTAAAGTGCTTTTGGGCACATGTTATTCTAACATGCTTGATAGTTTTTAGCAGGTGTAACAGAAAAGAAAGGAAGCCTCTGTTCAAAAGTGGCCTCGAGAGCATTCAAATCCCCCCAGGGGTCTCCCCTTTCACTGAAATCTCAAAATTTTGGAAGGTTGTAAGATCTTGGTTTCATCCCGTATAAGGACCAAGAGGTTTCTGATATTTCAGTTTGCTCATATTGTAACCAATAATAATAAAATAAAATCTTTTTTGAGTAGGCTCTTTCGAGCCCGCTCCCCATTCCCCCAGGGGGGATCTGCGTCCGTTTCACTTTTTTCATTTTCCCCTTTTTTCTGCTCTAGTTTAGTACTGACATGTAGGGTTGTATACTTTGATATAATTTTTCATTATTCAATTTTTTAATTTCAAAAGTAATTATACTACTTACCCCACGACTTCCCGATTGACCCGCAAGGGGAAAGAGATGCGTGGTAGGACTAATTAGAAAACTGGCGTTGTGTATCTTTGATTCCTTTTTCATCAATTGTTTCATTAGCCATAATAAAATTAACCCCTCCTTGATTCCCCGATTGAGATCCACTTGGATCGAAAGAGGTTCCTGGAGGGTTTTCTTTTTAATAAGAACACCTATTTTAAAATTTACTAAAAATAACGAAGACTCCAGTGTGTATGCTTTGTACTTGGTTGCGGTTCGTCCGATCAGTTAAGCTACATCAAAAGCACTTGAGTGACTAGAATAATTAGGATTCACTCTCCCCAAATTGACAAACTATGAGGCAAAAATCCAACGCCTCGATCAAACCATTACAGTGGTAAAATACCCAAAGGAAGTGGGAACTCCTAAAAAGTGACCTCGGGGTGCCGATCTCTATAACACCTCTGGGTGCATTATGAACAACAACCTCAGAGACTCCATTCATCCCACATATTCCTTGCGGGTAGCTGTGACAGTTTAGTTTTGGACATACTTCAAGTACCCCCTGGGTATATCTGGAGTCCCCTCGCCTAAGTTAAATTACTCATCTTCTTACATTAATTTAAAATTAACCAAGATACAATTGCACAACATTCATTCCAGCACTTGCAAGCACTCTTAATTGTTTTTCGACTCCATTTTCAAGGCATTGGTCAATTGTTTATTTCTTTAAATCTATATGTGATTGGGTGTCATTTTCGTACTTACTTGTGATTATCTCATCATGTTATTTGTTGTTTACAATTGTTAAATCAAAATTCCTAAAAAACTTACTCTTTAATACCATCATCATACTAAATAATTTTGCCTTAGTAACTTAATAGGGTCTACCCCCCTTGGCTTTGTTAGGAGTTGAGTCTAAATGGAGGAGTCAAGAACAAGGTGACATCCTTGACTCGAGACTTGCCCCCAAGGACACACCGAGTGGCTTGAAGATTTCTTCCACGTAACCCAGGTGTGTGAAAGGCGGAAACACTTTTTGGCGCCGTTGCCGAAGATAAATCTTTTTATTCCCGGGTACGACTTTTGTTTTCTTCCTTTTTGTTTTTTCTTTTCTTAATGAATGCTTAGAGTAGATCTTTAATTTTCATCTGGTGACTCCACTGACCTTTTGTTTAGTTTTTATTTTTTCAAAGAAAAGCAGAAAATATTTTTTGTGAAAAGATTTATAAATGGTTATTTTTCTTTTTCACATGGCAACTCCATTGAAGGGATAAAACCCTGCTTTCTCATAAATTTGTTAAGTTTTGTTGTGTGTAGATGAGACTATGTGACATGTTAAAACCTTTAAAGACTCATCACTTGACAACTCCACCTTTTCAGTACAAGGTTTAATGGTTATATCAAATGCATACTATTAATTTTTGATATGGATGAATTAAAGGAGAAATATGGTGCCCAGATAACCAGAAATTTTCAGCCTATCGATTTCTCAAACATCCAGGGTTTTCCTAACTGTTGTAGTGGTGTGGGGGATGCATATAAATGGCTTCTAGTATATTATGGAAATTATGGTGATTCGGCCATTTGGCATGTCAAATCTTTCCTTCAGTTGATGGCTGACTCTAATATTCTTCATGAAGACAATATGATGGAAATGTTTGCTAGTAATTTTTGGGGTGAAGCCTGTTATTGGTTCTATCAGGGCCTTCCTAATAAATGTATAACTTCTTTTCCAATCTTCCTTTGGATGTTTTTAGAGCAGTGGCATGATGGTAGGGGTAGTATGAATGGTTTGAAAAAGTTCTTTGAAAAGATCTGTAGCTTCTACCTATCTGGTATAAAGTATCACATGGAAACATATGATGGACCTTTTGCCATGATACAAAGTATTGAAGACTTGGAATCACTTCTTGAGCATTTAAGTGAAGAGGAGATCCATGATACTCCCATCAAAGATTTTCCTCATAGTTATTCAAGAAATGAAGTAATTAAGCGGCTTATTAAAGAATATGAGGTATCTCCCAATACACAGCAAGATTCTGAGATTGGGAAAATCCAGGATGATCAGATTAAAGAGCTTCAGGAGGAGCCCATGATGGAACACATTGTTGAAGACTCTCCTCATGTCACCATAGCTGAAAACGTTGAAGATTTGAGGTATTCTCAAGTGTGTTGCAATGCTGATATTTTTCCAGAAATCCCTCTAGAGGAACCCACTGAGCAACACATCCTAAGTGATCCCATTGAGTATGCTCAAAAAGTTTCCTTGATTGAAGATAGTATTGAAGATCCTTTCCATGATATCATAACAGAAGCCTATCAAAAAACTTATGATAAGATCAGTATGGTGTGTGATGACACTAGACCTTGTTCTCCATATAATGATGACAGTCTGGAAGGTTTACTGCCTTATGACCCTTTCTCTGAAGAAGATGAGTATGAAAATGAGGACAAGTATAACTTGGAGCATGACACAAGTGACTAAGACTCCCTTATCTCCGACAAAGATATTGATGAGGAGTCCTGGACATTCATGGAAAATCCAGTCTATGACATGAATAAAGAGGAAAATAATGAACCAGAAACTTTTGATGGTTTTGTTGATTCTCCTATCTATGGCATATCTAAAGGAGAGAGCATGGGCCTTGTGGCCTTGGGAAACTTTGATATGGAAAAGGAGCATGCGGTTTATCCATATGATCAGTCTGAGCCATATATCAGTATCAGTAATGAGGACAAAGAGAACTTGATATCGAAACTTGATATCAGCAATGGGGAATCCATCACATATGACATGGATGGGAGTGATGACTATAGGAATTTCATAGATAATTCAACTTGTGAAAATCTTATTAAGAATTCCATCCATGGTATGTCCAGCAAGGGGAGTGTCTATTCAAAAATTTGTGGAAGTCCAATCTACGATACGTCCATAGAGGGGAGCACGGATATGGATTCCTGGGAAAACCTTAGTATGGAAGAGAAGCATTCAGAATTTTCACGTGATCATTCAGAGTCATATCATGCAGAGCCACACAAGGGTATCAGTAATGAAGACATTGAGAAACAGTGTTGTGAAAAGTCAGATGTGATGCAGTCAGTGGAATATTAGTCTTAGCTATCTTTTTCACATATAGAGGTTCCTTATGATTTGGAGTTACTTGGGGCTTGTGCAACGAGTTATCATTTGATCAGCCCCGATGATCAATATGATGATGTAGTCAGTTTGCCTCATCATTCTGATTGGTATACTAGTCCTATCCAGTCATGGATAGAAGCAACCTGCATGAGCACATACAAGTTGCGGAAGTATTTTTATGACATTATTCATGCCTATGATCTCCCATCCATCTCGCCCATTCTGAATCATCACGCAGGTTGCATTTTGAATAAGGTATCCTTACTTTGGCTAGTAACCAAAGACAAGGAATTTTTTTTTTTATGTTAATAAAATTCTTTGGTGGTTACATTGGATTTTTTATTACACCTAACCTTTTTATATCATGCTTAGAGTAGGAAAATAAGCTCCTAAAAGAGAGCATTTACTTTCTGCATTTGCGGTTTGTACTTACCTATAATAAAACATTTTTTTCATTAGTTAATTACATTTATTTTGTTTAAATAAATCATCTTAATGGTTCATTTGGTTTTTATATAAAGCTTGTGCTACTAAGGTTTTCTTGTCTAGTTGAGATGTTTTTATAGGGTATATAAACCAGAGATTCTGGTGTTCTCGTATCCTCTCCTTGCCTTAAAGACCAGATCGAGCACACGTCCCATAGTTGGAGCCAGAATGTTACCACCTAAGTTGTACTTAGTGGTTTTTATCAAGTGAGCCTGGTGAACCGGACAAGGATAACTTGTTCGGACTTTAGAAGACCTTTAGTCTTGTTTCTGGGAAACTTTGTTGTACTATATCACATGTTCATACCCCCTTGGGGGAGTTGTAATAAATGTTCTAGCATGATAGTGTCTGTAAAAGACTCGGTCTCTTAGAATTTATTTGTCAATACGATCAGCCCAGGGTGTTTTTTCCCTTGGTTATTATTGGCTGTTGAATAAACGACTGATAATTTCTGAGTTTTTCACTCCATACCTCCAAAGTTGGGGTGGTCGGCTTGGCATTTAGGCCTATTGAGGTTATTAGAGTCTATGTGTCAATGTATAAACATGCTAGGCATCATGGCCGAGTCATATGAACATGTCTAAGTCCCCCTAGGTTTTTTCAATTTTTTTAATTTTTTAATTTTTTTAGTGTTTTTTATTAATATTTAATTTTTCCAAAACTTAGGCTATTTTTTAGTAGTTTAATTGGAAAAATTGGTTTTGTAATAAAAGTGGGCCAAATAATAAGTTTCAGTCATGTAGGTGCTCATTTTCAAGCTAAGAGCACCATGTAAACCCATGCACCCACTTTTTTTAGGTTTTGAGTGATTTTCGATCACTCAGGTCAGAAAACCCCAAAAAATCAATTATTGATTATTTTAATTAATAAATTGATGAATAATGGAGCAAATCCAAAATCCTAGATCAGTGGATTCTCAGCCCATTTGATTAAAATCAGTCAGATCTGAACCAGATTGACTGGATTTGACAAATCCTTGACTGAAGGAGGTGATATGGACAGATCCAGAGTTGATCTTCAGCATCCTTTATGGGGAATTGCACTGTCTCTCTCTCCTCCACACATGTGGGCTCTCCTGGAAGATCTGTGGATTGATGTGTCCATCTGTGGGTTGATGTGTCAACTCAATTAGCCCCCCGATTGACAAGTAGGCTTAGTTCGGATTCAGATCAGCATTGAAGGACTCTCCTTCAGCTACAGTCGTCTATCTCCTTGGGATTTGCGCCCCCTCTGGGTTGGGGTTTCAATTTTGTGTATAAATAAAGCTCAGGATGCCTCTTCCAAGCGAGTTAGAACCGGGATTGAGGTGCTGTTGCTCTTGTACTGTGTTATTGTTTATTATTCTGGAATAAAGAAGCTTTGGAGGCAAGATCTATGTTGTAATGCTCTTCATGCGTGGATGGTGATTGTCAAATGCCTGTGAGGTATAATCTGTGTTATTTATCATTGCTTTTGCTGGTTAATTGTTGGCCTTGAAGGAGAGAGCTCCCTCCTGTTAGGGTAAGAGTTTATTCTAGTTTTATTTATGTTCTTACTGCTGCTTGTTTCAGATCTATTGGAGTTGTATGTATTTTAAGTTTAATTGCATGCTTTCCAATTATCTCTTCCAACAACACCTATGTTTTAACCATCTGTTTGTGCAAGGATTTCTAAGTTGCAGGTGATATCGCTTGTAGAAGAGGTTGAGCTGGTTTGCATCTTCCTCATCCTCAAGATCTTATGAATGACATAGTCCCTCGGTGTTCCACCAAAGTAGACTCCAAAGCCCAACATTCCCAGGTTTCCAACACTCTTTCTCCTTCAAAAAATCAATTTTTTTATCTGGTTACCGTGTTCAAAATCTTTGTTATCATTTGGATCTGTTATATCAAAGTAAAATTTACATAGATCTACTATTTCAAAGCTCATAGTCTAGATCTCAATTCTGAAAAGTATCATTAAGCATTCTAGATCTAACATAAGGAAAGCATCCATTTTGCATGGCAAGTTAAGGAAAATCAGTAGGTTGCATGCTCTAGATTTCGTTTTCTGTTTTAAAAAGATTAAATCTAGCAATTAGTGCATATTTCATTGGCTGCAGAAACAACAAGTCAATATCCCAAGGAAAGCTTGCTTTCCTTGGTTCCTTTTTCACCTGTTTAGCTAGTTTTAACTTAGTCTTTTTTGAGTTAAGGTAGGCTGATCCAAAGGTACTCTTAAAGTGATTTTGGGCATATGTTATTATAACATGCTTGCTAATTTTTAGCAGGTGTAACAGAAAATAAAGGAAGCTTCTGTTCGAAAGTGGCCTCGGGAGCATTCAAATCCCCCCAGGGGTCTCCCCTTTCACTGAAATCTCAAAATTTTGGAAGGTTGTAAGATCTTGGTTTCATCCTGTATAAGGAACAAGAGGTTTATGATATTTCAATTTTCTTATATTGTAACCAATAATAATAAAAGATAATCTTTTTGAATAGGCTCTTTCGAGCCCGCTCCCCATCCCCCCAGGGGAGATTTGCGTCCGTTTCACTTTTTTGCATTTTTCCCTTTTTTCTGCTCTAGTTTAGTACTGACATGCAGGGTTGTATAATTTGATATAATTTTGCATTATTCCATTTTTTAATTTCAAAAGTAATCATACTACTTCTCCACGACTTCCTGATTGACCCGCAAGGGTAAAGAGATACGTGGTAGGACTAATTAGAAAATCAGAGTTGTGTTTCTTTGATTCCTTTTTCATCAATTGTTTCATTAGCCATAATAAAATTAACCCCTCCTTGATTCCCCGATTGAGATCCACTTGGATCTAAAGAGGTTCCTGGAGGGTTTTCTTTTTAACAAGAACACCTATTTTAAAATTTACTAAAAATAGCGAAGACTTCAGTGTGTATGCTCTGTACTTGGCTACAGTTCATCCGATCAGTCAAGATGCATCAAAAGCACTTGAGTGACTAGAATAATTAGGATTCACTCTCCCCAAATTGACAAACCATCAGGCGAAAATCCAACACCTCGATCAAACCATTACGGTGGAAAAATACCCAAAGGAAGCAGGAACTCCTTAAAAGTGACCTCGGGGCGCCGATCTCTATTACACCTCTAGGTGCATTATGAACAACAGCCTCAAAGACTCCATTCATCCCACATATTCCTTGTGGGTAGCCGTGATGGTTTAGTTTTGGACATACTTCAAGTACCCCCTGGGTATATCTAGAGTCCCCTCGCCTAAGTTAAATTACTCATCTTCTTACATTAATTTAAAATTAACCAAGATACAATTGCACAACATTCATTCCATCACTTCCGAGCACTCTTAATTGTTTTTCGACTCCATTTTCAAGGCACTGGTCATTTGTTTATTTCTTTAAATCTATATCTGATTGGGTGTCATTTTCGTACTTACTTGTGATTATCTCATCATGTTATTTGTTGTTTACAATTTTTAAATCGAAACTCCTAAAAAAAATTACTCTTTAATACCATCATCATACTAAATAATTTTTCCTTAGTAAGTTAATAGGGTCTACCCCCCTTGGCTTCGTTAGGAGTTGAGTCTAAACGAAGGAGTCAAGAACAAGGTGACAGCCTTGACTCGAGACTTGCCCCCAAAGACACATCGAGTGGCTTGAATATTTCTGCCATGTAACCTAGGTGTGTGAAAGGCGGCAACATGAGTTTTTGCAGTTCTCGTTCTGCAAGACTTCTTATGTGCCATCGATTTCATACATACTCTCTCCTGTTCGTCGATATGAAATTAGATTTCGGATATTGCGGATTATGGATTTCGGGTGTGCAGGTTGATTATTTTTGAAACTACTTCCACAAATCCCTTTCCACAATTTTCTTCCCCGTCATCGATCTCTTGCGGAGTCTTTCTCGATCATCGATCTTAAATTAGATGCGGATTGCATATTGTGAGCTTTCCAAGTTTGTTCAAACTACTTTCGCAATTTGGTTTCCGCATTTCTTCTGAACCGTCGATTTCTTATAGATTCAATCCTAGTAAGTTGATCTGAGATCAAATGAAGATTGTGGATTGCGGGTATGCATTTTTGACTTCTCTCGAAATTGCTTCCGCAATTCGTCTTTTGCAAATCATTTTTCGCAACTCTCTGAGCCGTCGATTTCTTGTGGATTCTTTCTTGACTGTCGATCTTTGGATTGCGGAATGCAGATGTGCCTCCCAACTTTGTCGAAATGGACTTCTGCAAATCTCTTTCCGCAACTGCAATGAACTGTCATTCGCTTTTGCGGAATCCTTTCCTGATCTTCGATCTTCAGATTGCGGAATGTGCAACCACACGTTTCATTTTTCCCAAAATTTGACCTCCGCAATCTTGTTTCCGCAATTTTATGGACCGTTGATTTCTTTGCGAGTTCAATCCTGAACATCAGATCTATTCATCATATTTTTTCAAAACTTTCTTCTCGTGATTTATCTTGCGGATCTTTGCACAAACCGTTAATTCTCCCGAGTCCTCTGCTTATTCGTCTGAGTCCTCTGCTTATCTGGATCATATGCTTGGAATTATGTGTTGCCATCAATGACAAGCACATCAAAATATGATCTGCTTATCTGGATCATCACAATACCAATCATAATGCCAACAATATCCCCCTTTGGCATTGATGGAAACCTTCAAATTCTTGATGCATGTTGTCCTTGTAATCACCAACTGCTTATCATTTGTAGCAACAATAACTTCGCCCCCTTTGACATCAATGCCAAAGAAGACTTGATAACACAACTCCCCCTATCAAAGCGAACAAGTTATTTCAAATAAGATATGATACCCAGCTTTTGGCGTAGGTACTCAAACTGTGTCTTTGGTAAAGGTTTAGTAAAGATATCAACAATCTGTTTTGTAGAAGGAATGAAATTCAATTGAACCACTCTGTTTGTGACCTGCTCCCTTAAGAAGTGATACTTAATTGGTATTTTATTAGTCTTGGAATGAAGAACTGGATTCTTGGACACACTAATGGAACTTGTATTATCACAATGGAGAGGATGGGATCAACATATTTTACCTCTAGATATTCCAGTGTCTGGATCATCCAGAGTACTTGTGTACAACAGGTGGCAGGAACAATGTATTCAACTTTTGTAGTAGATAAATATATCGATCCTTTCTTCTTACTCAACCATGCAACTAAAGAATCACCCAAGAAGAATGAACCTCCACTTGTGCTTTTTCTTTCATCCAAACAATTTGCTGAGTCAACATCTGAATATGTGGTTAACTGAAGATTCTTATTTCTAGGATACTAGAGACCATAAATCATTGTTCCCTTCAAATATTTGAATACCCTCTTAACAACCACCAAATGGCTTTGCTTAGGAGTAGACTGAAATCTTCCTACCATACCAACAACTTGCATTATATCAGGACAAGATGCTATGATGTACACAAGACTACCTATCATTGATCAATATGTTCTTTGATCAACATCAGGTGAGGGATCATCCTTTCTAAGTTTACAGCCAACAACCATATGCATACTAACAAATGAAGAATATTCCATCTGAAATATCTTCAACATCTCCTTCAAATACTTCTCTTGAGAGAGAAATAAACCTTCAGAACTCTGAATAATGCAGAGACCAAGAAAGAATGACAATTCTCCTACCATTGACATCTTGAACTCACATTGCATAGCATTAGCAAACCGCTGAGTAGAAGAATTGTTAGTGCATTCAAAAATAATGTCATCGACATACATTAAAACAACTAATAAATCACCACCTTCGGATTTGATGTAAAATTATTGTCAACAATACCTTTCTTGAATCCTTTGTCCTGTAGATATTTATCCAGTTTATAATACCAGGCTCTTGGTGCCTCTTTCAATCCACATAGTGCCTTCTTTAGTTTGCAGACATTGTTAGGATTGTCTGTCAATTGGAACCCTTCAGGTTGCTCTATATAGACTTCTTCTTCTAGATATCCATTTAGGAATGTTGACTTAACATCCATCTGATACACTTTGAAGATCTTACGACTAGAATAGGAAAGAAACATTCTGACAGCTTCCAATATTACCACTGGTGCAAAGGTTTTATCAAAATCTTGTCCCTCAACTTGTGCATACCCCTTACAAACCAGTCGGGCTTTATTCCTCACAATTTGTCCTTGTTCATTCATCTTATTTTTAAACACCCATTTGGACCCAATTACATTCTTATTTGTAGGTCTAGGAACAAACTCCCAAGTATTATTCTTCTCAATCTGATCAAGCTCTTCATTCATGGTTCCAATCCAATCTTCATTCTCACTGGATTCTTTAAAATTCTTAGGTTAAATCATAGATAGGAAAGCAACATGAGATTGTTCTGAATCTTTAATCAATTTCCTTCTTATCTGAACTTCTTTATTCTTGTCACCAATTATCTGATTTTTAGGATGATTCTTCTGAATAATTCTGGAAGGTGGTTTTGTTTATGTCAGTTGTTTTGAAACTGCCTGAATGTTTGCACTTTCATCATCTGACTCCGAATCTTCTTTTTCTGATTCTTGAACCTGTTCTTCTTAAACTTCAACCGTCTCCTCTGTATTTGGTTCAACACTACTTATATGAATATCTTTTACAAGAATTCCTCCATCGATTTTAATGTCACAGTCAACCAATTTATGCAACCTCTTATTATAACATGTGTACCCTTTATTGTTTGTAGCATATCCTAAGAAGATACCTTCATCATCCCTGTCATCATATTTTCCAAGATGTTCATCATTGTTTTTAATATAACATTTACTTCCAAATACTTTAAAGTGTTTGATAGAAGCAGGTCTTCCAAACCACAGTTCATAAGGAGTCTTATCACTGTTTGGACTTAAGTGAGCTTTGTTAAGAATATGGAAAGCTGTGTGAATTTCCTCTACCCAGTATGTATGAGAAATATTCCTTTCATTCATCATTGATCTTGCCATCTGTTGTACTGACCTATTCTATCTCTCAACTACTCCATTTTGTTGTGGAGTCCCTGGAATAATATATTCTCTTTTGATTCCATGTTTATCATAAAACTCTTTCAAGTCTCCAAAACTAAACTCTCCTCCTCTATTAGACCTTATTGCCTTCAGTCTCTTCCCTGTTTGATTCTCAATCAAAGCCTTAAAAATTTTGAACATTTCAAACGGTTATTATTTTTCCTTCAGAAAGGAAACCCATGTGAGTCTAGAATAATCCTTGATGACTGACATAAAGTATCTTTTTCTTCCTGTGCATTCCTTTCTTGATGGTATACACAAATCCATATGTACTAACTGAAGAGGTTTGTCTGTTGATGTGAAGTTCTTGGATTTAAACTGTGTGCGAGTCAATTTTTCCATTTGACAAGGTTTACCAACATAGTCATATGGCTTTGATATTTTTGGAAGACATTTTATTGCCCCATTGTTCATAAGCTTGATTATATGATCAAAGTTTAAGTGTCCAAGTATCCTATGCCATATCCAACTTTCATCATACTAGCTTAGATGACATTCTTATTTTCCTTCTTTCAATACATAGATATTGTTTTATGTTCTTATGCCTTTTGCAACCAACTGTCCCGAGGGTACATATTTTATCTTGCAATATTTAGAAGTGAAAATAACTTCACATCCTTTGTCACAAACCTGACTGACACTAAGAAGATTATGTTTCAGTCCATCTACAAACAACACATCTTGGGCTTTCCCTTTTCCATTACTCAACTTTACCATTCCTTTTCCTTTGATTTGACCTAGAGCATCATTTCCAAAAGTTACATTTCCTGATTTAGTTTCACTTAGAGATAGAAACTTACTTTTATCACCAGTCATGTGTTTGTAACATCCACTGTCAATATACCAAGGGCCTTTTTTCCTTTGAACATAAATCACTAAGCCACACTTGTTATTTTCTATCTTCTTCCAAACTTTAGCACTTCCAACAGAGTAATTCACTCTTGGATCTGTTTTGTTATTCTTTAGATGACAGTTTGAAGCCTTGTGTCCAAAATTTTGACAAACATAACATTCTGGATCATTGTACAATAGATCAAAAGAGTTGATATGTCTATCATGTGTTCTTCTTTTAGTTGTGAACTGAGTTGTATGATGTTCTTGTTTACTCACTGACTGTATTGTTCTATGTTGTAGCAATTGACCGTTCTTTGATATCCTTAATTGCATACTTCTAAAATTTAATGCACAATTTGTAGCTTTGTGACCAAAATTAGAACAATAATAGTAACCATGAAAAACTTTTTGGTACCTGAATATTGGTTGCCTTGCTTTTTGTTGACTTTGTTTCTGAGCAAATCTTGGTTGATATTTTTGATCTGAATTCCTGATTCTGGTACTTATTTCATCTTCATTTCCTTTTGTTTGCAAGATATGTTCATATTCTGAGTGTTTGCTGCTTGAACCTTCTTCGTAGATGATACCTGTTTTTAATAATGGAGATCTATGCTTACTCAGAATGTTGTTCAGTTCTTTTGAATCTTTAATACTTGAAATATTTTGATCATACAAAGCTTTAAATTTCTCCAATTATTTTCTAGCTATCACTACTTCTTCTTCCAATGCTTCGCACCTCTTTTTATCCTCTATTAATTTTTGTTTCATAATATCTTCTATTTTCTTTGCCTCTTCTAATTCCAATTTTAACAGAGCAAGATATTCACTTGGTTCTTTACCATTATTTTCATACTGCATCAACAATTGTTTTTGTTTCCTCTTCTTTAGTTCGAGTCTGTCAATTTCTTCCAGAGCACTGATTAGTTCACCTTCCATATCAACCATATCTTCTTCATCATTCATGTCACTTCCTGTATATTCATTTTCAAAATTTTCTATGCCCATAAGCATAAAATTATTCACTTTATCTTCACAAGATGAATCACTGTTTGTCTCTTCTGAGGAATCAACATCATTTGCACACAAGTTTTATATATATATATATTTATCCTCTTTATTGTATTTCTTGAATGTATAGTTTTATTCATCATCAGAAGTTTGCCCCTTTTGCTTGTGGGGACATTTAGATGCAAAATGGACTATTTTACGATAGTTGAAACATTTAAAGAGCATATTGTCTTTATATTTACCTAATCCTTCCTTCAACCTCCTTACAAATTTTGCATTAGTCACATCCATTTCAGAATCAATGTTTGTTTCTACTTTAAAGGATGCTTCTCTAGTGGTGGATTTATCTTTACTAATCCTCATTGCATAAGCAGTCAGAGTTCCTATGAGCTAGTCAATAGGCAGAGTTTTAAGATCACTTAATTCTTCTATTGCAGAAACTTTGGGATTAAATGTTTAAGGAAAAGATCTTAAAATTTTCTGAACTAAGGGTGCTTCATCAATCTTTTCACTAAGACCTTTCATAGCATTCACAGTCTCTTCTACTCTTAAGAAATATGTACTAATAGTCTCATCCTCATTCATATTTAGCTGTACAAATTTCAGTCTATATGTCTGTAGTTTGGCATCTTTTACTTTCTCATTTCCTTCATAACTACTTATAAGTTTGTCCCACGTCTCTTTTGTAGATTCAAGATGCATCACCTTAACAAACTCAGCTTATACAAGACCACTAAAGATAACATTCATTTCCTTTGCATTAAAACTAAATTCCAACTTATCATCTTTGGAGGCTAGCACAACTGGCTTTACATAGCCAATGTCTGCTACATCCCAAACATCAACACCTAAGGACATTAGATATGTTCTCATCCTAACCTTCCAGAAGGAGAAACTCGTTCCATCAAACAAAGGAACCTTATTGATAAAAATCCCTTCATGACTTGTCATGTTTAATCTTACAGATCTACCTTTAAATAAAAGGAACCCGCTCTGATACCAATTGTTGATATTATTCAAATAACTAAGAGAGGGGGTGAATCAGTTATTTCTAAGCTTAAACAATGTCCATTTTTCAAACCATTATTACAGATCACAAATTCACAGTCATGGTGATGCAACAAGTATAACGAAATAAATGGTAATCATCAATCACACACATGACATAGACATATACAAATATTAACAAGAAGCTCTAATTCATTTATATTATCATTGTTTGTTCACCTACTCAAACAAGGCTGGAACCTCTATTTACAAGCCCCTACTTGTAGAGAGCACCAACCCTCATTATTTTCTAGCACCCACAAAAGAAAAACGTTTTCCATCTATCACTGAGTGGAAGTACCCACTTCCGCTTTTACACAGAAGACAACATGTTTTTCCTAGCACCACCCTACAACCCTTATTCCTTATATTTAAACATGTTCAGTACAGTATGCAAAAAACAGTTATAACAATGCATACAAACTCGGTTACACTTTTCTGATCTACTTCAGGATCTGCTTATTCAGACTCTACTCATGTTAATGTCTATGTTCTGTGTATTCATATTCCTCGTTCATTCTGTGATCCCCACTTTGACGACGGTACATGCACCATCTCTCTACATTTAGAGAGTGTGCTAGTCCTATTGCCCACCCATCCTTTTATACATGCCAATGCTTAATCCCTTCACCTGTTCATTTTCCTGACTGCTCAGTTTCATAACAGATCAAAATCGTTCAATGCCTCATGACAAGAAAGGAGCCCAATCGATAAACAATATGTTTCCGCAACCTTAGTCTTCCCATAATTCTGAGTTTCTGCAATGACGTTTCCACAACTCTAACTCCTTCTGTAATTGTCTTTTTCCGCAACCCTGACTCCTTCCACAACCGTCTTTCATTTTTTTCGCAAATTTTAGTTTTTGCAGTTCTGGTTCCGCAAGAATTCTTCTGCACCGTTGATTTCATGTGGACTCTCTATTCATCGATATGAAATAAGATTTTGGATATTGCGGATTGCAGATTTCGGGTGTGCAGGTTGATTTTCTTCGAAACTACTTCTGCAAATCCCTTTCAACAATTTTCTTTCACGCCGTCGATCTCTTGCGGATTCTTTCCTGATCGTCAATCTTAGATCAGATGCGGATTACGGGTTTTCCAAATTTGTTCAAACTACTTCCACAATTGTGTTTCCGCATTTCTTTTGAAACGTTGATTTCTTGTAGATTCAATGCTAGCCATTGATTTGAGATCAAATGCGGATTGTGGATTGCGAGTATGCATTTTTTACTTCTCTCGAAATTGCTTTCGCAATTCGTCTTCTGCAAATTGTTTTTCGTAACTCTGTGAGCCGTCGATTTCTTGCGTATTCTTTTATGACCGTTGATCTTTGGATTGTGAATTGTAGAATGCGGATGTGCCTCCCAACTTTGTTGAAATGGAATTTCGCAAATCTCTTTTTGCAATTGCTGTGAACCATTGATTGCTTTTGCGGAACGCTTTCCTGACTGTCGATCTTCGGATTACAGATTGCAGAATGCAGAACCACACTTTTCATTTTTCTCAAAATCCGACCTCCACAATCTTGTTTCTGCAATTTTCTGGACCGTTGATTTCTTTGCGGGTTCACTCTTGACCGTCGGATCTATTCATCAAATTTTATTTTAAACTTTCTTCCCGTGCTTTATCTTGCAGATATCTGCACAGACCGTCAATTCTCTTGAGTCCTCTACTTATTCGTCTGATTCCTCTGCTTGTTTGGATCATATGCTTGGAACTGTGTTTCCATCAATGACAAGCACATCAAAATCTGATCTGCTTATCTAGATCATCGCAATACCAATCATAATTCCAACATATATCTCATGTTTGATTTTTTGTGACATTAATCTATAGGAAATGAGCGCAATTGAATTGTTTATTGTGCAGTGGAATGGAATGTAAAATACACACTAAACAAGACAAATTTCATAGAAAACAGATAAGAATTGCTCAGTAAAATTATAGTATTATCTTCCTTTAAACCCATCAATATACAATGATGTTACATAAAGGAGAATTCGAATTATGTGGATGTGATTCGAATCTACGAACTCAATCTGACTGACTAGCTAACTAGAAGTGTCTAAATCACTATCAAATCTCACTAGTCTAATTCCAGATGTATAATTCAGTCTCTCAATCAGTTAAACCAGTTAAACTGATGAGGTAGGTGAGAATAGGCACCTAACCCCATGCATCCATGCAATACTAACACTAAATGAACTACAGGACATCTAATTGAATGTAAATGGAACATAACTTAGCTTAACTAGTTACCAACTACCAAGAACTGAAGGGGGTTGGTGGTGGCACTCCTAGTGGCTCCTAAATTGTAGGTATTGGTCTCAGAGGAACATAAACTAATGCATGAACATGCAGTCAGTTGTATTTAACCTCTATATGTGTTCCCCACACTCTAGTGGTTGGTACTGGTGGCACAAATAGACCAAGTGAATGCAATGGTACTATTGGACCTAATATTAATTAATGAATCCTAAGTTACGAAAATATAATCTAATAGACTAAGTATGGACAGGGGAGGATTATAAATCCTGACACCCCCTTTAATTCTAAATTGTACAACTATGGGCCCTGGAAACAACGCCATAATTCACCCATTAAAATATATAAGAATTAAAAATATGCTTAATAAACCAAGGAAATAGTGGAAAAATTCATGGGAAATCCCCCTCTCAAGATAAGCATTGAATCAAGAAAACAAGCTATACTTAAGAGAATTTTTTTTTCTTCTTTGGGTAAAAACATGCAAAAATTTTGCTGCAATTTGCAGCATCAAACATAGTATCTTAGTTCTTCTGTGCAGCAACATCCTGATATTGTGCATGTGAAACTCTCCAAAGTAAATGAATATGTCTAGAGGAATTTTCCTCTTTGGAAGAAAAATAATATGTTCAATTGAATCAAGAACATAGGCACCTGCAAGATGAAAACTGGACCCATGTAGAGCAACTAAGATCAACTGATGAGAGACCAAAAGTGCTTGAGAATTCAAACCATGTGAGGGAAACCCAAGAAACTGATATATTTCATCCTTGAACATCAAACCATGTGAGGTAAAATCAGCTCCAAGTGTTAGGAGCAAGTGTCCAGTCGAATGGAGAATGTCTCCATCTTTACTAGTTTTGTGAGGAGATGAGCATGTGATCAAATAGGAAGGTAGAGAAGACATGGGACTATGGAGAGAGAATTATTGAGCTCCATAATATGATATAGATTCAAAAATAACCAATGATTCACAAAATATAATATCAAAAAACTCATGAGAGAAAACTGACATCAAATCCCCACCAATAATTTTGAAAGAGACTTGCAGTACTTGATTTTTCACACCAAAATTGATGAGAAAAGATACAAGCATCACTAGAATATCTTGAAATTTAAAACATGAAACAAATAATATCATATTAGATCCAAATAAGTTCATATCAGATCCAAGAGTGTGGAACAAATCCAAGTGCTCCACCGAGATGGTTAGATGCACAATTTTCTCCTTCTTCAAAACTCTGAGTATTGGTGCATTCAATTATGTAGGAATTTCTTGGAAGCTCAAGATCAATTAGAGTGAATGGATCACTCTTAAAATATGATATTATTTTTGAAATATACAAGGTATTACTTTTCTGCACACCAGAAACATCATTAGAGATAGAGAAATCAAATTCCTCTTCATTTTTTGAAGCAATCATTGGTAAACTATGCACATAATTTAAAATAGAAGAATCATTGGAGAATTTTTGTATAGAATGGAAGGAGAGTTTTTCTTCAATAATAGAGATTCATATGTATTCTTCTAGATCATCCATATGAGAATATGAGATATCAGAGATCTCATAAAATTTCAGAGCAACAGGAGAAGGAGTCACTCCAAGGAGACTTTCTTCAATTCAAATTGACCGTGTTGAAGATTCTGCTTCTTCTTCATCTTGAACAATCTGCTTTGCTGCAGGAGAGGGCACATAGAGTACATTCTTGAACTCATCATGTTGGATTTTAACTGAACCTCTCTTAACAACTGGGATTTGGGAGTCACCTCCCATAGGTCCTCTTGATAGAGTGAAAGCAGTGACGGATTCCCTGGAGGAAACCATGTGGTTGGATATTCCAGAATCTATCAAGTAATACTTCAATGGAGTGAGGCTTTCCTTCAAGGCATGGAACCTCTCAAATTATTCAATCTGATCTCCAACATCAGACATCTCTGCATCTTGTGGAAGGAAAATATTGTTCTATTCAAGGAGTGTTTTCAACTAGTCGAGGGTCTTCTTCATGCACCGAATTTCTGGATGAAACCCCCTCATACAATAAGGACATCTAGTATTTTCAAACTTTTTCTTTCTCTTGGAGCTCGAGGATCCTTTGAAATAATTACTTGGAGCTCGAGGCTCCTTTGAAAGAATTATGACTCTCTTTTGGCTTTGAATCAGAGGCTTTAGACTCTTTCCCCTTGTGCTTCCCTTTAGCTTGCGCATTGGTTGAGTCCGACATCAGAAGATATTGGTTTTTGAAGTTTGGAGGACTCCCATTTGGACCAACTTATCCTGATCCTATATTAAAGACTCAACAAAGCCATCTATTGAAGGAATATTTCAATTGGGAATGGAATATATTTCGGAATGGAAGGTAGAGACAAAGACAGAGTATTCAGAACCAAGTTTGCTGAGCACAGAGAGCACAATATGCTCATCCTTCCTCTCTATTCTGCATTTCTTACATTGTAGTACTAGAGACTTGAATTTTGTGAAATACTGCCGGATCGTTTCAAAAAATGTTGGGCTACAATGCTATTAGCTCGTTCTCCAAGATGTGCCCCTGAAGCTCATCTTATTTTCCAAACAAGAATTTGAGCTTCTCCCATTATTCTTTAGGACTCTTCAATCCCTCAAGATGAAAGAGGAGATCCCTGGAGATGTGAGTGCAAAGGAAGCCAAATGATTCATCCAACTGGTTCAAGAACTTATTTTTGTTAGTAGGATGATGAGGTTCTGTCTCTCTTCCCATAGTCATCCGAAAAATGCCAAGCTTATGCAAGGAGACCTGCATAGCTACCATCCAATAAACATAGTTGAAGGGTGTAAGGATCCGGGGTACATGAGTAGTAGAATCCATCAATTCTTCCTTATGATTAGACAATTCTTCAATAAAGCTATGTAGTACCTATAAGAAACACTAGAAAATAAAAAACAATTCACAATCATGTCAGAATCAATCCTTCCATATCGACATGTACACTTTCTCAGGGCCCATCACGCCTGTAGAGACTTCTTTGAACGAATCCAGAGTTAGCAATGCACACTTTGCAGGACTTATGTGGAAACCCAGCTGCTTCTGGTGTACAATGAGTGCAATAGGATCTGATACCATGTTTGAATTATTGTGCCATTGATCTATAAGTAATGAGTGCAATTGAATTGTATTATTGTGGAGTGGAATGGAATGAAAAATACACACTGAACAAGACAAATTTCACAGAAAATGGATAAGAATTGCTTAGTAAAATTACAGTATTATCTTCCTTTAACCCAGTAGTATAAAATGATGTTACCTAAAGGATAATTCAAATCATGTGGATATGATTTGAATCTACCGACTCAATCTGACTGACTGGATAAATAGAAGTTTCTAAATCACTATCAGAGCTCACTAGTCTAACTCCAGATGTCTAATTCAATATCTTTATCAATTAAACCAGTTAAAATGATGAGGTAGGTGAGAATAGGCACCTAACCCCATGCAACCATGCAAGACTAGCGCTAATTGAACTGGAGGACATCTAACTGAATGTAACTAGAGCATAACTTAGCTTAACTAGTTACCCACTACCAACTAAAGGAGGTTGGTTGTGGCACTCCCAATGGATCCTAAATTGTAGGGATTGGTCTCACAGGAACATAAACTGATGAATGAACATGCAGTCAGTTGCAGTTAACCTCTATATGTGTTCCCCACACTTTAGTGGTTGGTACTGGTGGCACCAATAGCCCAAGTGGACCCAATGGGACTAGTGGACCCAATATTAATTAATGACTCCTAAGTTAAGAAAATATAATCTAATAGACGAAGTATGGACAAGGGAGAATTATAAATCCTAACATATCCTTTGGTGTCACCATTTGAATCCAACCATAAATATGCATGCAATTAATTAAATAGTCCCTTGTAACTTATAACCTTGAAAAAATATAGCTTAAGTATTACAAATAAAGAATCACATATAAAGAACATTAGTGATATTCAATACAACACAAACTATATGCGAGTCTCTATTTGTATCAACACCATATATTTTAAACTAGGATAAGATCTGCATCATTGTAATAAACCTGTAACATAAAATAAACAATCTACTTATTACTCCTTCACCTTGTATCTCCCTCTTTTATTATTGAGAAGAATGCCTTTAACTGTTGGTTTGTTTTGTAGGTTATTATATTCTAGAGAACATGTAGAGGATAAACCCAAGAGGTATTAAGGGGCTCAACATGTCAAATATTGGTAGAAGTTAAAACTCATTTTAATTTGAAGATCATTGACCATTTTGGTGGTCAACGATTGGCGACTCCATAGGGTGGACTATTGAGAAATAACATAGATCCAAAAGCTTTGGTTTTGTAGATCAAGAAAACACTTCATAGATTTCAATTAGTAGACTAAAAAGTAATACAAATCAGGGATGGAGGAAGGGAATAGTATAATAAATTTGTTGACGAAAATGTCTTAAAATAACAACTAGATAAATGTACGGAAGTAATGTAGTACCTCATATTATCTTCTAGAAATTTATCCTTGTAGCCTATGGATTAGCAAAACCTTTTGCAGATCATACCTATACAAATATTTTCAATCACAATCACAATGATGATATTGATTTCCAAATTAAAATATAGATGAGAAAGAGATGAGACAATCTAAAATTATGTGTACAACAAGAACCTCAAAAAAAAGAAAAAGAAAGAAATGACTAAACAATAATCCATACCAAGAAGAGTAAAAAAAATAAATGCATATGCAAATTGAAGATACAATTATTAAGAAAGCAAAAGAAAACAAAATCCTAACTATTACTTCGAGATAATAACGATTTTAAAAATTTAGGGATGGCCATGTTTCTGGGCGATGTGAACCATTTGTAGTGTAGGAAAAAATGCGGTCATTTTCATCCTTGAGAAGATATGAGTTAATTCCAACAACAAATGCTATAACATATGGCCCTAGCCACAATTTCTGAAATTTGATGTGTTTTCCTTTGTCAGAACGAGCAGAGTCCTATAATAAGACTTTTTCCCCATCTTCAAATACAATAGATTTTTCCTTTTATCAAAATATTCCTTAAATGTTTGTTATTTTTTTTCTAAATTATTGAGGGTATGTTTTTGTTGTTCCTCTAATGTAAGAAGTTGATAATATCTTTGCTAATTCAGGTTGATCTAATTCTTTTGTTTAAAAAGCTGACGGAAAAAAACCAAGTCGAAGCTCTAGAGGCATAACAAGTTCTTGGCCCTATAGTAATTCAAAATATGTTTGACCTCTACTTAACTTAGTGGTAGTCTGATCTTCCCATAAGACATATGGTAGTTGGAGATGCCATTGTCATGGCTTATCATTGATATTTTTCTTAAGAATTTTGATAAGTTGCTTATTGGTAGATTTAGCTAAGCAATTCCCTTGTGTATAATAAGACAAAGAAAAATAATATTTAGTTCCAAATTTATTGCAGAAATTAGTTAATTTCCATGAAATGATAAAAGGCACATTATCATCTATAATACTTATTAGTGGGCCAAAACGTGAAAATAAATTGTTTCAAAGGTAGGTAATAACTTGATCATTAGTGGCATTTTTTGATGGAACAACTTCATACCATTTTGTAAAATATTCATGTGTTGTAAGAATGTAAGAATAGCCATCCATTGAAAAAGGCAGGTTGAATGGCCCAATAAAATCCAATCCCCATTGTGATATAGAGAAAAAAATTACACGTTTTGAAGGCATTGCAGATAATTTATGCTTACCTGCAGATCATTGACATGCATCGCAAGATCAAACATACTTATATGAATCTTGAAAAATTGTAGGCCAGTAATACCCTACATGAAGAATCTTGTGAGAAACAGATTCACCAACAAAGTGTCCACCAATATGAATAGTTTTTTTGTGCCTTTCCCATGTATAATTTCCCATGTATTCTAAGTAATAGCTTCATCAACACATCTTAAAAGCATTCCATAAGGTGACTTTTGAAAAAGAAAAGCACCTAAAAGAATGTATTTAGTTTCTTCTAATCTTAACCTCATTTGTTCATGATTTTATAGTATAGTTGGACAATGCTCATATTTAAGATAATAAATAATGTTTCTATACCAAGGATTGTTGGATTATCCCACAATACTGAGAGGGCGGTGGATCAATATTGTCTTTTTATTTTTTAAAACTAAAAACAAACAAAGAATCAAACAGGTTAAGACACAAATTTTATCGTGGAAACCTCAAAGAGAAAACCACCAATTCAAACTCATTAATAAGATGAATCTACAAAATTTGCTTGATCTGCTACTACAGAAAGGATGCAACACCACCCTTGGTTTCTTCCTGCTACAACAGACAAGGATGCTTCAACACCCTAGGTTTCTGCAATCTACAATAGACAAGGATTCTCCAACACCCTGGGTTTTTTCCTGCTACAACAGACAAGGATGCTATGACACCTTTGCATACTTATACTCTGCCCTAGTGCCACCCTGCCACCATGGACTAATTTTTATCAGTCCGTTGTTCACTTCTTGGACTCTGTCATTCGCAATCACAGAGACAACTTCTTTCCTTTAATAAATCTGTCAATAAATACCTTCATGTCTTCTTGCGGACGTATCTCTTCACATCATACCTCTTCAAAAACAACTAAGCTTAATACCCTATTAATCGATTTGTTGATTAATCTTCCTGTTGTGATCTTTCTCTATCTTCATTGCCGCAATAATTATGAGCCATTGATCTTAGATCGAGCTTCTTCCTAACCGTATATCTAAGATATGACATGGAATGCAGATTTCCAAACTGTGACATTTATCATGGTGTCTTCTGCACTTAGATTTCTGCCTCAACCGTTCCGCACCATTGATATCCTGCGGGCTCTTCCATGACCGTTGATCTGAGATAAGATGCGGATAATGGAATGGAGGTTTATGATTTTTCTAAAACTTGATTCCAAGGTTTCTGCTTTCCGCCCTTAATATTTCCACACCAATAGTTCTGCACCATTGATTTTCAACGGGCTTCTTCATGATCGTTGATATTCTGGATCTTGGGTTGTGGAATGCGAGTTCTTAAACACTCAAACGATGCTTTCGCAATCCTCCACCTTCCTCTTTATGCACTAACCTTTCCACATCGTCTATATTTTACAGAAGTCTTTTTGACAGTAGATCTTCTGGATCACGAGATGCAGAATGCAGAACTGTGACATTTCCCACATTCTTTCTGTGATTCTCCGTGTTCCGCTTTCTATCTTCCATACTTTGGTTTACGGAAACCCATGTTATCCTATACCTTGATCTTCTGCTTTCCATTTTCCTATTTTCTTATGAACCGTTGATTTATTTTGCGGGTTCATTCCTGACCTTTGATCTACGATCTAATGAGGATTTGTGGATCTTCCCTTTTATTTGTGCAAAAATCATTCTCCACCATCAATCTCCTTGCGGATCCAATCCTGACCATCCAATTTTTCATTGTAAATGGAATTTTTCTCCCATCCACGCAGTTAACTCACCTGCTAGTTTAATCTGTGAAATCCTTGAGGGCCGTCAGATCTATATCTGGTCAAATCAACGGTGGACTCCAAATGCATTTAAACTGTATTTTATGGGTATTTCACACCCATTATCCCTTGTTAACCTCCTGTCACTTTACCCAGCTAAATGAATTTATCATCGTTAGATCAGGGTCCCCACTAGATCTACGGTGGACTCCAAAATTATAAGATAGATTACATTAAAATTTCGCGCTCATCAGAATTTTCTTTCTCTATGCTATTTCTCCCAACAAAATACATATTAGCCATTGATATTCAGCCTGAATGCCTAATCTCCACTGCACGATATCCAGCCGTATGGACGATTAGTTTGGGCTTATCTCGGGTGTTCTTTCATCTGGCGAAATTGATTCTAGCCATGGATCTATACATTCTCTTAAAAAATCTCTGTTCCGCACTGTTGATCTATCTAAGATACACATATTCAAATCTGTGGTTGAATTGATCAGTGGAACAATCGACTCCTTCCTGCAGTGTTCTTCACAGTCTCTGCACTCTCTCTTCACTCATACACTCAATCTTTTCCTTTTTCATTGCTTAATTCATTCTACTACCATATCTACTGGTTTATTCTTTTGTCATTCGTGAATACCTTTGACATCAATGACAACTACATTCTCAACAATCTTCCCCTTTGGAATTGATGGCAACATCTAACCATTCTTCCCCTTTGACAACAATGACAAAGGATAACCTGTTATGCTATTTAGGATTTCATGTCTTCCTTATTTATGAAAACTCCCCTGTCATCATGTATCCCCCTGAAGGTCATGCCTCTTTCTCTTACATCTAATGTAATGAAATTACTCCCATCTACTATCTGAGATGCTCAAAGGATTCTTTGGGTAATAGTTTGGTAAAGATATCAGCAATCTGTACTTTTGTGTCAACATATTCTAATTTGACAACTTTCTGAGATACCTGTTCTCTTAGAAAGTGATACTTGATTGGTATGTATTTCGTTTTGGAGTGCATGATGGAGTTTTTTGACATATTAATAGCACTGGTAATGTCACAATTTATTACTATTGGATGCTCATATTTAACAAGTAAGTCTTCTAGTGTCTGTTTTTTCCGAATAACCCGAGTGCAACAAGATGAAGCATCAATGTATTCGGCCTTGGTTGTAGAACAATTCCCTAAAACGAATATTGCTCCACTGGTGCTTTTTCGATCATCAACACTTCCTGCCCAATCTGCACCAGTAAATGATTTTAAAGTGAAATCTTGACTCTTTGGGTACTATAACCCATACTCCATAGTGCCTTTTAAATACTTGAAAATTCTTTTTACTGCAGTTACATGCGTTTCTTTAGGGCTTGACTTGAACCTAGCAACCAATCCTACAACTTGCATCACATCTGGTCTTGTAGCTATCACATACAACAGACTACCTATCATGGATATGTACATGGTGTGATCTACTTCCAGAGACTTGACGTACTTACTTAATTTACAACCTGTGATCATAGGAGTACTAACAAGTTTGGAGTCTTCCATCTTAAATTTCTTAAGCATGTATTTGATATACTTAGTTTGAGAGATAAAGATTCCTTTGTCTGTTTGATAAACTTGTAACCCTAAGAAAAACGTCATTTCACCCAACATTGACATTTTGAATTCCTTCTTCATTTTAGAGGCAAATTTTGCACTTAGAATTTGTAAATTCCTTCCAAATATGATGTCATCTACATAAACAACAACAATGATCATATTGTCATCCTCGATTTTTAAGTAGATATTACTTTCAATGACCCCTCTCTTAAATCGTTGTTGTTTTAAATAGATGTCTAGCCTTGAAAACCAGGATCTTGGAGCTTGTTTAAGATCGTAGAGTGCCTTTTTTAGTCTGCAAACATAGTATTCATTTTCTGATAATAGAAAACCTTCAGGTTGTTCAATATAAACCTATTCTTCTATTTTTCGATTCATAACTGCAAACTTAACATCCATTTGATACACTTTAAAAATTTTATGGCTTGAGAATGCTAGAAACATTCTGATTTCTTCAAGTCTTGCCAAAGGAGCATAGGTTTCTTCAAAACCAATCCCTTCTACCTGAGCATACCCCTTACATACTAATCTTTCCTTGTTCCTTTTCACTTGACCATCCTAATTGAATTTTTCCTTGAAAACCCATTTGGTCCCTATAAAATTCTTATCTTTAGGTCTTGGCACAAGTTACTAGGTCTCGTTTTTCTCAATCTGATCTAATTATTAATTCATAGCTTTGATCCATTCATCATTCTTGCTTTCTTCTAAAAAATTCTTAGGTTCCACTATTGAGAGTAGGGCTTGTTCATTAAATGTTAGTTGTCTCCTTGTACCGACTCCAACATTTTTACCACCTGTGATCTATGTTTCTGGATGATTATTTTGTATCCTTCTAGATGGATTTTTTGTATCATGTCTTGGGGAGTATTATTCACTTTAATGTATATCTTCCTTTTCTATTTCTTCTTCTTCATCATGAGTACTTTCGTCCTCTTACAACTCTTCCTTTTCTTCATTATTAGTATTTTCAACACTGTCATGACTTATTTCTTTTCTTGGTTTTACATCATCTACTCTTACATATGCACTTTCTACAATCTTGTGTAACCTCTTATTGAAACATCTATTTGCCTTCTTGGTGGATGAATATCCTAGAAATATTCCTTCATCAGTCCTAGAGTCAAATTTTCCAAGTTCATCCTCATTCCTTTTAATGTAACAACCACTGCCAAATACTTTGAAATATTTGACCAAGGCTGGTCTCCCATACCATAGTTCATAAGGGGTCTTGTCCTTATTTACTCTGAGTTTTCCTCTATTAATTATATAGACAACTGAGTATACTGCTTCTTTCCAAAATGCATCTGACAACTTTGCTTCATTTAGGATTGTTCTGGAAGCCTCTTGGAATGTTTTATTTTTCCTTTCAACAACGCCGTTCTGCTAAGGAGTTTTTGCAGTTGAAAATTACCTCTTAATTCCATGCATCTCAAAAAACTCATTGAACTCATTTGAGGTAAATTATTCCCCATTGTCATATCTAAGACATTTGATCTTCACATGTGTCTCATTTTCAACCATTGCTTTGAAGATTTTAAACTTCTCAAAAGATTCTGATTTTTCTTTGAGGAATGTCACCCAAGTCATCCTTGTGTAATCGTCAATGAGCAACATGAAATAATATTCCCCTGCAGAATTTTAGTTCTTGTTGGTCCACATAGATCTATGTGCACTATTTCCAAAGGATGTGAGGTCTTATGTTCTTTTGTTTTAAAACTAGATCTAGTTTGTTTCACATGTTGACAATGTTTACAAACTGAGTTAAGAGGATTTATAATTTTAGGCAAGTCTCCCACAACTTTCTTCTTAATTATTCTGACAAGATTGTCAAAATTTAAATGTCCCAACCTTCTGTGCCATAACCAACTTTCATCAACCATACTCAAGTAACATTGATTTTCATTTTCTAGGATGTACACATTGTTTGAGTTTCTTAAGGCCATGCCAACAACTCTTCCTGAGTCCTTTTTCTTAATTTCACATTTCTCTGAGTCAAAGATACAGATGTGACCTTGATCATATGTTTGATTTGCACTAGGGAGATTAGGCTTAAAAATTTCTACTAGTGATACATTTTCTACTTTGATCTTATTATTAACAAAATTTGTTCCTTTGCCAATTATCTTGGAAGACAGGTTGTCTCCAAAAGTGACTTTACCTTTCTTATATTTTAGTGTTATGAATTTGTTTAGTTCACTGGTCATATGTTTTGAACACCCACTGTCCAAGTGCCATAGGATTTGATTTTCTGTTGCACATAGAGCAATCATGGAACTTTCCTTTTCTTCCTTTTCCCTCCAATGCTTCTTTTGTTTTGTGTCTTGAGACCTAATTGCAACAATTTTCTTTGTGGGAGTCATCAGTTTACAATCTCTTTCTATGTGTCCATGGTTATTACATTTGTAACACTCTATGTCATATTTTTGAAGAAGTGTAAAAAGGTTATGATTTCCTTTTGGTTTATTACTTGATAACTTCTTCTTGTATTGATGAACCTTCATGTTAGCTCTGCAATGTAAAGATTTATGACCAAATTTATTACAGGAGTAACAATGAACTAAAAATATCTACAAATATCTATTTGGTCTCTTAGGCACCATATTATTTATGTCTTTATCTTGAGAGTTTGCGTCAGTTTTCTTGCTCTCTTCCTTTTTCACTGGACTCTTTAGTGCTTCAGCATGACTTTTCTTGTTTCCTCCTTGATTAAAAGAGATATAGTTAGGTTTATTTTCTTTGTTGAAACCCAATCTAGATCTATCACTTGATGCTCTTTGGCTATTCAGGATGTCCTCTAGAATCCTTGAGCTATTTTTAAATTTTGATTTGATAGATCCTTCATCAAGATTTTTCTTGAAATGTATGATCTCTTCTTCAAGTTTCTCAGATTATTGTATTCCCTTTTTGAGTTGTAGGTTTAGATCCTCCCCAATCCTTTTGGAATCTAGAAGTTGATCTTCCATCTCACTAATGATATGACTTGAATGTTTGTTCTTTTTCTTTCATTTCTCAATTTCTTCAAGAGCGCTAACAAGTTCATCTCTTAAGTCTACTTATTCTTCATCTAAGTCATCATTTGAAGCTTGAGTATCTAGACCCATGAATAGAATCTCAGTTTCCTCATATTCACTTGTATCTCCATCTTCACTATTTTCCATGGTGTAGACAATTTTCTTTTTCTCATAGGGCTTCTTCTTGTTTCATGTTTTACCTTTCCCGAATTTTGAGGTTTCTCTCTCATCATTATCATCCTTTTTATGGTAAGTACATTTTGAGGCAAATTTTCCATCTCTTCCACAGCTAAAACATTTCAAGGGTAACTTTCCTTTATATTTTCTAGTACCCTTCTCAAGTTTTTTAATAAAAAGAGCTTCCTCATCATCTATGTTCTTTGTTTGATTTTTGGATGAGGATTTAAAAGATGCTTCCCCTTTTGAAGATTCATTTAGTCTCTTTCTCATCTCATATGCAATGAGGATCCCATGAAGTTCATATACTTTCATGTGGTTAATATCATCATGTTCTTCTAGGGTGGATACTTTTGAATCATACTTCATTGGAAACGTTCTTAGTACCTTGCTCACAACTTATTTTTATCTTAATTTTCCACCAAGACCTCTAATGGCATTTCCAACCTCATCTACTCTTAAAAGGTATTCCCCAATAATTTCTTCGTCTCTCATTTTAAGGCTCTCAAATTGAACTTTATATGTCTAAAGCTTGGATTCCTTGACTTTAGATGCTCCTTCATAGATAATTTTTAACTTATCCCATGCTTCTTTGGCAGTCTTGCATCTCATAACTTTTGTAAATACAGAGTTTGTCAATCCACTCAGGATTGCATTTGTTGAAATATTGTAACTTCGAAGAATATTATATATGTATCTTTTGTGGTCCCCGATGGTCCTACTGGGAGAACCACTTGTATTATCTTGTACCCCGATGCTTCTAATCAGAAGAACTAATAAGATTCATGAGGTTGTCCCCTCTAATTGTAAAGGTGGGTCATTAGCACCCCAGTGTGGTTACTTGAGCCTACATGTGTAACTCGAGCCTACATGATTAACTCGAGCCTACATGTCGAATGAGTTAATTGAAGTGAACTGATGAATATAAATAGAGGTGTAGCTCTCCTCATTTGAACACACACTCTCACTTGTATAGCGCATTAGTGGAGAGGAGAGAGAAGTATCTGGAGAAGGAGGAGGATCAGGCTTTGATCTCCTTGTTGGTTTTATCTTTTATCTTTTGGGGCATCTATATTGAGGAAGCTTTTGTTGGGTTTTTCCCTTTAGGGATTTCCCATGATAAATGTTTGTGTTCTCTTTTTGTATGGTTGTGCTTGTCTATCTTTCAATGATCTTGTTTATATGCTTTTGTTATGAAATCAAAATGAAATACTAATCATCTAGCTTAGCATATGAAAATTTAACATGGTATCGAAGCCGCCCTGAAAGAGACATTGTGCAGCTAAAGAATCTAGGGATTCTTATTTTTTGGGTCTCTATCCATGATCAATCAGCAAAATAAGGCTAGATTGACTCACCATTGAAGGGCGCATCTTTCTGTCAAAGCGGAATTCGATTCCGAGCATTTTCAGTTTTGGTACGGAAAATTAGGGCTTTCTACAGAAGAAGAATTTTTGAGTGATCCAAACATAGGATTTTTCTCCTCATAAAAATATAAGTTTAGAGACCTGGATGAATAAATTTGGTTGGGTGAAACTCCGGGAAAGTCAAACCCTAGTTTGACCCCGATCTGGAAAAACGCTAAATACTAAAACTGCTAAGTTTTGGTACATTCGCTATATCCTAAGATTTTCGAAGGATCAGGAGTTGAAAATTGCAGAGGCTGAAGATAAAATCCTGATTTACATTGTGTCCAAAATTAAGCCTCAGATTCGCTATATTCATGGAGATATGATCCCTCCCAGTTAGGGTTCCGGCCTCTTCCATAATTCATCCCTAAACAAGACACCTGGGTATAATTGTTGTAGCGTGGGCTACAGAGGTCCAAATTGAATTATTGAAGATGTTCCAGAAATAGCACGGACTGTAACTTCTGTGGTCCTAATTTCAGAACCTGAAGATGAACCAGTGACACGTGGTATTCCATACAACTTCACTATTCTGAACAATCCTGTAACAGGTCACCTTTGGAAAATACTCATAAATCCCAATTGGGGAAACTAATTTTGATGAAACCTATGGTGTGGGATCAGGGACATGCGAGGTTACCTCAGTGAGAAATTTCAGACACATACGAGTAGTAATTTCGGAGATATCACAGAAACAGTAACAGGAATTTCTGCAGAATAAATTGGAAAACCAAGGCTTCTTGTTCAGGGAGCTTCCCTCCACTGTTTTCAGAAAAGGAGTACATTGGACAGCTCCATTTGAAGATATATATATTTCTATCCAATCATATCTGAAATATTCCAAGTTTTGAAAATTAGGGTTTATCTGACAAACCCTAGATCAGCCAGCTCCGGAAGTAGGACGGACACCTCAAATCGGTAAGATCTAATCTTTTGCTATTTGCATTTGAGGTTCTCATTTCAAAATGATCTATCACATCAGGTTGATGATAAGCTTGGTGAAGTTGAAAAATTCCAAGCATGGAAGTATTTGATCTTTGTGAAGAAAATGAATTGGACACCTACATGAGTAAGAGAGGTTCCAGTTCTAGAGGGAGATGAGCCTCAAAGCCTTACACAAGAAGAACTTGATCAAGGCCAAGAAGATCATTGTTTATTCAATTACGGATCAACTTGTACCACAAGTGTCTTCCCTAAAGACACCAAAGATGTTTGATTCCTTGATTAAGCTATTTGAAGATAAGAACATAATTCAGAAGATGGATTTGAGAAAACAGTTGAATAATGTGAAGATCCAGAATGCATAACATCTTGAAGTGGTAGAAGAAGAAGCAGAGAATGCAGAAGCAGTGATAGCCACCTTGAATGGCCTCCCATGATCATGGGATTCATTCATGCGAGGAATGTGTGCCAAAAGGAAGTGATTACTTTCAGTTTACTCTGGGAAGAGAAGAAGAAAGATGGGAGCAAATTGAAGATCAAGATCTCACCATTCAAAGAAGATCCCTCAAGCAATGAGGAATATGAAGAACTCAATTCTTGACAAACCTCTTATCCATCTTATCATTTGGATAAGAAATGATGATTTCACGGATGAAGAAGATGATGAAGCAGAATGATCAAGAAGGAGTCTACCCACGAAACAAACAAAAGATAAGTATTCAATTGTCATTTAATGATATTGTTTTGTTATGCATTTGATTATATTCAGTTGATGTGTTGTTTGCATGCATGTGATGGGTAAGTAGCTCATGGTTCTATACAAATCTCCATTGTTACTTATCTAGAATGAAACATATTTGCTGACATATTGGATTAGTGCACAATCTCAATGATGTCATGGTAGAGATGGAAGGCATATAGAAAGTTTCTGTGAGATATGGATGAATGTTGTATTGGCTAAATAGTTGCATGATGCATAAGAATTTGTCACTAGTACAAAAGCGTGGATTTTTCCACGGAGGTTTTCCACATTTCTTACTTTTTGGTGTAAAATCCGATGTAACAGGAACGAGGCGTTGCTGTATCCACGCCTAGCCGTCGCTGTATCCACGCCTGGACTCTTAGCCGTCGCTGTATACATGCCTGGACTCCTAGCCGTCGCTGTATCCACGCCTAGCCGTCGCTGTATCCACGCCTAGTCGTCGCTGTATCCACGCCTAGAAGATAGGGGGTAGGAATTGCAATGCTTGGTCAAATCATACAACAACATATTGAGGAAAACCACAAATATGATGGTGCTCTTCATGTTTAGATAATTGAGGGCCTTCATTCACCAAACACTAGGACGTAAAAGTCAATTTTCCTAGCGAGAGGTGAAGAAGCTTGACTCGATCTCAAACAAAGCATAAATAATATCAAGACAATGATTTATTAATAATAGTGTTCCCAAATCTCACATTATTACCAATGTACATTCAGCGGAAGCACCAAGTCAACAAGTTCGAAAGGACGATTTAGATTCTACACAACCCACAAACCACACTTAGGTAGCTCCATTCATCTCGAAGTAATGTGGTCATATTGGTGATCAATGTCCTCTTTTGGTTAGTGTTACCCAAATGTAAAGGTATATACATGATTTTAGTTAGTTATTGGGAAATAATTAGTATGAAGGCTATCTTTTTGGCATAGAAAATGAAAATTGTGATAGTTATTTTGTGTAGTGGTGATAAGAATCCGTGTAGTATATAATCTAGCCATAACAAGTTTAAATCACATGAAGAGCTTAGGTTTGAATATCTATTATAATTTTTTATTTATCTATTTTTGGAACAAAATGATTCTTTTCAAATTCCCCCATATACTTGAACAAAATGATTCTTTTCAAATTGTGATCTATGTTCTTGTGCCTAAGTTCCAATGATTC
>LPNX010847001.1:232050-242268 GCA_001517045.1 Pseudotsuga menziesii
ACAATTGATTATGGGGAATGATGTATACGATATGATTTTGAGACATAAAGGGAAGTACGTAGTATCTTCCATATGGATTTGCAAGAACAAGTATACAAAGAAAGAATCGTGATTTGCCTCAGAAAGAATAGACTATGACATGACATACTCTATTGACTAGTATATATCAAGCATAGAATCACCTGTACAGAATGAAGAAGGAAGATAATACTCCACTTCAGGGGGAGTGACTACAGAAGATATCTGAGTTCGACACGGTACAACATGATGGACAACTTCTTGATGGATCGAGACTTTACCAAGAGTAAAGTGGGTTCCAACCTTCAAAGTTGAATGCAGAAGACTAGGATATGTTGATGATCTGACAAGACGAACTCATGGAAGATGTTATGATGAAATAATACTAGAATGATGTTTGGGATATAGTACTCAAACCAGAAAGAAAGAATGTGGTATCTTACAAATGGATTTGCAAGATAAAATATGTTGCTGATAGAAGTAAGGAAAGACTTGTGGCTAGAAGTTTCTATAAGAAAGAGGGAATTAATTCTGAAGAGACACTTACTCCAGAAAGCAAGGTACACTTCCTTTAGAACTATGATGGTTGTTGCTTCCATGATGAAGTAAAGACAAGCCTTCCTTAATGGTATGATTGGGGAATATTTTTTACATCGAATAGTCACAAGGATTTGAAGTTGAAGACAGATGGACTCATATATGTAAGTTGAAGAAGGCCCTCTATGGCATGAAGAAAGCTCCCAGAGCTTGGTATGGAAGGATAGACAATTTCCTGTAAATTATGGGCTTTACCAAGAGTAGAGTTGATCCTAACATTTATTCCAAGGTTGTAGAAGATGAACCTGTCATCCTGTTATTATATGTGGATGACTTATTCTTGACCGGGAATGAGAAACAGATAATGGGAAGCAAGAAGAAACTAGCAGAAGAATTTGAGATGAAAGACCTTGGGTTAATGCATTATTTCATAGGTTTGGAAGTATGGAAAAGTTTAGAAGAAATATTTCTCAACCAGGGAAAATATGCTGTAGAGATATTGAAGAGATGGAATGCAAAGCCATGGCCACACCCATGGACTCCAACCTGAAACTGTTAGCTGATAATTCATCAGACTTAGTGGATGTGACTCATTACAGACAGATCATTGGGTCATTGATGTACTTAACAAATACCAGACCAGAAATTTGTTTTGCCGTGAACACCTTAAGTCAATATCTTGTTCAACCAAGACGGGTTTACCTAGTAGCTGCAAAACATGTGGTGAGATATATAAAAGGGACTATAGACCTTGGTCTATACTATGATGGTAGCCATGAGTATAGATTGTATGGCTACACAGATGCAGATTAGGCTGGAGTATCTCAGATAGAAAAAGTACATCAGGTGGATGTTATAGTCTGGGATCTGCTATGATTTCATGGTTTAGCTGAAATCAGTCTAGTATTGCTCTAAGCACAGCCGAAGCAGAATATTTAGTAGCTTACTCTACTAGTTGTGAAGCCATATGGTTTCAGAAGCAGATGTCAGGATTATTCAACTTAGAGTTGGACACTACCGTGATTCTATGTGATAACCAGAGTTGTGATGACAAAGAACCCCGTGTTCCATCGTAACACATAGAAATCCAGTATTTCTACATACTGTAGATGCAGATGATAGTGATTCCGTATTTCTATACTGAATATAGAGATGATGATGCTTTCAGTATTTCTATACTGAAGATATAGATGATGATGCTTTCAGTATTTCTATACTGAAGATATAGATGATGATGCTTTCAGTATTTACATACTGGAGATACAGATGGTGATAGTTCGGTATTCACATACTGAAGATGTAGATGATGATGTGCTGACGGAGCCTCTGTCTCGAGTAAAGTTTGAACACTTTCGAGACAAGCTTGGTGTGGTTCGGAAGAACCTTCTTCGAAAGGGGGAGTAGTGATGTTGCAGTGGTATTGTATCATCCCTGGGCATCTGCCCTAAAGTGATCTGGTGACCTCGATCCTCGAGAATGAAGAGGGATTGTATCATCCCAGGACATCTATCCAAAAGTGATCCGGTGACCTCGGTCCTCGAGAATGAAGAGGGATTGTATCATCCTGGGACATCTGTGAAAAATAGATCCGATGACTTCGGTCTTCGTGAATGTGGTGGGATTTCATCATCCCTGAACTTTGGTTCAAAATGTATCCAGAGGTCTCGACCCCCATGAATGTGGTGGGATTGCATCATCCCTGAACTTCGATTCAAAATGTATCTGGAGGTCTCGGCCCTCGTGAATGTGGTAGGATTGCATCATCCTTGAACTTCGGTTCAAAATGTATCTGGAGGTCTCGGCCCCCGTGAAAGTGGTGGGATTGCATCATCCCTGAACTTTGGTTCAAAATGTATCCGGAGGTCTTGGCCCCCGTGAATGTGGTAGGATTGCATCATCCCTGAACCTTGGTTCAAAATGTATCTGGAGGTCTCGGCCCCCGTGAAAGTGGTAGGATTGCATCATCCTTGAACTTCGGTTCAAAATTTATCTGGAGGTCTCGGCCCCCGTGAAAGTGGTGGATTGCATCATCCCTGAACCTCAGTTCAAAATGTATCCGGAGATCTTGGTCCCCATGAATGTGGTAGGATTGTATCATCCTTGAACTTCGGTTCAGAACGGATCCAGTGAACTTCGGTCATCGAGAAGGTGGTAGGATTTTATCATCCTTGAACTTCGGTTTAGAATGAATCCGATGACTTCGGTACTTGAGAACGTGTATTGATCCCGTAATTCCTAGAGGAAGGATTGTCTGAGTTCCACAATTGTGTTGATCCCGTAATTCTAAAAGGAAG
This sequence comes from Pseudotsuga menziesii, assembly GCA_001517045.1. Lineage (NCBI taxonomy): Eukaryota > Viridiplantae > Streptophyta > Pinopsida > Pinales > Pinaceae > Pseudotsuga > Pseudotsuga menziesii. The sequence goes on from LPNX010847001.1 coordinate 234,900, forward strand.
GATCATTAGTAACTCCGTAAAGACCTAAATCCCATAATTCTGAAAGGAAGGATCATTGACTTGATCCTGTAATTCCAATAGGAAGGATTGTCTGAGTTCCACAGATGTGTTGATCCTGTAATTCCAAAAGGAAGGATGGTTAGTAACTCTGTAAAGACCTAAATCCTGTAATTCTGAAAGGAAGGATCGTTGGTAGCTTCGTAAAGACTTGATCCCATAATTCCAACAGGAAGGATTGTCTGAGTTCCACAGATGTGTTGATCCCATAATTCCAATAGGAAGGGTTGTCTGAGTTCCACAAATGTGTTGATCCCATAATTCTGAAAGGAAGGATCGTTAGCAACTCCGTAAAGACCTAAATCCCATAATTCCGAAAGGAAGGATCGTTAGTAGCTCCGTAAAGACTTGATCTCGTAATTCCGAAAGGAAGGATCGTCTGAGCTCCATAGATGTGTTGATCCCGTAATTCTGAAAGGAATGATTGTTAGTAACTCTGTAAAGACCTAAATCTCGTAATTCCGACAGGAAGGATTGCTTGAGTACCACAGACATGTTGATCCCGTAATTCCGAAAGGAAGGATCATGTTGATGTTTTGATGATGATGATGTTGATGTTTTGATGATGTTGATGTTTTGATGATAATGATGTTTTGGTGATGATGATATTTTCATGATGATGTTTCTGATCAAAAGATCAGAGTATGATGATGATGTTGCTGATCGAAAAGTCAAAGTGCTGAAGATGATGTTGCTGATTGAAAGGTCAAAGTGCTGAAGATGATGTTGCTGATCAAAAGGTCAAAGCACTGAAGATGATGTTGCTGATCGAAAGGTCAAAATGCTGAAGATGATGTTGCTGATCGAAAGGTCAAAGTGCTGAAGATGATGTTGCTGATCGAAAGGTCAAAATGCTGAAGATGATGTTGCTGATCGAAAGGTCAAAGTGCTGAAGATGATGTTGCTGATTGAAAGGTGAAAGTGCTGATGATGTTGTTGATCGAAGCAGTCAAAGTATTAATGATGATGAAGACTGAAGATTGAAGATGAAGACTACATAATCTTGAAAAGCTTCCAATGATTTATAGATGTACTACCCTGATGATGTTGACGATGTCCTCTATCTCTCTCCTACTATTGTTGTTGTTGATGTTGTTGTAGAATACCCTTCTCGTTAAGGGGGAGTGTTGAAATATTGTAACTTCGAAGAATATTCTATATGTATCTTTTGTGGTCCCTGATGTTCCTACTGGGAGAACCACTTGTATTATCTTGTACCCCGATGCTTCTAATAGGAAGAACTAATAAGAGTCATGAGGTTGTCCCCTCTAATTGTAAATGTGGGTCATTAGCACCCCAGTGTGGTTACTTGAGCCTACATGTGTAACTCGAGCCTACATGATTAACTCGAGCCTACATGTCAGATGGGTTAATTGAAGTGAACGGATGAATATAAATAGAGGTGTAGCTCTCCTCATTTGAACACACACTCTCACTTGTATAGCGCATTAGTGGAGAGGAGAGAGAAGTATCTGGAGAAGGAGGAGGATCAGGATTTGATCTCCTTGTTGGTTTTATCTTTTATCTTTTGGGGCATCTATATTGAGGAAGATTTTGCTGGGTTTTTCCCTTTAGGGTTTTCCCAGGATAAATATTTGTGTTCTCTTTTTGTATGGTTGTGCTTGTCTATATTTCAGTGATCCTGTTTATATGCTTTTGTTATGAAATCAAAATGAAATACTAATGATCTAGCTTAGCATATGAAAATTTAACAACATTTAGGGCTTTGGAATTACCATCATATTGTCATAGTTATGTATTATCGATAGGTGCTTGGTCATCTATCCTATATTCCTTTATACTAGCATCCCAAACCTTCCATCCTAGAGACATCAGATGGCACATCATTCTCACACCCTAGTAAGCATAATTTTCTCCTGTGAACAATGGAGGTTTGTTGGTGGCTAAACCTTCTTGTTGATCCATAGTGGTTTTTAAATAGATTCTACATTCCAGTGGTTAAAACTGTGATGAAGGAACCTGCTCTGATACCAATTTTTGTATTATCCCACAATACTGAGAGGGGGGGGTGAATTAGTATTGCCTTTTTCTTTAAAAAAAATAAAAACACATAAAGAATCAAACATGTTAAGACACAAATTTTATTGTGGAAACCTCAAAGAGCAAACCACCAATTCAAACTAATTAATAAGATGAATCTACAAAATTTACTTTATCTGCTACTATAGAAAGGATGCAACAACACCCTGGGTTTCTTCCTGCTACAACATACAAGGATGCTTCAACACTCTATGTTTATGCCTTCTACAATAGACAAGGATGCTCCAACACCCTGGGTTTCTTCCTGCTACAACAGACATGGATTATACGACACCCTTTGCAGACTTATAGTCTTCCCTAGTGTTGTTTAGGAATAAACACCTTATAACCGAAGATCTGGGGTTACCAACGTACTCTTAAAACTTGCAGACAATCAGCTTTAAAGTACAGAAAGGAAATAGGAACATAGGATGGACTCAGCCAATTCACGATGGTTGATCCAAGCTTTGTCTTCTCCCGCTCTGCTTCTCCTCCAAAGCTTTCAAGGATGCACCTCCTTCACTTGCAAATAGAAAATCCTCCAAGTGCAAACTTATACATGTATATATGACAAGTTAGATAAATAATATATAGAGTGCTTAATCATAAATATTCATCAAGCCATGATACTTGAAAGATATTCAACACACATTTGGAATAAGGATTCTCTTTATTAACAATAGTGAATGAGTTAAGGTTACAACCCAATGCCTGAAACAAGGACTCCTCTGCAACCAAAGGATTCTGAGTTCTGCTGCTCCAAAGACTTCTGAATAGATACCACCAGCATAACTTTGCTCTCCAAGTGTTATTGATTAATGCCCTCCCCAAGGCCTCTATTTATACTTAGTGAAATAGAGTAATTTCGAAGGTTGAGGAGGTTGAGACAGTTAAGATAGTTATTGATTAGGGCTTAACACATCTCCATTAATCACGATTTATTATTTTTAATGTCAAAGGAAGGTGTACGCGAGTATTGATACTGGAAACCCGCGTATGACACATGAGTTTCTATAAAGGAAACCCGTGTACAGATCTGTACGTGGGTTGCAATGACAATACTCGCATATAGTACATGATATGCTGTAGGAAAAGTCACGTATGTACGCGGGTTGCTTATAGGAAAAGTCACATACAACAATTGACATTTGAAAAGGTAAAAATGGCAAGCTGGATGGATAGTGAATGTATTTCATAACATGCCCATCTATAGTGTTTTAGGCAACCTTCAATCCATAAATGTCATTTTGTGTGCCAACAAGTGAAGTGTCGGCACTCGGACGGAGAAGTGCCATTTGGGTTGATAACATATGCCCCCTAATGTGTGAGGTCAGAGGGAAACGATGGACGAAATACATTATAATCATTATCTTTGGAGAAATCAGAAATCCAATGGAGCAGAGGTAGTACCTGAAACAAATACATAATAATGTCATATACAAAGTCATATCTGGCGATGCTATGTTCAATATACTAGAACACTAGATCCTTTACAATATTTGAGTACATCATATGATACGGGTACAAGACCACGTATATTACAAAGGTGGATCAAAGCCACAATATACAAGAATGACGAGTCTTCAAAGATCTGGAAGTTGTGTACATAAGTGGAACATAATATTGCATAACTTAGTCCATAAATGAGGAACTAAGGTCTTCATAAACAATCCCAAAGAACCAGTACAATAAAAGCCATGTGAATAAATGTAGGTTGAAGTTGAACATGGAGCAGATTCAACAGCTTGTCAATCAATAGGTGATAATCAACAATTGAAGCAAAGGAGTTCACTAATGATGGAAGTGAATCCTGAGGTACTATCGTCAAAACTCTAGGTCTTCATCATCAGGAAGTACTGAAGAGGAACCATACTATGATAAGGAAGGCAATAGATCCTCCAACGGATCACAAGAGTGACTAGGAACTGGGCAAAGGAAGGGAGACACAAGAGATAACAGATATGACAATGATGGGATCAGGATAGAGATCAGACATTGAGTTAAGTCCTTGAACAGTGAGCACGACACAGAGATGACTTAAGGTATATTTTAACTTTATAGATATAACAACTAGACTTATCTGTCATGTAGGATACATGATCAGATTCCCCAGGTATAACGAACAAGAGGAGGAGTAATAAACTCGAAGTAATATCTGAACTGAAAGTGAACACTGAGACATGGGTATCGAAAAAAACAGAGAGTGCTATGTTCAAGGATGACATGCTGCCACTATCTGAAAACAAGAGAAAAATTCTTCCTTACCTTCCCTGTTAAATTTTAACGAGTCCAGGAACGTCAACTCAGATCTCTCTTCATTTTTTAACAAGCTTGAAGAGAAGAGAAAAAATAATGCTTGATAGTGTCACTGATTCATGGATTTAATGAGACCGAATTATTACATGCTCAGTCGGTGTTTTCACATTTAGAGAGTCTGAAAACTCCAAATAAGACTCCAGGGGGGTCCTTTTTCATCCAATTTAGTCTCCTGAGGCTGTAAAAGTATAAAACATACCACAGAAAAACTCTCTTAACTTCCATAGAAGAAAAGGTGAACCTTTTTCTTACTTAGTCAGGGAGGTCCGAAAAAGGTTAAATTACCACCTACCCAACGCTCCTTCGAAAACAACAAATAGCTTGAGTTTTACGAGTGTGAAGGAAAGCAAGATCACTTGGAAAGATCCATTTGAGTATGAGAAATGGGGCTTACAACAATAAACTCGATGCTTTGTTCTTTAGTTTTTAACGAGCATGACAAAGACATGAAGTACACTCAAAATCTTTTTCATGTTTGGGTCCATAGCACGAAAAAGAGAAAACTAAGCTCATACTGGGAGTTCCTTTTCCGTAAATTTAGTCCCACAGGTCCAGAAAAAGTGATAAACCTATGCCTGAGAATACTCTTATCAATTCAGTAGAAAAGAGAGTGGTCCTTTCTCGTATTATTCCGCAAGGTTCGAGAAAGAGATAACTTACCACCAATGCGGATGCCCATTCACATATTCTTAACGAGCTTGAACGGACAAGTTAACTCTGCAGTCAAGTTTGTTTCTAAGGAGTCAGACCTGGGCCTAAAGAAACTCCATAAGGGCAGGGAGTCCTATAAAGGGATAGCTTGTAAAAAGAGACCAAAAAGAGGCTCTATTTGGCGTGAAAAATAGCTAAGAGGATACCCCTGTACCTGAAACAACTGCAGCATGAGTATCAAAAGACAACATAGGTTCTAAATGAGGATACTCATGAGAGGAAGGTCCTATCCACAGAAGAACAATGGTAGAGACGGGGAGCTAATGGTTTTAAAATACCATAGTCCGTGGAAAAAATGTTGATTGCTAAATTTAATGTGGATTAAGTATAGCTGCAAAAATGCATTGGAAATGACAAAAACCACCCTATAGGAGAAAAACACTTCATAATGATGAAAAACTTGTTACAAGGCCAAAAGAGATATGGTATTAGTTAAATACATTTCGAACTATAGGAAAAAACCCACTTTTAGAAATATAATTTCTATAAATAGTTCAAAAATTAAAATAAAACTTACCATTTTGAATTGTAGCCATAAAAAGCAAGTTTTTACCTCTACCTTCATTCGATCGGTGCAGACAATCCAGTGGACGAAATCCAATTCCGCAAGTTGCAGGTAATCCTACACCCCGAGCTCTTCAATTTGATCCTAGCAATTTTCAATTTTGAGTCCCAATTTTATGTTTTTAAGCATCCTAAAGCAGGTCACGCTGTGTAGGCGGGTTCACTATGTTGAAACTCGCGTACACACATTCTGTACGCGGGTTTCCCTGAGGGACAGTCGCGTACAGTACATGACATGTCTAACTAGACAGACACGTGTACTGCGTGAAGGAGAAAAATATATGTTGAGTCAAAAATTTTGAAAATTTATATGATACTAAAGATTCATAATGTTTTTTTGCTAGGTGTGAAGATGGTGTTGGAATGGAGGGAACATGATCATGAGGATATGGACCAGGAAGCACTCCAAAGTGTGCCCATCGTACATGTTTTACGAACGAGTGGGTTGTTGAAATTATTTTTCACATAACCTATGCAAGCCAATGTCTGCTTGCTAGAGTTCATGATAAACTACTGGGACCATGATTTAGTGATGTTCGACCTACAAGGTGAAACTTTGGAAATTACTTCCGAGGACATATATTTCATTGTCGGTCTGTCACGACGAGGATCACTAGTCAACTTAGAGGGCACTGGCTGAGGCAGTGATCCTCTAAGTGTCCAGAATTACATTGATGTGTACTATGCACCTGGTACCCAAAAGAGAGGGAGTTGTATCCTAATTGCACATATACGGGATCTTTCACTACAAGTACTGACAAGCAATATAGTGAGGATTGCAGGATCATCGTCACTACATCTAGCTACACAGAACCAAATGAGGTTGGCGGTGGATTGTATGCAAGGTTCCCTGTATGATTGGTGTTCAGGAGTTGTCCCCATTTTGAGAAAACAACTCTCTGATTGCAAGAGAGGAAGGAAGAAGAACTTTGGGTATTCTAGCATATTGGTTGCCTTCTTCTTCTTCGAGAGTGCCAGGGTTGAGCCCTGCTATACCCATACCAGTCCAATATCCATGTCAGCCTAGGCTGAGCAGATGGGCAGACATCTTCCTCCGCCAAGGAGGAGGTGGATCAGTGCAGAGTGTATACGATGATGACTTCTACGTTTGGTGGGAGCAGCAGTTACTGGCATTGGAGCAGTTTCCGTATGCCGGGAAGGATTTTCGAGGTGATCCAGACATTGGCCTCCCTCCAGAAGGAGCATGGGGAGAGCTAGGTAGTTTTTTAATTTTGAAGTTTTTAAAATTTTTATGAATTTTAATATATAGATATATACATATGTATAAGAGTCCTAATCCTATAAACATGTCAAAATGCAGATATTGGACCCGTCTTCCCTGAGGGGCATCCACGTATGTTTGTTTGTCCTGTCTTAGGTGAAGACCCGGGGCTTAATAGGGTTCTGGAGGGGAAGTTGGCCAGGCTTACCTAGAGAGTGCCCACTTTGCGGATAGAGCATATCCCGGCCGTCATGCAGGAGTTTGTGGTTGGATTTCCACATGTCTGGTTACGCCTTTTGAGGCGGGTGGCCATATCAGTTCTGGTGTACATAGATGCTATGGAGGCTGCCGAAGCCGAAGAGGCTGAGGAAGCCAGAGTACAAAGAGACCATGGGGACCAAGGTGGTCCAAGTGACCAGGGTGGTCTTGCTTAGATCTAGGACATTTTGATGGACTGCG
>LPNX010847001.1:249223-262834 GCA_001517045.1 Pseudotsuga menziesii
ATACGCATGGGCAGGGTAGCTGAGCCCGAAACTCTGTATAGGACAGAATCCCCAGATGCGTAAAAGTCCTGATTTACATTTTTATAAGGAATCAGAGGGTTATCTCCTCAGTCCAATGCCTCCACATGGCCTCGTGCTTGAATCCCTTTTGAGAGGAGCTTCCCAGATACAATTGATAAAAACAAAGATTTACCTATCGAATGGTCCACTACGTCTGAATTTTAAAACTTATGGGAAGTTTACACTTCCTATCCCACAAGTCTAGCCTAAGCTAGTAGGTGAATGGCCCTAGAAAATAAAAAAATTACTAGTAAATTTTAATTATTGTGTTCATTTTAAGGGTTGTTTCTTACTCAGAAGGAAGTGGAGTGATGGACTATGGTGTTTTTGACTTGATAAGAAATAAAAAAAACAAAGGTGTATTTTTCAAAGCAAATTACCACTACTAAAACAAACTTCTTTTTCTTTTTGTAAATATAAATTGATGAACAAATGCAATGATGAAGAGAATACTAAGACTATATTTTTGTAGTTTTGAGATTATATTTTAAAACTGAAAATAAAACTACTCTATGCAAAAAGCTTTAACAATGTTTTTCTCTTCAATTTTTAAAATGCTCAAAGACTACTTATGCACCTAAAATGCACAAAAAATCGAGTATGCTTGAATTTAACGAATTGTATAAAGTAAGCAAAGCGAAGTAAACAAATTATAAAGACCAAGAAATCAACCACCTAAGGAAGACTCGAAACCCTAGCTTGGGCAGATACAATGTAAAGAAGACACTGAAATCACACAAAGGTAAGTGGCACACCAATCACTACTTGAAAATAGACTAGGATAAACAATGCCTGGAAACCTGATCACTGCTTTAGACAAACAACACTTAAACCAATAACCCAAACAGGAAAATCCACTTCAAATTTGAAAATAGAATGAAAATCCAAACAAGAGAACTCAAGGGATTTCTAGGAAAGCACAAGGTGTGGCCAACAAAGTCATCAAACTAACATCACAGTGCTTATGAGGAAGACCAACCAGCAAATAGAAATTAGAGAGAGACGGGGACAAGAAAACCCTAGCCCAGAAATTCCTATTCCAAGGCTTGTACGTGACTGTGTATAAGGGAAACTCTCGTACTGTACGTGACTGTCCTAGAGAGAAACCCGCGTACGCAGGCCTCTGTACGTGATTGTATGCAAGAGCAACTCGTGTACAGGTACAAAATTTTCTAAAAAGAAGGAAAATTCACAAGGCCTTCAAACACTATGGTAAGCATGAACCAGGACAAGATACCACACACAAACTCAAGGAAAAGACTGGTCAAGGGTAACAGAAATAACCTACAGCAGTCTAGGATCTCTAGTGGAGTCACCAGTTCTGTTGTTCAGGAATAAACACCTTATAACCAAAGGTCTGGGGTTACCAACGTACTCTTAAAAATTGCAGACAATCAGCTTTAAAGTACATATAGGAAATAGGAAGATAGGATGGACTCACCCGATTCACGACGGTTGATCCAAGCTTTGTCTTCTCCCACTTTGCTTCTCCTCCAAAGCTTTCAGGGATGCACCTCCTTCACCTGCAAAGAGAAAATCCTCCAAGTGCAAACTTATACATGTATATATGACAAGTTAGATAAATAATATATAGATTGCTTAATCATAAATATTCATCAAGCCATGATATATGAAAGATATTCAACACACATTTGGAATAAGGATTCTCTTTATTAACAATAGTGAATGAGTTAAGGTTACAAACCAACGCCTGAAACAAGGACTCCTCTGCAACCAAAGGATTCTGAGTTCTGCTGCTCCAAAGACTTCTAAATAGATACCACCAGCATAACTTTGCTCTCCAAGTATTATTGATCAATGCACTCCCCAAGGCCTCTATTTATACTTAGTGAAATAGAGTAATTTTGAAGGTTGAGGAGGTTGAGATAGTTAAGATAGTTATTGATTAGGGCTTAACACATCTCCATTAATCGTGATTTATTATTTTTAATGTCAAAGAAATGCGTATGCGAGTATTGATACTGGAAACCCACGTATGACACACGAGTTGCTATAAAGGAAACCCGCGTACAGATATGTATGCGGGTTTCAATGACAATACTCGCATACAGTACATGATATGTTGTAGGAAAAGTCGCGTATGTATGCGGGTTGATTATAGGAAAAGTCATGTACATCAATTGACATATGAAAAGGTAAAAATGGCAAGATGCATGGATAGTGAATGTATTTCATAACATGCCCATCTATAGTGTTTTAGGCAACCTTCAATCCATAAATGTCCTTTTGTGTGCCAACAAGTGAAGTGTCGGCACTCGGATGGAGAAGTGCCATTTGGGTTGATAACACCTAGCACCACCCTGGCACCCTGGACTGATTTTTATCAGTCTGATGTTCACTTCCTGGACTTTGTCATTCACAATCACAGACACAAGTTCTTTCTTTCAATAAATCTGTCAATAAATACATTCATGTCTTCCTCCAGACGCATCTCTTCACTATGGTGTTAGATTTTTATCATTTAATCAATATGATCTAAGATCTTATCTGAGAGAATAACATGCACAACAATAATCACAAGATACAAGAGACACAAAGAGTTTTCCTTCGGGAAACCATGAAGGAGAAAAACCTGCAACTTCCTCATAGATAGAATGAGCACCAATAGCAAAAGTAAAACCCAAAAACACAAAGCTGATCTCTGACAGTTGTTCTCTCTCTCACTTGTGCGAGCTCCTCTTCTCTCACTCATGCGCTACAGTTGAGTGAGTGTGTGTTTGAAATAGAGAGTCTCACTCTCTATTTATACTTGTTTTCCACTTGACAATTACTCTACAGGGATGAACTCACTAAGAGAGTCTAATAACCCTAATACCCCTCAACTGTGGGGACTATTGCCTCGACTTACAACAGAGGGCTGACTTCAACTCAATTGTGGGGACTATTTCCCCAAATTACAACGGACCATTAACCTCAATGACTTTACATGACTTTATTATATTAATGACTCTTCCGATCAGAGGAACAAGCATATTCGTCAGTGTATAATGAAATACAATAATAAATATACAAGTGAATACATTTCGAAGTTACAAATACATGAACACTCCCTTTTAACTAGGAAGGTATTCTCTTGACTCAATTTATTGGCACAAGTGTTCATCACTAGATCATCATCACAACTGTATCATCATCATTGTTCCCACTATCTCGAGCAAATGGTGCTATCTCTCAATTCTACTCATAAGAGGAAGTTCTATAGAGCCAGCCTTGCTGGATGTAGGCCTAGCCTCCACCTAGGTCTTCACATATTTAGCACTTATATTTGGCCATGGGAGGAATCAATCTTGCCACCATGTTAGAAAGGAACACCACTTACATCTGACCATGGGAGGAACCAATCCTGCCACATTGTCAGAAAGGAACAACACTTATATATGACCATGGGAGGAACCAATCCTGCCACCATGTTAGAAAGGCACAACACTTACATTTGACCATGGGAGGAACCAATCCTTCCACCATGTCAGAAAGGAACAACACTTACATCTGACTGTGGGAGGAACCAATCCTACCACCATGTCAAAAAGGCACAACACTTACATATGATCATGGGAGGAACCAATCCTGCCACCATTTAAGAAAGGAACGACACTTACATCTGACCATGTGAGGAACCAATCCTACCACCATTTCAGAAAGGCACAAAACTTATATCTAACCATGGGAGGAACCAATCCTGCACCATGTCAGAAATGAACAACACTTGCATCTGAATATGGGAGGAACCAATCCTTCCACCATGTCAAAAAAGCACAACACTTACACCTGACCATGGGAGGAACCAATCCTACCACAATGTCAAAAAGACACAGCACTTACATATGACCATGGGAGGAACCAATCTATCCACCATGTTAGAAAAGCACAACACTTACATCTGACAATGGGAGGAACCAATCCTGCCACCATGTCAGAAAGGAACATAGACTCATCCATTCCCCTTGGAAGGAACCTCGATCTAAAGAATGCCAAGCTTCTCTCTGAAGTACTCAAACTTCTCTCTAGCCATTTCTAGCATAGAATCACATCAAGGATGATTATGTCCAAGGATAACCTGCGAGCTTCGCCAGGACTACTTACTTCTGAGGAAAACCTATCAAACCGTTTACGCTTAAGCAACCTACGAGCTTCACTAGGAATTTATGCTCAGACAACCTATCTCACCCGCTATGCTATAAATCCCTCTTTCAAGAGATCTCGGTCTGGATCACAAATTGGAGCTTCACTACTCCTCCTCTTCTTTGGATGTACTCAGTGCCACGCAGGATTGCTTCCTGCTAAACCAAGAGATCACACTTGATCCCATATTGAAGCAACACCCCGAAGTGCCCTTCCTATCAATGGCACTTCCTACCCAATCAGAATCGACATAACCATGCATGTTAGTCTTGTTATTCGTTTCATACTTGAGCCCATAGTCAACTGTACCCTTCAGGTACCTCATAATATGATTTGCAGGAATCAGGTGAACATGTATCAAATCTGCTAGAAACTGGCTCAATGTGTTCACAGCAAAGAAAATATCTGGTATCGTATTCATCAGGTACATCAATGACCCAATCATGTGACGATACAGTGTGGCATCAACCAAATTGGATGAAGCATCAATCTATAGCTTCAAGTTCGATGCCATAGGTGTGGTCATGTCCTTGCAGTCCATCATCCCAAACTTCTTCAGGATCTCCACTACATACTTCCCTTGTCCAAGAGATATTTAATTCACACTTTGCCACACCTCCATGTCTATAAATTAATGCACTATACCCAAGTCTTTCATCTCGAACTCGGCAGCAAGTCTCCTTCTTGCAAATTTAATGAGTTCTACTTTTTTTGTCAGGGACAAGTCATTGACATATAACAGGAGCATCACTGGTAATCCACCTTCAACCTTGAAGTAAAGGTTAGAATCCGCTTTACTATCAGTAAATCCTAGATCCATCAGTAACTTGTCCATCCTATCATACCATGTCAAACCTCGGGATCTTCTGTAGTCACTCCCTCTGAAGCGGAGCATCATTCTCCCTCTGCCTTTCGTACTCTATGTATTGAAACATTATGTACTGGAGTGACAAGTAGCTTCCTCTTCTACTAATATTCTATGTATCCATCTAGGGTCACTGGATACCAAGATCCTCTATCTTGAACCTTTTCAAAATTTCTTCTTGCACCCATTTGTGACCTTGTCATCATCTACAGGATTTCATATTCAACGTTGTAGCAAAGGTTAAGATATTTATTACTCTAGGTGATCTCTATGATCCTCATTTATGTGTTATCCCATGGGTTCCTTCTAAGCTCATACAAGGCCTTCTTTAATTTGCACACGTGAGTCTGACTGTCATGTGTCTCGACTTCCAGTGGTTTCAAATGTCTCTTCGTAGTATATTCCTTCTTTCTGTGAGAAGCCTCATGCTACGGATATTGCCTTGTTCCCACAATGTTGTTGTCTACTACATGCTGGATCTTGTAGATCCATATGAAAGATATTATGGAATTCCCTTCAGGTCTTCGACATCGCATTCTAGTCATCATTCTTCATTTTGGATTATTAGAGTGAATCTTGAATTGTCGTCACTTGTTCTTTGGAACAAGTCTCATCCTTCTTTTCTTGTAGGTGATTGTACGCGTTCTTTCGTACAAGTCAAATGCACCAGTTGTATGGTTATAAACATTTCATAATGCATATCTATAATGGAAAATTATTATGCATAAAGATATAATCATGCCACTATTTTATCCAATACAACATTCATCCATATATCACAGAAAATTTCTAGATTCCTTCCATCTCTACCATGAAATCATTGAGATTGTGCACTAATCCAATATCTCAGCAAAGAGGTTTCATTCTATATAAGTAGCAATGTAGAGTTGTATAGCACCATGAGCTACTTACCCATCACATGCATATTATTAGTATACTGTAATTAATGAAAACATTCTACAAATAAACAATGTCATATAAACAACTAGATATATAGGAAAAGACAACGCAAATACTTATATTTATTTGTTTCGTGGATAGACTCCTTCTTGAGCCTTCAGCTTCATCATCTTCTTCATTCATAACATCATCATTTCTTATCCAAATGCTAAGATGGATAAGAGGTTCTTCAAGAGCTAAGTCCTTCATATTCCTCATCGCTTGAAGGATATTTTTTGAATCGCGAGAGCTTGATCTTCAGCTGCTATCATCTTCTCTTCTCTTCTTATGAGTCGAGCTTCTTCTTGTGTGCACTCTTCCTAGAGTCTGCTGAAGGTAATCACTTCCTTCTTGGAACACATTCCTTGAATGAATGAATCCCATGATCCTAGGAGGCCATTCAAGGTGGTTATAACAATATCTTATTCTTCTTCGATTTCTTCGTCATAGCATCGAACACTTCCTTTTGGTATCTTCATGGATGACACATGAGAGATTATCTTTAATAGAATCTACAATGATTCTCTTGGCTCTAGCCTTAGGCACATCTCCCTCTAGCTCTTAGAACCGATCCAGGTCAATGTCTTCAAGGATCATTGAGGTCCTATACTTCCATACTTTGAAGTTGTCAGCTTCACCAAGCTTGTCATCAAGCTGGTGTGATAGGTCATTTTGAAATGAGAACCTCAAATGTAAATAGAAAAATATTAGATCTTACTGATTTGAGGTGTCCAACCTGGTTCCAAATCTGAATGATCTAGGGTTTGTCAGAGAAACCCCAATTTTCAAAACTTAGAATCTTTCAGATCTGATTGGATAAAAAGATGCACCCCCTCAAGGCGAGCTGAGCACCATACTCATTTCCCCAAAACTGTGATCAGAACTAAAACATATATGATGTCCTAGTTTTCTTCAATTTATTCTACATAATTTCCTGATATTGTTTCTGCAATATATCTGAAAGTAATGCTCCTATGTGTCTCAAACTTCGCACTGAGGTAGAGTCGTCTGTCCTCTTTCCAACACCATAGTTTTTAGTATAATTGGTTTCACCAATTGGGACCTATGAGAGTTTTCCCAAGGTGACTTATTTCAGGGCTGTTCAACATAGCGAACTTGTACTGACTGCCACGTGTCAATGTTTCACCTTCGGGGTCTGAAACTTTTACCACATAAATTAAAGTCCGTGCCCTATCTAGAAAATCTTGTGAAATTTAATTTGGACCTTCGTAGCCCTATATATAGTAATTTTCCCTAGGTTTCATGTTTAGGGATGAACCCAGGGAGAGGCTGGAACCCTGATTTGGAGGAATCATATTTCCCAGAATATAGAGAATCTGAGAATGAAAATTTTACATAGGGTACATCAGGAATTTATCTTCATCCTTTGAACCTTTCATCTCTCGATGTTTCTCAAATCTAGAGATATAGAGAATGCACCAAAATGAATAATTTTAGTTTTTTAGGGTATTTTGGTCTGGGGTCAAATTAGGGTTTTACTTTCTCGGAGTTTTACCCAACCAAAAGTTTCGATCTTGGTGTCTAAATTTTGATTTTGAGGAGGAGATAAATCCTATGCTGGGCTCATTCAAAAATTCCTCTGTTGTGAAAATCCCTAATTTCCCGCAGTAGTGACAGGTCAAAAACTGAAAATGCCCGGAATCAAATTCAGCTTCGACAGAAAGATGCGCCCTTCAATGGAGAGTTATCCTAGACTCTTTTTGTTGATGATCTATGGAGGGAGACCCAAAAATTAAGAAGCCCCATATTCTGTAGCTGCACAGTGTCTTCTTCTCAGGTTAGCTCTGATACCATGTTAGATTTTTATCATTTAATCAATATGATCTAGGATCTTATCTCATAGAATAACATGCACAACAATAATCACTAGAGACAAGAGACACAAAGAATTTTCCTTGGGGAAACCATAAAGGAGAAAACCCCGTAGCTTCCTTAGAGATAGAATGAGCACCAATAAGAAAAGTAAAACCCAAAAACACAAATATGATCTCCGACAGTTGTTCTCTCTCTCACTTGTGCGAGCTCCTCTTCTCTCACTCATGCGCTATAGTTGAGTGAGTGTATTTTCCAAATAGAGAGTCTCATTCTCTATTTATACTTGTTTTCCACTTGACAATTACTCTATAGGGCCCACCTCACTAAGAGAGTAAAATAACCATAATACCCCTTAACCGTGGGGACTATTGCCCCGACTTACAATGGAGGGTTAAAATCAACTCAATTGTGGGGGTTATTGCCCCGAATTACAATGGAGGGTTAACCTCAATTACTTTACATGACTTTATTATATTAATGACTCTCCCGATCGGAGGAACAAACATCTCCGTCGGGCTATAATGAAATACAATAAGAAATATACAAGTGAATAAATTCTGAAGTTGCAAATACATCAACATATTGCACCATTCCATTGATCGTACCACTTCAAAAACAACTACGCTTAATAACCTGTTAATAGATTTGCTGCTTAATATTCCTCTCATGATATTCCACTATCTTCGTTACCGCAATAATTCTGAGCTGTTGATATTATATAGGTATTCTTCATGACTGTAGATCTAAGATATGATGTGATATGCAGATTTCTGAAATGTGACATTTCTCCGAATGTCTTTCCGCACTTAGCTTTCCACGTCAGTTGTTCCGCGCTGTTGATCTCTTGTGGGCTCTTCCGTGACCATTGATTTGAGATAAGATGTGGATAACAGAATGCGGGTTTGCAACTTTTCCAAAACGTCATTTCGAGGTTTCCACTTTCTGCACTTAATATTTCCGCACCAATATTTCTGCACCGTTGATATTCAGCGAGATTCTTCGTGATTGTTGATCTTTCGGACCATGGGTTATGGAATGTGGGTTCTTAAAAAATCAAATGATGCTTTTGCAATCCTTCGCCTTCTGCTTTCCACACTAACCTTTTTGCAACTGCCGATCGTTTACGAAAGTCTTTCTGACCGTCGATATTCCGGGTCACGGGATGCGGAATGCGGAACTGTGACATTTCCCATATTATTTCTGCTTTTCTCCTTCTGCTTTGCATCTTCTAGACTTTGGTTTGAGGAAACCCATGTTATCCTATACCTTGATCTTCCACTTTTTATTTTCCTCTTTTGTTATGAACCGCTGATTTCTTTTCTGGGTTCATTCCTGACCGTTGATCTACGATCTAATGCATATTTTCAGATCTTCCCTTTTCTTTGTGCAAAAATCATTCTCCGTCATCGATATCCTTGCAGATCCAATCATGACTGTCCAAGTTTTCATTGTAAATGGAATTTCACTCCCATCCATGCAGTTAACTCACCTGCTAGTTTAATATGTGAAATCCTTGAGGGTTGTCAGATCTAGATCTGTTTGGATCAACGGTGGACTCCAAATGCATTTAAACTGTATTTGATGGGTATTCCTCTCCCATTAGCTCTTGTTAACCTCCTGTCACTTTACCCAGCGAAATGACTTTACCTCCTTTGGATCAGAGTCCCCACGAGATCTACGGTGGACTTCAAAATTATAAGGAGGATTACATTAAAATTTTGTGCTTGTTAGAATTTTCTTCCACCATGCTATTTCTCCCAATGAAATCCATATTAGTCATTGGTCTTCGGCCACGCCTAATATCCACCAGACGATATCCAGTCGTATGGACGATTAGTTTGGGCTTATCTCGGGTGTTCTTTCATCAAGAAAATTTGATTCCAGCTGTGGATCTATACATGTTCTTAAAACCTCTCTGTTCCACACTATTGATTTGTATAAGATATAAATATTTAAATCTGTGGTTGAATTGATCAGTGGAATGATCAACTCCTTCATGCAGTGTTCTGCACAGTCTATGCACTCTCTCTTCACTCATACACTCAATATTTTCCTTTGTCATTGTGGAATTCATTCTGGTACCATATCTACTAGTTTATTCTTTTGTCATTCATGAATACCTTTGACATTAATGACAACTACATTCTCAACAAGGATGATCATATAAGTTTATATTTTCATCTTCGACATAGAAGAGAGATATTAAACAATTGTCGTTAATAGAGGAATTTAAATAAGATTCAGAATTTTGAGCTAAATGGAGTGCAAGATCTCCACCTTTAATAGTATTAGCATTTATTATTGAAAGATCATGCTCTTGAATCTTGGTTAGCCAATGTGCCAATTTACATGAGAGGAAAGTATGTGAAATTAAAAACTTGACTGTAGGAAAAGGGACTCACACTTCAATATGCTTCCTTAAGATAAATTATCAAAAAATTTCAATAGATTTTACTATAAAAAACATTCCTTTTAATCAAATAATATTTCAAGGCATCATCTGAAAAACTATAACTAGGAAAGGTAATAGGTTGTTCACATCCTTTCTCTTTCTTCTGTAACAAAAATGGTTGAGATTTCTTCTTCGGTTGCATTAGTATAAATTACAAATTATTTTTCAAAGTTGGGTTTTGCTAAACCAAGTGCTATAGAAATAGTTGACTTAATTTCTGCTAAAGGAGATTGAGCTTTAGATGTCCAAGAAAAGGTTTGTTCAGCCTTTAACAATTATGAATTGGTTTGACCATTCTAGAAAAAATGATAATAAAACAATGAACAAAATTGTTTTTTCTCATAAAAGATTGAACACCCTTTTTGGAAGATGGGGGTGGGAGCACTTGAATTGCTTTAACCTTTTCAAGATCAATACTTATGCCTAAACTAGAAATTACATGTCCAAATGATTTTCTGAAGAAAACTTGAAAAATAGATTTTGTAGGATTTAAAGAAATGCCAAATCTTATGCATTGGAGAAAAACTTCTCTAAGATGACTAAAATGATTTCTCCTCAATTTTGTATGGACTTTAAATTGTCAAGATAGATTTGAATGATAATACCAAACATATCATCAAAGGCAGTGCACATGGATCTTTTAAATGTTGTAACCGCATTAATTAGGACTAAAGACATACAGTCATATGTGAAAGTGCCCCATCTTATTGTAAAACTAGTCTTATATTGATCAACTTTCTTAAGACAAATTTGGTTATATCCCAAAAATCTGTCGAGAAGGGACATCATTTGAGAGCCAACAACTTGTTGTAAAATAAGTTCCATATTCGGGAGAATAAATTATCTTTCATGCTAGCTTTATTTAGATATTGAAAATCAACAACAATACACAGTCTTATATTTCCAATTTTCTTACAAACATGGACTAAGTTTGTGACCCATTCATAGTATTTTACTAGAAATATAATATGGGAAAATAGCATTTTATTAATCTCTTTCCAAATGGTGGCTTCAAGAGTCGGGCTCATGGGTATTTGAAGTTTCCTTACATCAAGGGTCCCTTCTTTAATAGGAATGTCATGTTTGTTGATCCTAGATTTGTTACCATTTTTGGCAAATAAAATACTCATTTAACCATATATTTTATTATCTTTTGTATATTTTATGACATGTAGATCATTATTTAATCTCAGGTATGAGTGTTTTTAAGGTTTATATGAAATTATTTTATTATTATTATTTTTATGGTTGTATTAATTAAAAATAACATTATTGAAGCATATTTGATGTATTAATTAGTTTGTATAATTGTTTACAGGTTTTATAGTCCTTTTGGGCCAAGATTAATGTGCAAAACGAATTCAGCCTGCTTTTCGCATAACATGTCCAACTCGTCATTCAGCTCGTTGCGTGAAAATCGCTGGTGGTTTGCCAGATGTTGAGACGTGATGCTGCACACTCCAGTTCTGAAGTGCGCTAGTAGATAGACACTCCTTTCACCCTAGATCGATGCCTGGCATATCCAGCTCACGTCCCAGCCTTTCGTTTAGCACTCCGTCCAGATCTCCTATAAGACTGCGCGTTGCTGAGAATTAATTCCGGCCATTTAAAACGTGAAAGAGCTACAAACGTTCTATTATCCACGCGTCTGGGTGATGAAGTTGTGTTCTAGACTGCTCGCCAACCTGCGTTCTCCTTCACTCACCACCACGTCAACCATCCATGCACTGGATTGTTGCATTCAACCCACGATCTAGAAGATGCGCCACTACGCTCTCCTCTGTTCACCATCACTCGGTTGTTGCGATAAGAAAGGATATTGTTCACCACCTCTGAATATCGTTCATGCTGAAGAGAAGCCTGTGTGCCACCTTTGAAGACTGTTCACGTTGAAGAAGGGAGATGCTTATGCGCTGGCCTGTGGTCAATTAAACGCTTTAAAGATCGGCTAAATTTAGAGAGCATTCGACCTCTAAAGGGTCGAATTGCTCATCCCTATAAATCGTTATATAAAGCAACCTCTGTGAGAGAGTTGAAGCTAGCTAGAAAATCATTTAGTTAGTAGAGTTAGGAGAAGAGTTCTTGCTGTAATTTACTCTTGAACTTTGTATTTATGTTCCACCATCTGAATAAAGAGCTGTATGCATTGCTGTTGAAGATTGTGTTTAAGTAGAAGTTAGCCAGGCATCACACCGGATTGCTGAGAGGGCTCCTCATCAACCAGAGGTTCATTTTCTTTGTTTAGCTTAGTTTCTTTTCTATTTTAGCTAGTCTCATTTAATTTCTAGTTTGTTTCCATTCGATTATAGTAAATGCTATCCTATTTGTTTTCTGCAATACATTAACTTTGTTTTATTTCGAAAATTAATTACTTTGATGCACGCATAGCTTGCTTTAAGTTATTTGCTTTTAGTCATTTTGTTTCCAGTTATTTTCATTTCCAGCATTACTTTCAGTCTTTGTTTTCAAGAATATAGAGTAAGTTGTTTTCATGAATTTAGAATAGATTCAATTATGTTATTTCCTTTCTTGTTTTGGATTTATGCAAGTTAATTTTCAGTTTATTTATTAGTTTAATATGCAAATGATCCCTTTTGTTCATGAATTAGTTTAAGGTTAATTTGTTGTTAAATAGGTTTATTTACTGTTCCAATGCATTAGAATTACATCTGTATGGCTTCAGCTGAAGATTAGTTCATTTAGGTTAGTTTTTAGCATTTTTACTATGCATCCTGTCATTCGGACAGCCTGTTCAGTCTGTTATTCAGCCACCCTTTCAGACCCATAGTTCAGTCTGTCATTCAACCCTTAGTTCTGTTTTTTTGTGTGTGTTTTTATGTATTTTAAGATTGTTTTTAGTTCTGTTTTGCTGATGTTTGAATTATGCTTTGTCTGTAATAGTTAAATAATAGTTTTGTTTAACATTTAAGTTAAAGTTTAGTTGTTTTAAATTATTTATTAAAGTTTTATCATTTTCCTTACTTCTTTTACTTTGAACATAGTTTAAGTTATTCTTAAGTTTTGTTTCTAATTTTGTCTTATGGTTGTATGGTTTTGTGTCTATTCCTTTTGAATTGATTTATTTGTTTGCATGCAAGATTTAGTGTTTTCCTTAGTATGTTTTTAGGTTGTCTTTTTATGATTGTGTTATTGTTGAAAGAACTTGTAGGATGAAACCTAAAGATATTTATTTATTAAGTTCTCTACTTACTAATTCTTTTATTTAAGTTTTATTTATTAATTTTTCTACTTGCTTCTTTTTAAGTTTTCCTTATTAAGTTTTATCTATTAAGTTTTCTAGTTGCTTATAAGTTAA
>LPNX010847001.1:262917-273545 GCA_001517045.1 Pseudotsuga menziesii
ACTTTAGTTTTCTGTTTGAATAAGTAAGTTGCTGATTATATCTTTTCCAGTCCAAAGTTATAAGATAGATTATTTGTTTAGTTAATCTTTTATCTCAGTTTAGTTACCTTAATTGCATTTTTAGGAAGTTTGACTTAGTTTTTCATTTTGAAAGATCTTTCGATATTTTGTTTGTTAAAATATTTACACGACACTCTCTACCTTCGCATATATTTTGTGTCAACTCTAAGCTTACCAACCCCGGTTGATAATTAAAGAATAGGTGGATTAATTTAGACATTATAACACCCAACACTTTTGGCGTCATTGTTGAGGAGTTGTTCTGTAAGGTAGAATAGAATTCTTTATGAAGTTTAGTAATAGGTTGGTAGCGAGGGAGCGGTAAGACGAGAGGTAAGAACATGCGCATCTGTTATGACAGGCACCCCCAAACCCAGCAATAGAAGTAGCATAGGTTTTCTTTAGTTTAAAGTTTTTCATGAGTAGAATTAGAGATTCTCATGGTAGATTTATCAAGACCAAAAAATTTATTGAAATCCATACTAACTACCATAGGGGACGTAATTCCCCAACTACTAACTCACCAGAAAGGTATCGAAAGACGCCTATAGGAAGTAGTTCTACCCTGAAACCTAAATAAAATCCCTTATAATATCTTACTGGAGAAGCCATAGAAGGAGAAGGAACGTTGGCAAATGGTCCAAAGGACCCTGTTCCTAAGGAAGTTCAAGAAGATCAGCCATTAGAAACCCCTAGCCCTCCACTAGTTTCAAATCCAATTAACACAACTTTTTCACTAGTAGGAGATCTGAATTTTGTTGAATTTGTTGATCCTACTCAAGCAAAAGCTCTCTTTGGAACCTCAGTAGATCCAGTTATTTCGCAAATTGAACTTCTACAGTAGAACCTACTATCCCTCTAGGTTTTAATAAAAACATGGTTGATCAGAGGAAGATCTCTCCCAAAAAAGAATGTTGGGATGCCTGCTTATCACCTCGAAAGGAGCCTCCTAGGTATATTTGCATTAAGAATCTAGTTTATATGGAGAGACGGGGAGAAAATGAAGATCAAGATGAAGTTAGGAATGAAGAAGGAGAAGGGGGAAATCCAACTGAGGCTACCTTCGGGTTCCCTATCTTAGATACAATGCAGGATGTAACTATGAAAAACATCCCTCCTTCCTCCTTGCCTACTTTCTATGGAAAAAGTAATGAGGACCCAAACACATTCCTGTTTGAGTTCGATATCCTTTGTAGGAGTTAAAATTATCTACAAGAAGCTCACAAACTAAAACTCTTTCTCGCTACACTCAAGGATTCCACCTTGAGATGGTTCATGGGATTAGGAGAATCTTCTATTTGGACTTGGGATGATATGAAAACCTCATTCTTGTGAAAATATCAAGAATACTGCAAACCTAAGGACTCTTGATATGATATATTCAATATACAACAACTTGAACACAAGAGCCTAGAAGATTATCTCGAGAGGTTTATTTATACATTACATAAGTCTAAATATAATGACCTCTGAGAAGATGCAATACGTACACTTTTCCTTAAGGGAATCTCTGAGGACTTGTTAGAGAGTTTTAATCTCATGGATGCTGGAGATATTTCTCATAAAACTTTTTCACATATCGGTGAGATGTGTAAAATTATTCTAGGAGTAGGGGGAAAGTTGCGAATTTTTTTTTGAGAGCCTTTTAGTAAGAATATAAGAGGAAATGTTCCTAGTTCAAGTGGAGTTACAAGAGTAGAGTTAGGAAACCTGTTGGAGAATTTAAAGAATGATATCTTAGGAGCAATGGGTTCCCAACTAGATGCTTTACAAGCCAAGAAAAGGCAGGATGAAGAACGAGAAGCAATGATTATATTTTGTCCAAGATGTAGAACTAAACATCCCCAAAGGGAGTGTCCATTAAGCAACATCTTTGTATGTCACATTTGTACAGAAGAGAATCCAACAGATAACTTCCCATCCTTTCCTGGATTGAAAGCCATCTATAAGAATGGGGATGTAGCTGAAACATCTAGGAGGCCTCCTTGGAAACCTAGGGACCAAACAACATATCCAAATTTTTCACCACAACCTCTACCCTATTATCCTCTGTATCAACCACCTCAACAATGGAACAATTCTAGCTGGCATAATTGGCCATCTCAGTATCCTCCTCCTCAATTTCCACAATAGAAATATTGGTCACAAGGATGGACAGGAAAACCATATCCTTAGCCACAACCTGTTCTTGTACCTAATCATCCTTATCCTCATAATCAAACAAATTTCTAGCAAATACCGCCTGGATTTGTACCTCTAGTTCCTTTTATCGCACAACAACCTCATCACTTTCAGAATTCAAATCCTCCTCGACCGACATTGTTACCTGCACAGACAATACCTAACCCTAATAATAAACCAACTCAAACTCTTAGCAACATTGAGCTGCAAACTCTTCCCTCATACCTTATCTCGACTGTACTTGTACCTGAAATTCAATTACGATCGGGAAGAGTTGTGAAAAGTAAACCCAAGTCATCAGTCATCATTTAGGAACCACACAAAGAAGAAGAAGATTCAAGTGAATGATGCTATTTTGGAGGATGTGATAATTCCAAAGGTTCCAGTACACACCCATCCTCCACAAGAAACTATTCAAGAGAAAATAATTCCTCCATTTACAGAAAGATTAGTAATAGAAAAACCTGTAGTTCATCCAGAGTATAACATTTTGAATGAATTAAAGAACATTTGTATTAAGATCCCTCTATTACAATCTATCAAAGATATACCTATCTATAGTAAGGTAATAAAAGAGCTATGTATTAAAATCCCGGGAAAGAAGCAAAAGGACCCTCTTACAATTCATGTTATAGGAGAAATGTCTAAATGTATGATAGGTCAGTCCCGGATTGCAAAATATACAAATCCAAGAACCCCAGTAGTGACTGTAATTATCAACAACACCGCCACAGAGAATACATTAATCGATTTAGGATCCGCTATTAACATGATGACCACCGCAGTTTTAGAATTTTTACATTTAGGAAAATTTCTTCGACCTACCCCTTCCATCCTAGAAATAACAGATCGCACTACGGTAAAACCTGTTGGAGTCCTAGATGACATTGTTGTATCAGTAGCTTCATGGGAATACCCTGTCGACTTTATGGTCGTAGAATCAAAGGATCCTTCTAACGGACATCCTATTATCTTGGGAAGACCATGGTTAGCCACCACAAATGATTTTATAGGGTGTAGGGATGGAGAGATGACTATTTCCAATGGGTTGTCCACACAAAGACTTATTTTATACCCATAAACACAACCAATAACTGAAAATTCATGGTGGTTAAATTGTTCTTTTGGGGATGAATACTTTGATGATCTCTCCCTTCCTAGTGATTTTTCTTTAGCACTTCAGGAGCGGACCGCTGAGAATGTATTAAACCAGTTTGTCTCTTCAACAACTTGTACATATTTCCCTCAATCCTTTGCTCAACTCAATCATATTTTTGGAGACGAGTTTCAAGAGAATATGGCTCTCTCAATGTTTACAGAAACACCATGTGTCTTCAAAATTGAAGAGCATACATGACCATATACGATACCTTGTGAGGTTGGCCCTGAAAAATTCTTACATATAAACGCCGGATTAAGTGAAAACCAACAAGCACAACTGCTTAAAGTTCTTAAGAAACAAGCTAGAGCATTCACATGGGAATACACCGATATGAAGGGTATACACCCTAATACCTGTATTCACCATATTTATATGGATCCAAGCATATCACCTGTAAGGCAGCCACAAAGGAGGATGCGTCCTTCTCTAAAGGATATAGTAAAATAAGAATTACAAAAACTCCTCATTGCTGGTTTTTATCTATCCTATTTCCTACAGTAAATGGGTATCTCCTTTAGTAGTAGTTCCAAAGAAAGTTACAGGGAAATGACGTATTTTGGTTGATTTTATGGAACTGAACAAAGCTACTTTGAAAGACTACTTTCCTTTTCCTTTTATGGATCAAGTGTTAGATACGCTGTGAGGTAAACAATACTTTTCCTTTCTTGATGGATATAGTGGATACAATGAAATTCTAATAGCACCCGAAGATCAGGATAAGACCATTTTTACATGCCCTTGGGGAACATTTCCTTATTGAGTCTTGCCATTTGTCTTATGTAATTCACTTGCCACTTTCTAGCGGGAAGTCTTAGGAATCTTTTTCGATATTATACATGACTGTGTTGAAGTATTTATGGATGATTTCACAGCCTATGGTAACACCTTTCAGGAAGCTATTGACAACCTAGAGAAAGTTCTGATCTGATTTCAAGAGACAAACCTAACCCTTAGTCATGAAAAGTGTAAAATGTTACTGACAGAAGGTATAGTTTTAGGACACCATATTTCTTCCCAATGAATTAAGGTAGACCTTGCTAAGATTGAAGTAATAGTTGGCCTTCCCTCTCCAAAAACCCAAAAAGAGGTATGAAGCTTCCTTGGTCATGCAGGCTATTACCGCCGCTTTATTGAAAATTTTACTAAACTAGCTGCACCAATGTTTAAGTTACTTACAAAGGACTTAGAATTCTAGTGGACAGAATCCTGTCAAAATGCTTTTGAAATATTAAAAGCTAAAATATCGGTGGCACCAATACTTAGGGGTCCTGATTGGTCCCTTCCTTTTCACATATCTACCGATGCATCTGATACGGACATAGGAGGATTCCTCGTCCAAAAAGAAGGACAAGAACCTTATGCCATCTACTTTATTAGCAAAAATCTGACCCCTACCGAATTAAATTATACCGTTACCAAAAATGAATTTTTGGCAGTAGTTTATTCTATTAATAAATTTCGTCATTCTATCATAGGTTATGAATTTTTTGTGCATACCGATCACTCCGCCATTAGATTTCTGATGAATAAACCAATTACCAATGGTAGAGTGTCCCAGTGGCTTCTTTTATTGCAAGAATTTAACATTATCGTCATTGATCGACCTAGTAAAGAAAATCTCGTAGCAGATTTCTTTTCCCGTATTAAACATGAAGACAGTACTAAACCAGTTGACGAAACTTTTCCTGATGAAAATCTATTTGTTGTATCTATTCAAACCCCTTGGTTTGCGGATATTTCCAATTATCTAGCAATGGGGAAAATACCAAACCATTTGTCTCCACATGAGAAGTGTCATATTATAGTTCAGAGTTCTAATTATTCTTGGGTTGATAACGATCTCTTCCACACTGGTCTCGATATTATTATTCGACGATGTGTGCGGGAGGATGAAAAGACAAACATCCTCCATGCATGCCATGATGGACCATGTGGAGGACATTTTTTCTGATAAAAGGACAACATATAAAGTCTTACATTCTAATTATTATTGGCCAAGAATTTTTAAGGATGCTGCCAAATATGTTAAAGGATGCGATAGTTTCCAAAGAATGGGTAGACCTACGTCATCTGATCAAATGCCTTTACAACCCCAAGTCATGATTGAACCTTTTGAGAAATGGGCTCTTGATTTTGTAGGACCAATCTCTCCCATGTCTTGTAAAAAGAAATATATCTTAGTTTGTACGGACTATGTCACCAAATGGGTAGAAGCTAAAGCTTTATTTAGAGCCACAGAGAAATTGGTGGTAGAATTTTATATGAAGAAATATTCACCCGGTTTTGTGTACCTAGAGAAATTGTCACAGATCAAGGTACTCAGTTTACTTCTAAATTAATGAAAGAAATTACTACAAAATATGGCATCCGACATTGCAAATCTTCACCTTATCACCCTCAGGCTAATGGTCAGGTAGAATCAACTAATAAAGTATTAGAAGCCATCTTAACTAAGACCATTCACTTACATCATAAGGATTGGGCAGATAGACTTCCCGAGGCTTTATGTGCCTATAGGATAACATGGAGAAACACTACTGGACATACCCCCTATGAGTTAGTGTATGGAAAACAAGTCCTTTTACCTATTGAGTTTAAAATTAAAACTTTTTGTATGGAAACACAATTAGGCATGAATTTGGATGAAGCACAGAAACAACAAAAATTACAAATTAACGAGTTAGACGAAATTAGGCAAGATGCACTTCAAAGAACAATGTTAATACCGAATCAATGAAAAACATGGCATGATAAATTTATTAAGCAAAAGCAGTTTAACTCTGGATATTGGGCACTACTGTTCGATTCACGGTTTAAAATTTTTAAAGGGAAATTAACTACCCGTTGGATGGGTCCATACGAAGTAGTTACAACTTTTGACAACATATCAGTAAAAATTAAAACAATTGATGGCTCAGAAATTTCCTTTGTAGTAAATGGACATAGACTTAGGCTCTATCACCAACCGACATCTAAACAGGATTTCATACAAAATGTTTTGTATCAAAATGAAATGGAATCAGTTGAAGGGGAAGCTATTCCTCCTCCTCCTAATCCTTGAAAAATATTTTTGGTTATTATCATTTATATATATGTAAATATGTGTTTGTTGCTTTGAATAAATAAGAGTCATTTCTAGTAGGTCGTCTATACAAGACTCTTTCTTTTTTATGTCTTTATGAATAAATTGAATAATCTAACAAGTGGTTATACAGTGATTACAAGTATTCTATCTCTATAAGCAGCATATGGGGTATTACTTGAAAAAGAGAAGTATGTTAAATATTCATCAGGTATTTTAACTTTTCATGGGGTACTTCTTGGAATTTTTAGCTTATAGTAAAAATTAAAAATTTACAATCTTGTGTATATCATACTTAACCATTTCTGTTATGATTCATATAGTTTTTGGTATTTTGATTCAGACATGTATATTTTTTATTTATTCTTTTAAACAGTTGCTTGATAAGACCCACTTTCATTATCATATTTTTCACATCTTTATTTTTCACCTATGGATTACTAGTTCATCCTATACTTGTTATCAAAACTTGTCTCTTGAGTATTTTGGTAATAACTCGAAAGTAGGTGGAATTTTTATGTGTGGGGAACATTACTTTAATTTATAAAGAAGAAGGATTGTTAGGTTAAAGAACAACTTTCAGTTATTCTCTTTTGACATGTTTTATGATTCTGGCCATTATGAATACTTATAAATTTATTTTGAAAAATTTGAATTATGTGTTTAGCAGGGCTTAACAAACTCTAGTACCAATCGATTTCCATATCTTTAGTATCATTATACAAGGCAAAACCACCAGGGTACTGAACAGGCCTGCTGGAAGCGTGTCAATGCTTAGTAAAAACCTTATAACATGAAGCTCGATAAATGCAAGTAAACAGGTCGGGGTACTGAACAGGCTCGCTGGCAGCGGGGCTATGCTTGCATGGTACCAAGATAAACCCGTCGGGGTACTGAAAAGGCCTGCTAGAAGCGGGGCAATATCTGGTAAATGAGATCTGGTTAATACACCACTATACACATAGTTCGTCAAATAGTGATAATATATGAAAAAAATTTCAAAAAAAATTATGTCATGGCCAATTGTTTATAATGTCATCCGAGAATGGCTCTAAGTTGACTTTGCCCCGACCGTCTAATTTCGCATATATCTAAGATGTCATTATCTTAGAAATGGGACCTATAGCTGTAAATCTCACACACTCCGGGGTACACTTGAAATACTTGATGATGATAGGATATCTTTAGAATGAGGCATGAATGGCTAGTTTTTCCCTATGGTTTTATTTTAATTATATTATTCTCATTTTACATGGTCTTTCTAAGCACTGTTTTATTTTTCATAAATATACATTTTTGAACCATTTCCATTTACTCGTTAGTTTTCCTTACAATGAATTAACAGCATGCTCGCATTCTTTCTATTTTTCTGGAACAATCATTTCTTCTCTCTGTATGGCTTGAGGACATGCCATCTCTTTGGTTTGGGGGGAGATGGATTTGATTTGAAAAATTAGATTATTTTTATTTTATGACAAATCTATTTATATCTAACAAATGATAAGTATTTTCAGGAATGTAAACATTGGAATTTAGTTATAGCTTGAAGCATATTTTATAGCAAAATTCAATATGGTCTTACCATATGAAGAATCGAATGAAGAAAAATGAAATATCAAATAGCAACCTGAGTAAAAACGGTGACTAAAATTTGCTAACCAAATTTAGTTTTTAAGCAAATAGTTTTTACTTCCATAACATTTTATTATTATTAATCCTATCCTTTTATCCAATTAATTATGCATGAAAATGATTAATCTTCTTTCTATTCAAGATGTGATTTATGTTTTTGTTCAACCTGTCCAAAGTTTTACTTTGGACATGGTTGAATTAATTTCAAAACCTTATAAATGATAAAATTATTTTAAACCTGAAAACTGTTTATTTAAGAATGTTGAAAAATCCAATAAAGTCATTTTTAATTTTCATATAAATATGTGACATGAAAGATATGTTATTTTTAAGTTACAGGTTAACATAGTGAAGTTTAAATTACCTTCTTCATCTGCCAAGTTGAAGGCAGCTGCTAGTTCGCCTTCTTCCTAAATTGTTTTTCTTTCTTTTTGCTCAGTGGGACCTAGCATTTCTCCGGTTTGGGGAAATGTTGATCTGAGATTTGTTACCATTTTTTGCAGATAAAATACTCATTTAACCATATATTTTATTATCTTTTGTATATTTTATGACACGCACATCATTATTCAACTTCACGTATGAGTGTTTTTAAGGTTTATATGAAATTATTTTATTATTATCATTTTTATGGTTTTATTAATTAAAAATAACATTATTGAAGCATATTTGATGTATTAATTAGTTTGTATAATTATTTACAAATTTTATAATCCTTTTGGGCCAAGATTAATATGCAAAACGCATTCAATCTGCTTTTCGTACAGCATGCCCAACTCGTCATTCATCCCATTGCATGAAAATCGCTGGTGGTTTGCCAGATGTTGAGATGTGTTGTTGTATACTCCAGTTCTGAAGCGTGCTAGAAGATAGACACTATGTTCGCCCTAGATCGACGCCCAACGTATCCAGCTCACGTCCCAGCCTTCCGTTCAGCAATCCGTCCAGATCGCCTATCAGACTGTGTGCTGCTGAGAATTAATTACGACCATTTAAAACATGAAACAACTACAAACGTTCTGTTATCCACGTGTCTAGGTGATGAAGTTGTGGTCTAGACTGTTCACCAGCCTACGTTCTCCTTCACTCACCACCACGTCAACCATCCATGCGCTGGACTGTTGCATTCAACCCATGATCTAGAAAATGCGCCACTACGCTCTCCTCTGTTTGCCATCACTCGCCTGCTACGATAAGGAAGGATCCTGTTCACCACCTCTGAAGATCATTCATGTTGAAGAGAAGCTTGTGCGCCACGTTTGAAGATTGTTCATGTTGAAGAAGGGAGATGCTTATGCGCTGGCCTGTGGTTAATTGAATGCTTTAAATATCAACTAAATTTAAAGAGCAGTCGACCTCTAAAGGGTCGAATTGCTCATCCCTATAAATCATTATATAAAGCAACCTCTGTGAGAGAGTTGAAGCTAGCTAGAAAATCAGTCAGTTAGTAGAGTTAGGAGAAGAGTTCTTGCTGTAATTTACTCTTGAACTTTGTATTTCTGTTCCACCATCTGAATAAAGAGTTGTATGCATTGTTGTTGAAGATTGCGTTTAAGTAGAAGTTATCCATGCATCAACCCTGATTTCTAAGAGGGCCCCTCATCAACCAGAGGTTCATTTTCTTTGTTTAGCTTAATTTCTTTTCTATTTTAGCTAGTCTAGTTTAATTTCTAGTTTGTTTCCATTAGATTATAGTAAATGTTATCCTAATTGTTTTCTGTAATACATTAACTTAGTTTTATTTCGAAAGTTAATTAGTTATGTGCGCGCATAGCTTGCTTTCATTTATTTGCTTTTAGTCATTTTGTTTCCAGTTATTTTCATTTCCAGCATTACTTTCAATCTTGGTTTTCAAGAATATAGAGTAAGTTGTTTTCATGAATTTAGAATAGATTCAATTTTGTTATTTCCTTTCCTGTTTTGGATTTATGCAAGTTAATTTCCATTTTATTTATTAGTTTAATATGCAAATGATTCCTTTTGTTCATGAATTAGCTATTAAATAGGTTTATTTACTATTACAATGCATTAGAATTACATCTGCATGGCTTCAGCTGAAGATTAATTCATTTAGGTTAGTTTTTACCATTTTTACTGTACAGCCTGTCATTCAGATAGCCTATTCAGTCTGTTATTCAGCCACCCTTTCAAACTCACAGTTTAGTGTGTCATTCAACCCTTAGTTCTATTTTTTTTGTGTTTTATGTATTTTAAGATTGTTTTCAATTATGTTTTGTTGATGTTTGAATTATGCTTTGTCTGTAATAGTTAAATAATAGTTTTGTTTAACATTTAAGTTAAAGTTTAGTTGTTTTAAATTATTTATTAAAGTTTTATCATTTTCCTTACTTCTTTTACTTTGAACGTAGTTTAAGTTATTCTTAAGTTTTGTTTCTGATTTTTTTTTAAGGTTGTATGGTTTTGTGTCTATTCCTTTTGAATTGATTTATTTGTTTGCATGCGAGATTTAGTGTTTTCCTTAGTATGTTTTTAGGTTGTCTTTTTATGATT
>LPNX010847001.1:273584-283681 GCA_001517045.1 Pseudotsuga menziesii
TAATTTAAAGATATTTCTTTATTAAGTTCTCTACTTGCTTCTTTTATTTAAGTTTTCTTTATTAAGTTTTTTACTTGCTTCTTTTTAAGTTTTCCTTATTAAGTTTTCTAGTTGCTTATAAGTTAAGTCTTCCTTGCACTTTAGTTTTTCGTTTGAATAAGCAAGTTGTTGATTATATCCTTTTTAGTCCAAATTTATAAGATAAATTATTTGTTTAGTTAATCTTTTATCTCAGTTTAGTTACCTTAATTGCATTTTTAGGAAGTTTGAATCAGTTTTTCATTTTAAAAGATCTTTCAATCTTTTGTTTATTAAAATATTTACATGACACTCTCTACCTTCGCATATATTTTGTGTCAACTCTAAGCTTACCAACCATCGTTTATAATTAAAGAATAGGTGGATAAATTTAGACATTATAACACCCAGCAATGTTGTACAATGCCTATATCAAATCCTCGTAGGTCAAAATATGACCAATCACAAATATCTCGAAATTCATGAAGAATATGCCCCAAATGTTTTTTTTTTGCATCAGAGAAATCTTCACCTATATAAACAATCTTTGGTTAAGTTTTAGTTCCTATATTGACAGGAATATATTCTCCCATATTTCTTCTAGATTATTCTTATTAGATACCCCTTAGGGTAAATAGTCACAAACTAAACAAATACATACTATTAGGTGTGAATAAAATAATTCTCATTAACGTAGCTACACATAAATACAAATCATAATGACCCTTGGATTCCAAATTCCAATGTGTCTCTTGGACTCTTGACGATTGTTCCTATTCACAAGGACACCTGGTCTTAATTTCATGTGAATAGTAAATACAATAATATTATATTAACCCTTAATGGATTAATGTTTTCAATATTTCCCCCCTTAATTTGAAGGGGTGTATGCAAGCCAAAACAGAGAGCTGAAATATGGAGAAGGGAAACTGCAAATGGTTGAATAAGCTCTCTAAATCAAATGATAGCATAAGTTGAGGTCTTCTACTAAATGGGTGGTTTTAGGATGACTACAAACCAAGTGGAGATCAATGGAACATGGATCTGACTCCGGTTTAGTGTTGCAACATTAACTTTAACTAGGTGGATTTGGATCGAGGCTTTGGAGATTGGCACAAGTTATGACTATGGATTTGGCACTAGTCCAAGATCACTTGTTTTTGGCTATGGCTCTGGGACTTGTTCATGTTCACTTTTTCTGACTCTCTTATTTCTGACCATCAGTTCCCCTCCCCCTATTAGGAACAAGGTGAGGGGAAGAGAATGTCTCAATTTCAAAATGTGTCATTACTCAAGAAAGAATTCTTCGGTATGACATATATATCATCTTAGCTGTTGACGACCATTGCCAAGAAGTGATCCACCAGTCATGAATTTTCTCTCTTACGGGTGTCTTAAGAATGAAACATACGTTTGAAGAATGGGTATACTTCTCACAATGCATATAAGGATGAATATCAAAACACTAATATTTCATGTGGCCAAATCGATCTCAATGTTGTCATTTCGAACTTTGAAATGGAGTAGATGAAGATGAACTTTATTTTAAGAACCCAACACTCTAAAATTGGATTGGCGTGGAGAAATAAAGAATGTGAACAATCACTTCCTTATTGTATCCAAGATATGTTTTGTGCTTATTGTGTACAATTTCTTCCCAAGATCTGATGATGGACTTGGAAAGAACAAGCAGAACCTTTGCATGCATAACTTCATCTCATTTTCTTTTGCTTCTAAAGTGGGGCCAATGATTTTCTTATGTTATTTTTAAGTGGAATCATTCTATGTAGGATGATAAAATGAATCATAAAGAGGATTGTTTTGAACATGAACAGGATCAGAATGTGTTTCTTCTTGTACGAGCTACGACTCAAGCTATACAAACTCAGGTGTGTCTTATGATTTTTTTACACAATTTTGAATGTGAGTGAGAGTGAGGCTTGTATACCATGACAATGTTGTCGACATAAGAGAGAAGTAGAGTGTTCAATAACTCTACCAAGACATTAATTTGTGCCATTGATAAATTGAAGACTCGCTCAAATAAAGAAGGGATTCTTCCAACTCCACCCTTTTACAAACAAACTCCAACTTAGAAAATGAAAGGGTGTGGGTTACACTGAGAGTGCACTCAAATACAACTCAGTTTCAATTTGACACTTACAACGAAACAATTGCAAGTATCAAAATACAATAAAACTTACAAAGATGACTGTTTGCAAGTTATAATCTGATTTACCTAAAAGTTCTTGAGCGATGATGATTTGTTGCGGTGTCAAGTCCACTGAAATAAGAGGACTATGTACACAAATTTCCACTACCGGTTTCTCCCCACAATGCAATCTTGAAATATGCAACAAGAGTAAGCAACTCAGACTCACAGAACAATCTCTGCCACACAAATTAGTCTTCTGCGACAACGAATTCAAGGTGCATGTATAGTCTTTGCAACTGTAGTGGTGCAAGTGAATTCTATTCCTCTAAGTTCAAAGTCTGGTTATTAATGGCCTTATTCCTCGATGAACCTATGAGAGTCTTATCTCGACCTTTGTAGTCTTCCATAACTCTGAAACAATCTATTAGAATGAAGTTCAATAATCAGGAAACATTAGTCATCTTGGACTTTTGTTATATATAGGTTTACCATGTTTGACATATCGCTTGTGTTAGTTTTTACAAGATTATAGAAATATATATTAATTGCAAATAAAAAATAGGATCACTAGAAGAAATACAAACCACATAAAAAAAAGAACACAACAATTTATCCTGGGAAACCCAATCGGGAAAAACCCAACAACCTTCATATAGAGATAATAGCAGCTGAGAGTAGAGAGAAGAAGAAAGAGAGAGAGAGAATATCTCTCTAAGATGCAACCCCATAAAACACTCTCCTTGACTGTAGTAGCGCACCTTTCTGCTCGATAAACTTGCTGTGAGTTGATGAAATAATGAAGAGGGGTGCATCCTATTTATACTGATTTTCCAAGTGAAAATTTACTAGGTCCAACTTGACAGTTTGACTGGGGTTTACATTGATTCTTTATAGGTTTTACATGAGTTAATACAACAGTATAATCTCTCGTAGGAGGTACAAGGAAATACAATACAAGTACAATAAGAATAACTTCTGAAGTTGCACAAATTCGAACACTTCCTCTCAATAAGGAAGGTATACTTTAGATATGGTCATCATCAACATCTGTGTCTCTTATGTATATCTCATCTGTCTCAATCATCTCTATACATACTGAAGGTTGTCAATAAAAATATGTTCCACATAATCCGTCGGTAGATCTATCATATCTGTAACTCTACACATTCGTAGGAGAGTACAACAATAAACAACTCATCTTCTATGAGTTTGTCTCTACCTGAGAACCTGGACATGCTTCACATGACCATATACTATCAGTTCATCTCAAGAGATGGGGGGAATTATCCTACACCAAGTTGAGAACTAGAGCCAATAGAGGCCACCAGTGTACATGACCATATAATACTTGTTCATCTCAAGAGCTGGCGGGAATACTCCAAAGAAAACTAGATTAAGAATCTGAACATATAGTAGTCACCTGTGCACACGACCATCTATGTCCTACCCATATCAATATTTCGATGGGATTTATCCCATGCCATGTTGAGAACCAGGGCTATAGAGGCCACCTGTGTGCACGACCATCTACTACTATTTCATCTCAAGAGTTGGTGGTAATACTCCAAAGAACACCAAATTGAGAATCCATACATATAGTGGTCATCCATGTACATGAACATCTGCTACCTTCCCATCCCACAATGCCGATGGGATTTCTCCCATACCTGGATGAGATTCAAAATAAGCAGAGGCACCAGTGTGAAATCATCATAGACATTAGTCTCGAATTTCCCTCTCCACGAGGGATGCATTTACTTCTACTCCAAGTCTTCTGTGAAAGTATTCAAACTTTGTCCTGAGAAGAGTCTTGGTAAGTATATCTGCAGTCTGGTCATCTATCGAAACATACTATAGCTCGACTACACATTTCTGCACCATATCACGAATGTAGTGATATTGAATCTCTATATGCTTTGTCTTATCATGAAATATGAGATTCATTGACATATGTATACAACTTTAATTATCACAGTGAATCATAGTTGGTCTTGGATTCTTACCAAACAATATTGCAAGTAGTTTTCGAATCCATAAAACTTCTCGAGGTGTTGCACTGGAATCCATATACTCGGCCCCTGCGGTGATAAGTTCTACCGAGGTATGCTTCTTTCTACACTAGGAAATCACTACAAAACCCAAGTTGAAGCAACATACAGAAGTACTCTTCCTGTATGCAACACACCTAACCCAATCTGAGACATAAAATCCTTGCAATATCATATCACATCCTGAAGCATATCTTAGACCATATCCCACAGTGCCACTTAAGTATCTGACAACATGTTTTGCAGAAACCCATTGAATCTGCCTCGGATCACTCATAAACTAGCTAAGAGTATTCACAACAAAACATATATCTAGTTTGGTGTTTGTCAGATACATCTGTTAGATTTTTATCATTTAAGCTAGCATTATATTAGGATCTTTAACTAAGAGAATAACAAGCACAACAATCAAACACAAGAGACAATGAACACAATGTTTTTCCTCGGGGAAACCATAAATGGAGAAAACCCCAAAAATTCCTCAGAGATAGAATCAGCACCAAAAGTAAAACCCCAAAACAGTAAGATGATCTCCCGACAGTAGTAGCCTCTTTCTTTCTAGCCCCAACAACTTCTTGTTCCTCAGCTATGTGCTACAACTGCATGTGAGTGAGTGTGTGATAAATAGAGAGACTCACTCTCTATTTATACTAATTCCCAACTTGAAAATAACTCACTAGGTCCGACTTCTCTAGGAGAGTCTAATAACCCTAGGGCCTCAGAATTGTGGGGACTTTAACCCTTGAACAATAGGAGGGTTACCCACAATGACTTGACATGAATTGTTTACATTATAGAATCTCCCAATAGGAACATCAAGGCATGACATGACTCAAATACATTACAGACACTTCTCGGAATAAACATTTGGGTACAAGACATAAGATATACAAGTGAATACATTCTGAAGTTACAAATACATCAACACTCCCTCTTAACTAGGAAGGTATTCTCTCGACACAATTTATCAGCACGGGTCTTATTGTTTGTATCATCTGGATCATCAATGATTTCTCGTCATCTTCATCTTCAAGTCATATTCATCTTCAATTTATCTTCATCTTCTAGTCATCTTCATCTTGATCTGGATCATCACGCGATATGGATCATCACTGCTGGATCATCTCTGTTGGATCATCATCACTCATTCTGGATCATCATTACTCGATCTGGATCATCACTAGGTCATCATCATGGGTGCTATCTCTTGATTCTTATCGTCATAGGAAGTTCTACAGAGCCATCCCTTTTTCATGCTGGATGTACATCTATAGAGCCAGTCCTTTTTCGTACTCAATGTATCATCACTGAGCTAGTCCTTTTTCATACTAGATGTGGCATCTACACAGAGCCAGTCCTTTTTCATACTGGATGAGTCTTCACAGAGCTAGTCCTTTTTCATAATAGATGTGGGATCTACATAGAGCTAGTCCTTTTTCATACTGGATGAGTCTTCACAGAGCTAGTCCTTTTTCATACTAGATGTGGGATCTACACAGGGCCAGTCCTTTTTCATACTGGAGGAGTCTTCACAGAGCTAGTCCTTTTTCATTCTAGATGTGGGATCTACACAGAGCCATTCCTTTTTCATACTGGATGAGTCTTCATAGAGCCAATCCTTTTTCATGCTAGATGTGGGATCTACACAGAGCTATTCCTTTTTCATACTGGATGTGTCTTCACAGAGCCAGCCCTTTTTCATGTTGGATGTGGGATCTACACAGAGCTAGTCCTTTTTCATACTAGATGTGTCTTCAGAGAGCCAACCCTTTTTCATGCTGGATATGGGATCTACACAGAGCTAGTCCTTTTTCATACTAGATGTGTCTTCACAGAGCGATCCCTTTTTCATGTTGGATGTGGGATCTACACAGAGCTAGTCCTTTTTCATACTAGATGTGTCTTCACAGAGCCATCCCTTTTTCATGTTGGATGTGGGATCTACACAGAGCTAGTCCTTTTTCATACTATATGTGTCTTCACAGAGCCAGCCCTTTTTCATGCTGGATGTGGGATCTACATAGAGATAGTCCTTTTTCATACTATATGTGTCTTCACAGAGCTAACCATTTTTCATGCTAGATGTGGGATCTACACATAGCTATTCATTTTTCATACTAGATGTGTCTTCACAGAGCCAGCCCTTTTTCATGCTGGATGTGAGATCATCACATACATCTGACAATGGAAGGAACCAATCCTCTCACCATGTCACGGCTCTTACATCCTACCATGGAAGGAACCAATCCTCTCACCATGTCGGAAGGGCACAGCACTTACATCTAACCATGGAAGGAACCAATCCTCTCACCATGTCAGAAAGGAAGATCACTTACATCTGACCATGGAAGGAACCAATCCTCTCACCATGTCAGAAGGGCTCATCACGGACTCATCACTTCCTCTTGGGAGGAATCTCGATCTAGAGAACACCAAGCTTCTCCTTGAAGTACTCAAACTTCACCCTAGCCAATGGCTTAGTAAACACATCGGCTATCTGTTCGTTCATCGCAAAATACTAGAGCTTCACTGCTCCTCTCTACACCATATCCTTGATATAGTGATACTTGATCTCAACATGCTTCGACTTGTCATGGAACACCGGGTTCTCCGACAACTTCACACAAATCTGGTTGTTGAAATATATACAAGTAGCATCTAACTGGAGATTAAATAAATTAGACAGTAGCTTCCTCAGCCATACTACCTCACAACTAGCTGAACAAGCTGTGACATACTCTGCTTCAACTGTACTTAGTGCCACACAGTATTGCTTCCTGTTAAACCAAGAGATCACTCCTGATCCCATACTGAAGTAGCGCCCTGAAGTGCTCTTCCTATCGATGACATTTCCTGCCCAATCTGAATCAACATAACCCTCAAGGTTAATATTTTGATCAGCCTTATAGTTGAGCCCATAATCAACTGTACCCTTCAGGTACCTCAGAATATGCTTTGCAGCAATCAAGTGAACATGTCTCGGATCTGTCAGGAACTGGCTCAAGGTGTTCACAGCAAAGAAAATATATGGTCTTGTATTCATCAGGTACATCAAGGACCCAATCATCTGACGATACATCGTGGCATCAATCGACTCAGATGAAGCATCACTCAATAGCCTCAGGTTCGATGCCATAGGCGTGGTTAAGGCCTTGCAGTCCATCATACCAAATCTCTTTAGGATCTCTACTGCATACTTTCCGTGTCTGAGGAAGATTCCATCCACATTCTGCCACACCTCCATACCTAGAAAATAATGCATCATACCTAAGTCCTTCATTTCGAACTTGGTAGCAAGCTTTCTCTTCATATCAGCAATCAACCCATCCATACCTGTTACAAACAGATCATCTACCTACAGTAGGAGCATCATTGGGTTTCCATCTTCAACCTTGTAGTAAAGGTTGGAATCTGCTTTACTCTTGGTAAAGACCAAACTGGATAGAAAGCTGTCAATTCTGCTGTACCATGTCTTGGGTGCCTGTTTCAAATCGTACAGGACTTTATTCAATCTACACACATGAGACTCCTTGTCATGTGTCTCAAAACCGAGTGGATGCTCCACATACAATTCTACTTCCACTACACCATTCAAAAAAGCAGTCTTGACATCCATCTGGTGTATCTTCCATTTCATCACTGCAGCCAGAGAAAGTACTGATCTGATGGAAGTGTATATGGCTACAGGTGCAAAATTATCTTCATAATCTATTCCTTCTTTCTGGGAGAAGCCACGAGCCACGAATCTTGCTTTATATTTCTCTATGCTGCCATTTGCAGCATGCTTGATCTTATAGATCCATTTGTAAGTCACTACAGACTTCCCCTCAGGTCTTGGGACAACATCCCAAACATAATTCTTCATGATCGATTGGTATTCTTCGTTCATAGCATCCTTCCATTCTTTCTTTTATGTTGCTTCTTCATAGTTGGAAGGTTCTTTATCAATGAAATCACATAATAAAGCTACATAACTGGAACAAGACCTGGTTCTTTTTCTTTCTCTGTGTGATTCTTCTGGAGCCCCATATCTTTTTGCACCTTGGATAGCTTCTCATACCCAAGCAGGTTTCCTCTTGTGAGGATTCTTCTCCTGAGGTGGATCTACAGGTTCTTGAGGTTCTTCTATTTCTCGATATTCTTCTTGATATTCTTCGTTCATGGTTGTGTCATGAATTCTGGGTGCTTCTATTTCTTCAGGTTCTTCAGCAGGTCTCTTTCTGGATTTGTTGTAAGCTGAGTCTTTGTCAAATGTCACATCCCTGCTGATGTTGATCTTCTTGAATCCTGGGAAGTATATTCTGTAAGCCTTCGAGCTTTCAGAGTATCCCACAAATATACCCTTCCTTCCTGAAGGATCTAACTTTGTCCTCTTTTCTTTCAGAATGTGTATGTACACTGGACAACCGAATATTCTGAGATGGATGACTTCTGGTTTCTTGTCGGAAACAAATTTCTTTAGGTATCTTATTCTCAAGTACTCTGTGTGGAGTACGGTTTTGTACATACATCGTTGTTTTGGCAGCTTCTGCCCATAGATGCATGGGAAGATCTTGATCATGAAGCATGGCCCTTGCAGCTTCCATGATCATTCTATTCTTCCTTTCTGCAACTCCATTCTATTGTGGATTATATGGAGTGGTTAACTCCCTCTTAATCCATGAATCTTTGCATAATTCTTTGAATTCATTTGAAGTGAATTCTCCGCCATTATCTGATCGAAAAATCTTGATCTTCTTTTCTGTGTGGTTCTCGATCAAGGCTTTGAATTCCTTGAACTTGCTGAATACTTCATCTTTGTTCTTCATAAAGTATATCTATGTCTTCCTAGAAAAATCATTAATAAAAGAAACATAGTATACATACCCGCTTAATGAACTAGATGACATCGGACAGCTTACATCAGAGTGGATGATTTCCAAGATTCCTTTTGCCTTGCTCTCGCTACTTGGAAATGTCTTCTTTGTGTTCTTTCTTTTTGTACATCCTTTGAAAACACCATCATGTTTTGTCTGCATTTCTGGAAGACCTTCAACATCTTTGCTTGCAAGTGGTAGTGCCCTGTAATGCACATGTGCAAGCCTTCTATGCCAAAGTTCATTTGGTTCCACTGAGTCATGAACCAAAGCTTGTTCTGGTTGGCCCTTCAATTTGTATAGACCTCCTTCTTGTTTCCCAATCACTATTGCATCGTCAAAAGTCTTTCCCTTTGGCCACATAAGAACTTGGCCATCTACAAAAGCAACCCTCATTCCTTTTGCATCCAATGTAGATATGGAGAGGAGGTTCTTCTTTAGTCCTGGTACAAACAATACATTTTTCATCTTCATAGACTTTCCAGAGTCTAGATTATAGGAGGATTCACCACTACCTTTTATTGGATACTAGTAGTCATCCCCAAGTTTCACCTTGTGAGGTGACTCATGTTCAAATAGTTTCACAAATGATTCTTTGAATCCTGTCATATGTTTGGAAGCACCACTGTCTATAAGCCAATCATTGCTTCCATGTGAGATAGTTCCCGTGAGAGCGGAGATCAGCACATATTCTTCATCACTTTCTTATATGATTCTCTTTGTGGAAGGTTCATCATCCTCTGTGTTGCTGCCTTTCACACACCTGGGTCATGTGGCAGAAATCTTCAAGCCAATCGGTGTGTCCTTGGGGGCAAGTCTCAAGTCAAGGCTGTCACCTTGTTCTTGACTTCTCCATTTAGGCTCAACTCCTAATGGAGCCAAGGGGGGTAGACCCTATTAAGTTACTAAAGATGATTACTTAGTGTTGTGATGTTGAAATTGACTGAGTTACTTAGGAGTTTGGAATTTAATTATAGATAATCAAAGATGGCAAGATATAAAAGATGAACACACGAAAGC
>LPNX010847001.1:283726-302614 GCA_001517045.1 Pseudotsuga menziesii
TAACAAGAAAATAACCAATGCCTTAGAATGGAGTCAAAAATAGAAACAATGTACTTGCATGTGCTTGGAGTGAGTGTTTTGAGATTGCCTCTTGGTATATTTTAAGTTAAAAATGAAGTGTGAGTTGATTAAAATTAGGCGAAAGGGGGACTCCAGATATACCCGAGAGTACTTGGAGTATGTCCAAAACTAAACCTTCACGGCTACCCACAAGGAATATGTGGGCTGAAATGGAGTCTCTGGGGCTATTGTTCGTAACGTACCCGTTAGGGTGTGACAGAGATCGGTGCCCCGAGGTCACTTTTCAGAAGTTCCCGATTCCTTTGGGTATTTTTCCACCGTAAAAGGTTTGATCTAGGTGTTGGATTTTCACCTGATGGTTTGTCAGTTGGGGAGAGTGAGTCCTAATTATACTAGTCACCCGAGTGCTTTTGATACAGATTGACTGATCGGACGAACCGCAGCCAAGTGTAGAGCATACACACTGGAGTCTTGTAAATTTTAGTAAGTTTTAAACTGGATGTTCTTGTTTAAAAGAAAACCCTCCAGGAACCTCTTTCGATCCAAGTGGATCTCAATCGGGGAATCGAGGAGGGGTTAATTTTATGATAGCTGAAAACAAATGATTGAAAAATAAAACAGATCCACAATTCTAGTTTTCTAATTAGTCCTACCACGAATCTCTTTCCCCTTTCGGGTCAATCAGGAAATCGTGGGGTAAGTACTATGATTACTTTGAAAAAAAAAATTGGAATATGAAATTAACAATAAAATCAAGTATACTACCCTGCAAATTAGATCAATGCTAGTTTAAAAAATAAATAAGCAGAAAGCGACGAAAAGGACACCGACGCAAATCCCCCCAGGGGGGAAGGGGAATGGGCTCGAAAGAGCCTATTCCAAAAATAATTTTATTTATTATTGGTTACAATATCAGAAAACTGAAATATTGGAAACTTCTTGGTCCTTATACAGGCTGAAACCAAGATCTTACAACTTTGCAAAAAATTTAAGATTTTAGTGAAAAGGGAGACCCCTCGGGGGATTTGAATGCTCCTGAGGCCACTTCGGACAGCAGCCTCCTTTCTTTTCTATCAGACCTGCTAAAAGACAGCAATCATGTTAGACTAACATACACCCAAAAACACTTTAAGAGTACCTTTGGATCAGCCTACCTTATCTAAAAAAAAATGAAGTTAAAACTAGCTAAACAGGCGAAAAAGGAACCAAGGAAAGCAAGATTTCCTTGGGATCTTGGCTTGATTCTTGTGCAACCAATGAAATATGCACTGATATTGCAGAATATTAAATTTTATAACAGCGAAAGGAAATCTAATGCATGCGATCTACAAGTTTTCTTTAAATTTTCATGCAAAAAGACAATTTCCCTAAAGCTAGATCTAGAATGCTTATGAAACTTTTTTAAGTGCAAGATATAGAATATAGGATTTGATAAGAAATATCTATGTTGGAATTAATTTTAATATGATATAGCTAAGCAAAATCAAAGCTACGAACAGAGTAACCGGGTAAAAATGTTGATTTTTTATAGAAATGAGAAGAAGAGGAGAGAAGGTCGGATCGTTGCTTGAATGGAGCAAGCTGAATAGAGGTCCTTTTGTGGAGTGCTGAGGGACAAAGTATTGAGCTTATTGGATAGGAATGGCGTCAATCTAGATCCACACCTTCATCCAATTGGGAACCTGCAACTAAATAACACAAGCCTGCATACACCTCGTGAGATCTGGATATAGATGTATAAAGCAACAAAAATGAAAGATCATGCCAAAATAACCTTATTTAAGCATATAACTGAAATTTTTGAGCATACATCATATGGATAAACAAGATCAAGCAATCTAGCTTTCCTAGTTTACACCCTTACTAGATTCAGCCAAATCCTTGAAGCCAGAACACAGAAGCAGCACAGAATTTGGCAAGAAATTGCAGCTACCACATCAGCAGCATAACACTGAGAATCCACACATACACATGCACTACACAGTATAGCCTCCAAAGCTTCTTTATTCACAAATGATGATCAAATACAGAGTTACAATGGCAATCCCTTCAGTCCAGCTCTAACTAGCTTGGAAGAGGGAGCCTCAAGCAGGATATATACAAAAACTAGGAGATCCAGCCCAGGGGGGGCGCAACTCCCAAGGAGATAGACCAAATATGCTGATGGAGAGTCCATCAATGCCTGATCTGTGTCTAACTGAGCCAGATCTGAGTCTCACTGAGTGCAATTGTCAATCGGAGAGCTGATCTGACTGACACCTCAACCTGTTGACTGAAGCATCCACCAAAACTCATCCAGATGAGCCAAAATGTGTTGAGGAGAGAGGGAGGGTGAAATTCCCCATAAAGGATGCTGAAGATCAACTCTGGATCTGATTTGATCACCTCCTTCAGTAAAGGATTTGTCAGATCCAGTCAATCTGGTTCATATCTGACTAATTTCAATCAAATCGGCTGAGAATCCACTAATTTATGATTTTGGATTTGCTCCATTATTCATCAATTTATTAATTAAAATAATCAATAATTGATTTTTGGGGCTTTCTGACCTGAGTGATGGAAAATCACTCAAAACTAGGAAATAGTGGGTCCATGAGTTTACATGGTCCTCTTAGCTTGAAAATGAGCACCTACATGACTGAAACTGATTAATTGGCCCACTTTTATTACAAAATCATTTTTTCCAATTAAACTATTAAAAATAGCCTAAGTTTTGGAAAATTTTAATTTTAATAAAAAACACTGAAAAACCTAAAAAATTGAAAAATTGAAAAACACCTAGGGGGACTTAGACATGTTCATATGACTCAAAAATGATGTCTATCATGTTTATACATTGACACATAGACTCTAATGACCTCAATAGGCCTAAATGCCAAGCCGACCACCCCAACTTTGGAGGTATGGAGTGAAAAACTTAGAAATTATCAGTCG
Organism: Pseudotsuga menziesii; assembly: GCA_001517045.1. Lineage (NCBI taxonomy): Eukaryota > Viridiplantae > Streptophyta > Pinopsida > Pinales > Pinaceae > Pseudotsuga > Pseudotsuga menziesii. The sequence goes on from LPNX010847001.1 coordinate 286,682, forward strand.
TTTATTCAACAACCAATAATAACCAAGGGAAAAAAAACCCTAGGCTGATCGGATTGACAAATGAAGTCTAAGAGACCGTGTCTTTTACAGACACTATCATGCTAGAACATTTATTACAATTCCCCCATGGGGTATGAACATGTGATATAGTACAACAAGCACTTCCCAGAAGTACTTCCAAATGTCTTTTGCAGTTCGAACAAGTTAACCCTGTCCGATTCACCAGGCTCACTTGATAAAAACCACTAAGTACAACTTAGGTGGTAACACTCTGCAGCATGAGCATGATGTCTTCTTTTGTTTCCCTTTTTCTTCTTTGAGTTTCCTTTGTTAGGGCAGTATTTGGATATGTGACCTTTCTCATCACATGTGTAACATCTAATAGTAGACAGATCTCTTCTAGAGTGTGAAATATTACCTTTCGAGTGATGATGGTCCCTTCTGGTTTTCTTGGTGTGGATTGTGAGAGCTTGGTCTTTACTTCCCATATTTTCTTCTCGAGCTGCTATCTGAGCTTCTTCTTGAGAGCATTCTTCCCATAGTCTACTGAACTTGACTAGCTTCTTTCTAGAACATATCCCTTGAATGAAAGAGTCCCATGCCTTAGGTAGACCATTCAAGGTGGTCACCACAATCTCTGCATTTTCCACTTCTTCATCTACTGCTTCCAGTTGTTCCTTGATCTGAGATACCCTTACAAAGTAAGACTGGATGGTCTCTGCATTCTGGATCTTTACATTCTTTAGTTGGTTTCTTAGAGTCATCTTCCTGTTTATGTTCTTCCCTTCAAACAATTTGGTTAGGGCATCAAACATAGATCTAGGTGTCTTTAGGGAGGACACCTGTGGTATGAGGTGATCCTTGATTGAATCAGTAATAACCCTCTTAGCCATAACCAACTTTTTCTTGTGTAAGGCCTTAGCCTCATCTCCTTCTGGAACCGGAAACTCCTCATTGATATAGGAGTCCAACTCATTTTCTTCCAGGACCAGGGAGATCCTATACTTCCAGGCTCGAAAGTTATCAGCTCCCTCAAGCTTTTCATCAAGCTTGGTATGATGAGACATCTTAACTGAGAACCTCAAATGGAAATACAAAATATTTAGATCTTACCAGGTCAAGATGTCGGATTTGGATTTGGAGTTGAATTTCTGCATTGTTGGTTCAGGAGCAGATTAGGGTTTGGATTTCCTGAAGTTCTGTCCAACCAAATGCTTTGATCTTGATCTATAAACTTTGATTTTGAGGAGGATATCAATCCAGGCCTGGCCTCACTCAAAAATTCCACTTCTGTGGAAAGCCCTAATTTCCGGCAATAGTGTCGGGTCCACAACTAAAAAAGCTCAGAATCATATTCTACTTCGACAGAAAGATGCACCCTGGGGAGGAGAGTCAGCCCAACCTTCATTTGCTGAAAATTTGTGGAGAGAGATCCAAAAAGTAGGAAGCCCTAGTTCCCGTAGCTGCACAGTGTCTTCTTCTTGGGTTAGCTCTGATACCATGTTATATTTTTATCATTTAAGCTAGCATTATATTAGGATCTTTAACTGAGAGAATAACACACACAGCAATCAAACACAAGAGACAATGAACACAATGTTTTTCCTCGAGGAAACCATAAATGGAGAAAACCCCGCAACTTCCTCAGAGATAGAATCAGCACCAAAATTAAAACCCCAAAACAATAAGATGGTCTCCAGACAACAGTAGCCTCTTTATTTCTAGCCCCAACAACTTCTTCTTCGTCAGCTATGCGCTACAACTGAGTGTGAGTGAGTGTGTGATAAATAGAGAGACTCACTCTCTATTTATACTAATTCCTAACTTGACAATAACTCACTAGGGCCAACTTCTCTAGGAGAGTCTAATAACCCTAGGGCCTCGGAACTGTGGGGACTTTAATCCTTGAACAATAGGAGGGTTACCCATAATGACTTGACATGACTTTTTTACATTATATAATCTCCCGATAGGAACATCGGGGCATGACATGAATCAAATACATTACAGACACTTCCCGGAATAAACATCGGGGTACAAGACATAAGATATACAAGTGAATACATTCTGAAGTTACAAAATCATCAACAACATCAAAGATCCAATCAACTGGTGATACATGGTTAGATCAATCATATCAGAATTTGAAGTAGACTCCTTTAGTTTCTTGAAATTTACATCCATTGGGGTAGCCATGGACTTGCAATCCAACATTCTGAATCTCTTCAAAATATCAATGGTGTATTTTCCTTGACTTAGGAAAGTTTCCTTCTTCCTCTACCATACTTCTAATCCCCAGAAGTAATGCATCATTCCAAGGTCCTTCATTTCATACTTAGAGGCAAGATTCTTCTTACACCATCCAATTAGTTTCTCATTTCTGGTGAGAAACAAGTACACACAACCTCAATAAGTCGAATTTCTGGTGAGAAACATGTCGAATTTGCAGCTAATAAGTTCTTCCACTTGATGAGGTACTCAATAATAACTTGATTTCATAGTTGGTTGGTCCTTGTTTCGATGATTTGGTCAGGTTCCTATATGATTTGTGCTTCTTCAAAACTCCTTTGATGATGATGTTGATATGCCTGTAGTTTCATCTTGCTTTCTGACATTGTCAGGATTTGGAGAACTGCTTGTTGGTGCTCTATGCGATTTACCATTGCTTGAACTGTCGATTTTCCTATCACTGCTTCGACCATATTCTCCATTCCATTCCTCTGTCCATAGGGGTATTTGTAAGGTATGATGATAGAAGGAACGTTTCCCAGATTTAATTTAATAGCATTGCCCAAATCTTAGATAGGTGGATGACTTATTTGAATATCTTCAAATACCTTGGAAGGATTTTTAAAGACCCTTTGGATATCTGGCAAAATATGAGCCTTACATGTTTGAACATATAGTGAGTATATTTGTGTATTTACACCTTGTTTTATTTTCTTTAACAATGTTGTCGTATCATTAAAGTTGATCACCTTTCTTTGTTTCCCTATGATACATTTTAACACAAATTCTTTTCCTTCCCAGGAAAATTTTAGGAAAAGCTTCTAAAAATTAGAAACAACTGTTCCCAATGATTGTAACCATTGAACTCCTAATACAAAATTAACACCCCCCATTGGAATAACAATCATGGGACTATTCAATATATATTCCCCCATAATAAGATTGATATTATGACATTTCCCTGAACAATTGGTGGTTCCTCTATCTGCAATCATTACTTGAAATTCGGGTGCTACATATACAAAGCAATTTAGACATTTGCTACATTACAGTGAATGAATTTATGAGTACTACCCAAATCAATCAACCCTATTACCTTTTTATTTTTGATATATCCTTCGATCTCAAGAGTTTGAGGAGTGTTAAATCCAACCAAATCATGACAAGATATGGTAGGAATAATCACTTCTAGTTCATCCTCTTGTGGTGGTTTCTGCCATTAGAGAAAATTTCAACTCAAAATGGGCCTTTTAACACTAATTCAAATTCCATGTCATCATGTGTTAGCCAATGAAATTGCTTTAAATTTGAAATACCGTATAGGTCTTAAACAATTTTTTAATATAAATTTGGGGATAGGTATCATAAAAAAGCCTACATTTTTTGTTCGTATTTTTGACATATCTCCCCATATTTTTATTCAAAGTTTGATCGAGAGAGCTCATTGGATGCAAAATTAAATTCCGCATCTAACGAGTACCCGCATACTTTTGACAGACCCCGCTACCCCAAAAACAAGAAATACCTGAAAAACATGATGGTGATGTTGACGGACCCTGCTACCCCAAAAACAAGAAATACCTGATAAAACGTGATGATGATGTCATCATCACGTTTTTCAGCTATTTATTGTTTTTGGGGTAGCAGTGTCAGTCAAAAGTATGCCTAGTGGGTACTCGTTGGATGCGGAATTTAATTTCGCATCCAACGCGCTTTCCTGATCGAAATTTGAGTAAAATCACGGGGAGACTTATCGAAAATACGAACAAAAAAAGTAGTTTTTTCTTTTCTTCCTCCAAAATTAATAAATATTATTTTATTATTTTTCTAAGGAGGCCCATTTTGAGTTGAAATTTCCTCTAATGTCTTTTTGTTCCTCCTCGTCACATTCTATGTAGAAGAGTTTCTTTTCTCCACACTTATGTCCCTCACTATACTTTCTATCATAATTAAAGCATAGAACTTTCACTCTTCTTTCTTCTAATTGTTGAGGTGTCAACCTCTAAGGTTGGTTAGAAGGAACACCATTTTCTTTGTATGTGTTGGAAGTGGTATTTCTAGTAGTCATCGTCGTATTTTTACTTTCAACCTTCCTTGCCATTATGAAAGCCTTTTCCACGGATGATGGTTCAAAGAGACACACCTCATGTTCAGTGTTATCCTTCAAGGTTCCAATAAAGAGATCTAATAAATTATATTCTAAAATATTCTTCACTCTCAGACTTGGCTGCTAAAACTGCTTGATGTGCTCTGTAACTAGACCTTTTTGCTTGATATTTACCAACTGGATAAAGAAAGTATTTCTATTTATATCCCCACAATGTGTAATCAATTCTTCTGTGAATATATACCATAGATAATAGAGTCCTTTTTACGATCATAAATCCATTGGTACTCTGATGTGTCCTCTTTCCAATGCTGTAGGTCTGACCTATTTTGTATGTTGCAAAAAAATGTTATTGCAAATCTCCCAAAGCTTCTTATTTTTGGCTTATCCAAAAGATTGAGCTTGTACTATATTTCACGTGTCCAATATTGAATTTCTGTAGCTGAAAATTCTATCACATATACTTTGGTCCGTCTATTTACAGGCAACTGGTATCACTCAATTTGGATCTCAGATGCCTTTGATATGACCTTTTCCCCTAGAATTCTTGTTTCAAACCCCAATTGGAAGAAGTTTTTAGGGATGACTTGTAACTAAGATAAAATTTCACTTTCGATTGCTATGGGTATGAAAATTCGGCCTATGGTACCCTAATGTGTCCTACTTCCAATTCCGCAAGTCTGACCTAATTTGTATGTTCCAAAAAAACGTTATTGCAAATCTCCCAAAACTTTGTATTTTTGGCCTATCTAGAAGAGTGAATTTGTTCCATATTACACATATCCAATATTTTGTGTTTGCATCTGAAACTTCTACCACAAATACCCTAGTCAGTGTTTTTTCTGATGCAATTGGTCTCACTCAATTTGCATCTCGGATGTCCCAGATATGACCTTTCTCCCTAGAACACATGTTTTGGACTAGTAAAAAACCCTATATTCCTCTGCAATTATATCCTAAATTGTAATGTAGTAGGATCTAAACTTCGGAGTGAATATTGTCCGACCTGTCTTGAAAGTGGGTTTTTAACCTCGATCTCTGAATCATTGTAAAAAACAATTTGTAGTGAAAATGCCAAAATGACTCGTTTTGAAGAAGCAAGTCCTAAGGAAAGAACTTTGATACCAAATGTTATGGAACCAAGTCCCATAAATAACATACAAATAACAAAAATAGACCGAAAGAGAGTAATCCACGCCTTAATAATGGAGAACAAAGATAAATAATAATCCTCTTCGAGGGAATAACCTCCTTACACAACACAAGACAATATACAATGCTTTCTCAAAAGAAAATACCTCCTTCATATATATAGGAGACAAAGATGTACATTAACAACTAATAAACACACTAATGGACCCTAGCCTACATCAATAATATGTAATACACCACCATATAGGGGGTAAAGTGCCACGCTATAGGGGGAACTATGCCCAACATTTAGGGATTACCATATGAGAAGAACCTTAGGATTCCAGGATATGAAGTCTGTAGCTCCATGAATACGATCTTCAACCTTGATCCAATCATCTTGTTTGCAGGTCTTAACCATAAACGCTAGCATGAGTTAGGTAAAAAATAAATTTTGGAATTTAGTGAAACCGACCTTACAAAAATATGCGCCCTATCAATGCAAGTTAAGGGAAGGTGAGGTCGATTCAAAATAGTGGAAACCTCTGAAACTTGATTCCCTAGCTTCTCCCCGTAGTATTCTATAGTGTCCCACAGTAAAAAAAATTAAACTTCTCAGAATTTGATTTTTCTTTCACCAAAGATGCACTTCCTCTAGAGTGAAGTTTTCACAACTCTTTTTCTACTGAAGAGATGAGAGAAGGCCTTGGAAAGTCAAACTCTAGCTTATGGCAATGGCCTCTTCTAGAACTGCTCTGATACCATGTTAGTTTTTACAAGATTATAGTAGTATAGCTTAATTGCAAATAAAGAATAAGACCACTAGAAGAAAGACAAAGCACAGAAACAAAGAACACAAGAATTTATCATCGGAAACTCAATCAGGAAAAACTCAACAACCTTCGTATAGAGACAATAGCAACTGAGAGCATATAGAAGAAGAAAGGGAGAGAATATCTCTGTAAGATACAACCTCAAAAAACACTCTCCTTGACTGTAGCACACCTTTCTCCTGGAGGTGTGAGTTGATGAAATAATGAGGAGGGACGCCTCCTATTTATACTGATTTTTTAAGTGAAAAGACCTACCTTGAGAAATACAAAAATAATTTTATTTTATTATTTTCTTGTGAATTTTTTCTCTAGGGATTACATTGATTCATTCTAGGGTTTACATAAGCGAATACAACAATATAATCTCCACTAAGAGGTACAAAGAAATACAATACAAATACAATAATAATAACTTGTCAAGTTGCCCAAATTCCAAGAGCTTGAAATGCCAAGAGGAAAGATCTCTTTCTAAACCGAAGCACTCTAAATTCTGAAGCAATTCAATCCAATAGCCACAACATATACTTGTTATATAACTCACAAGAACACCAACGTTTAAATACTTGTTATATAACTCACAAGAACACCAACGTTAAGGCATCAACCATGGATTCTCTCGAGTTAATAAGTCAAATATGTGCTCTATGTCCTCCAATCTCAAACAGCTTCAAACGAGGATTCTCCATACAAAGTTAAGCACCAACTGTTATCTTCCGCAAATGAGGAAGAATCATAATGTGAAACTATAAAATCAAACGACCATGTTTGCCACGATCTATGAAAATATTATGAAGTCAGGAAATCAAATACCTATGTTTTTCCTTACAAGTGATCCTCCAATTGTAAGCGGGCACAGATCTTGATCTCAATTCAAATATTAGACAAGATACACACATAAAAATACATGAGTTTACATTTACCAGGCCTGCTGTAACGTCCACTGTAGTTGTTCCTTTGCAAAGAATCTAGTTAATCTCATCTAAAACTCCAACGCATCAATAATATGATATAACTTCATTGCAGGAATCTCTTCAAAGGGAAAACGCAGCTAGACTCCATGTAATTTGTCTTTAACATGCAGATTATCCCCACAGATGCAAAGAATATGGGCAACACATGATTATTAGAAAAGTTCTTAAGTGATTTTCTTGAATTCCAAATGCCACCCACTAACAGTGAGGAGTGGAAATGAAATTTCGTTCTTGCTTATAGTCCTTCCTTCAGTGTTGCTTGAACGTATATCACGAATTTTAGTGAAGGCGTGAGCAGCCCCAACAAACTTTGATCTTTCACAGATGATGGCAAGTGGGGATACGCCTTGGAATGTGTAGATATAAGTTGGCTCAACAAATCAGTGGGGAGGAGGCAGCCCGAAATGGAGAGTTGCACGACAAGAGACACCCTCTCTCTGCAGTTCTTTCAAAATCGTTTTCTTTCAAAAGGCAAATCTTTCAAAATCGCTTTCGAAATCATGATGGCAATTTCTCCACAGATAAAATTATGCTCCTCATAGCAATTCAGCGGATGACGATACAATTCGTGCTTTCATGCAGATCCTCGAGAATGCCAACAATCCACGAGAATACAAACAATCACAACGCTTCACATATCAAAGGATTGTTGAGTGTGCTGTCCCACCAAGCCAAGGAGTCAAACAATGTGTTGACTGTTCAGGACAATAGTCCATGCCAATTAACTGAGCATACCTATTTTATCAATTGCAAATGGAATGGATGAATTCTATAATCCATTGTTAACTAAGTGATTTGCTACGATTACTAGTCTTCAAAAATTGAGTGAAATGCAACAATAGCAATGGCAATGAAACACATCAATAACACCTTGTGGTAATTTCTTCTTCTACCAATGAAGAGAACTCTGATACCAATATACAGCTCCACGCAGGTCTTCACGCTGCAGTCAAGGAACAACAGGGTGTTCATGCCATGCGTATATCACAGGTCGCGTCCGGATGCAAGGAGGAAATTGACTCCAGCTATGCTTCTCTCCACGTTGATGGTCTTGGTTATTCAAATGATAGATGGCTTCTTGATTTTAGTGGAGTAATATATGATGATGCTTTAGAAGATGACTGACTTAATAATGGCCAAAGCTGTGCCGACTTCGGTTCTCGACGGTATGAGGAAAGAGACCGGTGCATTCATGGCGTAGGGTTTACATTTTTCATGGCGTAGGGTTTGCAAAATGTAGGTAGGTCATAGAAAATACCATACACAAATATATAAAACGTATGAACATCTAGGTGTTACTACCTAAGTTGTACTTAGTGGTTTTTTTTCATCAAGTGAGCCTGGTGAACTGGACAAGGATAACTTGTTCGGACTTCAGAGAGCCTTCAGTCTTGCTTCTGGGAAGCTTTGTTGTACTATATCACATGTTCATACCCCATGGGGGAATTGTAATAAATGTTCTAGCATGATAGTGTATGTAAAAGACTCGGTCTCTTGGACTTTATTTGTCAATCCGATCAGCCCAGGGTGTTTTTTCCCTTGGTTATTATTGGTTGTTGAATAAACGACTGATAATTTCTGAGTTTTTCACTCCATACCTCCAAAGTTGGGGTGGTCGACTGGGCATTTAGGCCTATTGAGGTTATTAGAGTCTATGTGTCAATGTATAAGCATGCTAGACATCATGGTCGAGTCATATGAACATGTCTAAGTCCTCCTAGGTGTTTTTCAATTTTTCAATTTTTTAGTTTTTTCAGTGTTTTTTATTAAAAATTTAATTTTTCCAAAACTTAGGCTATTTTTTAATAGTTTAAATGGAAAAATTGATTTTGTAATAAAAGTGGGCCAAATAGTCAGTTTCAGTCATATAGGTGCTCATTTTCAAGCTAAGAGCACCATGTAAACCCATGGACCCACTATTTCCTTGTTTTGAGTGATTTTCCATCACTCAGGTCAAAAAACCCCAAAAATCAATTATTGATTATTTTAATTAATAAATTGATGAATAATTGAGCAAATCCAAAATCATAGATCAGTGGATTCTCAGCCAATTTGATTGAAATCAGTCAGATCTGAACCAGATTGACTGGATCTGATAAATCCTTGACTGAAGGAGGTGATCAAATCAGATCCAGAGTTGATCTTCAGCATCCTTTATGGGGAATTTCGCCCTCCCTCTCTCCTCAACACGTTTTGGCTCATCTGGATGAGTTTTGGTGGATGCTTCAGTCAACAGGTTGAGGTGTCAGTTAGATCAGCTCTCCGCTTGACAATTGCACTCAGTGAGACTCAGATCTGGCTCAGTTAGACACAGATCAGGCATTGATGGACTCTCCATCAGCATATTTGGTCTATCTCCTTGGGATTTGCGCCCCCCTTGGGCTGGATCTCCTGGTTTTTGTATATATCCAAGCACAGCAGCATTTTCCAAGCTAGTTAGAACTGGGATTGAGGTGTTGTTGCTCTTGTACTGTATTGTTTTTTCATTCTGGAATAAAGAAGCTTTGGAGGCAAGATCTATGGTGTAATGCTCTTCATGTGTGGATGTTGATTGTCAAATGCTTATGATGTACAATCTGTTTTATTATTATCATTGTTTTGTTGGTTAATTGTTGGCCTTGAAGGAGAGAGCTCCCTCCTGTTAGGGTAAGAGTTTATTCTAGTTTGATTTATGCTCTTACTGCTGCTTGTTCCAGATCTATTGGATTTGTATGTATTTTAAGTTTAATTGCATGCTTTTCAATTATCTCTTCCAGCAGCACCTATGTTTTAACCATCTGTTTGTGCAAGGATTTCTAAGTTGCACGTGATCTCGCTAGTAGAATAGGTTGAGCTGGTTTCCATCTTCCTCATCTTCAGTATATTCTGAATGACATAGTCCCTCGGTGTTCCACCAAAGCAGAATCCAAAGTCCAACATTCCCAGGCTTCAAACACTCTTTCTCTCTCTTCCTCCTTCAAAATCTTAATTTCTCTTCAAATTGGTTACTTTTAAAGAGTCTTATTGCTTCGATCTGTCTCATTAAGAAAATTACATATAGAACTAGTTAGTAAGGTCCCTTCCTAAGTCTAGATCTCAGTTTCATTTTGCATATAAAGTTACATTTTAAGAGATCTAGTTAAAATTACCCTTTTTTTGCAAGCATTTTAATGAAAATTTGTAGCTTCCTTTTAAGGTAGTTTTCTTTGTCGTATGTTGAAATTTCATATTCTGTAGTAAAAGTGCACATATTATTGGCTGCCCAAAAGGCAATCCAAGATCCCAAGGAAAGCCTGCTTTCCTTGGTTCCTTTTTACCTTATTAACTAGTTTTGACTTACCATTTTTTTGGTTAAAAGTAAGCTGACCCAAAGGTATTTTCAAAATGATTTTGGGCATATTTCAGTCTGATATGCTTGTTGGTTTTTAGCAGGTTTGACAGATTGGAAAGGAAGTGGCCTCGGGAGCGTTCAAATCCCCCAGGGGTCTCCCATTTGACCAAAACCTTTAATTTTCGCACTTTGTAAGCTCTTGATCTCACTCCATATAAGGATCAAGAGGAATTATATCAGTTCTCTGATATTGTAACCACTGTTAATAAAATTAATTTTTTGAATAGGCTCTTTCGAGCCCATTCCCCACCCCCCTTGGGGGGATTTGCGTCGGTGTCCCTTTTGTTGTTTTTTTCTCATTTCTGTTTAAACTAGCATTGATCTAATCTGCAGGGTAGTATACTTTATTTAATTACCAATTTCATATTCCATATTTTATATTTCAAAGTAATCATAATACTTACCCCACAACTTCTCGATTGACCCGAAAGGGGAAAGAGATTCGTGGTAGGACTAATTAGGAAACTAGAATTGTGTATCTGTTTTCTTTTTTACCATTCATTTTTTTTAGCTATTATAAAATTAACCCCTCCTCGATTCCCCGATTGAGATCCACTTGGATCGAAAGAGGTTCCTGGAGGGTTTTCTTTTAAACAAGAACACCCAGTTTAAAATTTACTAAAAATTAACAAGACTCCGGTGTGTATGCTTTGCACTTGGCTACGGTTCGTCCGATCAGTCAAGATGTATCAAAAGCACTTGAGTGACTAGTATAATTAGGACTCACTCTCCCAAATTAACAAACCAACAGGTGAAAATCCAACACCTAGATCAAACCATCACGGTGGCAAAATACCCAAAGGAAGCGGGAACCTACTGAAAAGTGACCTCGAAGCGCCGATCTCTGTCACACCCTAACGGGTGCATTATGAACAATAGCCCCAGATACTCCATCCAGCCCACATATTCATTGCGGATAGCCGTGAAGGTTTAGTTTTGGACATACTCCAAGTACTCTCGGGTATATCCGGAGTCCCCCTTTCGCCTAATTGTAATCAACTCACACCTCAAATTTAACTTAAGACGTACCAAGAGGCAATCGCAAAAAATTCACTTACAGCACATGCAAGTACATTGATCTTATTTTTTGACTCCATTCTAAGGCACTGGTTATTCTCTTGCTTTATATATATATTGTGTCTCAGCATTGTGCTTTCGTGTGTTCATTTTTGTATCTTGCCATCTTTGATTGTCTATAGTTAAATTTCAAAACTCCTAAGTAACTCATTCAGTTTAACATCATTACACTAAGTATTTAGCCGTAGTAAATTAATAGGGTCTATCCCCCTTGGCTTTGTTAGGAGTTAAGCCTAAACGGAGGAGTCAAGAACAAGGTGACAGCCTTGACTCAAAACTTGCCCCCAAGGACACACCGAGTGGCTTGAATATTTCTGCCACGTGACCCAGGTGTGTGTAAGGCGGCAACACTAGGTACACAGATCTGCAAGTGTGAGGACAATCTCTGGTGGTAGAATGACGAGATTGAGCAGGAGCAGGTACACAAGATGAAAATGCTCAATGACAGAGAGGCACAGGATCTACAAAATCTCTAAATGATTGACTGGGGCAGATTGCAAGTATGGTAGAGCTGAGCAAGTCACATCCCATAGCATTTACGACTCGGATACACTTTTAGTTACCCCTTAGGGAAAGTAGTCACAAACCAAACAAAGAGAGAATATTAGGTGTGAATAGCATTATTCTCATTAATGTATGTACAAATGCCCCTTATGAATTCCAAATTCCAAGGTTTCTCTTCGAACTGTTCCTATTCATGATGACTTATGACTTTTGATCTTAATTTAATGTGAATATGATTAATGTTTTGAACACTTCTTTTGTGATTGAATTATTCTTTCTAGCATCACTAAAAGAAAAATAATATTCTACAAAGATTAGGCCTTTCGGTTATTTATTTTCTTCAAGATTAATAACATTAGATAAGTCATCTTGGTAAGGAAAGCATGTAAGCTGTCATCGTCTACAAATATTGTCAAGATTAGCTATTATTTGTAATATGAATCCTATATATGAAATATGGAATTTGATGTACAATGTGGTTTTTCAACAACAACCAAGAGGTTGGGCCTTGTGACAAATGCAACTAAATCAACAACTATTAAGTTAAGTCCCCTACGATTAAAAGTTAGATTAAAACATAGATTAAAAGATGAGAACTTTTCAATTAGAGCCCAAATTAATTTGGTATATCTACTCAAGTATTTATTTACATGTAAATATATATCATTTTTACAACTTTGAATATAAATAAAAAAATAAATGTGTGTATCCCAAATTAAGTGCATGTTGTGTATAAAGGATGTGCTTTTCCTAAAGGAAAGTAAATGATAACGCCAACTCCATTTCATTCTTTAGAAGAAGCGCTATCAAAGTGCATATGCCACAGTTGATCATCAAGATCTTTAGTTGAAGTAGGAATAAAATCATCAGTTTCATCCTCAACAAAAATAGAATAAGCATCCAGATCAAATTCAATCATATTAACTGAGAGTTGAGTAAGATTTTCAATATAAGGAGTTACCTTTTCTTCACGGTGAAAATTTATTCCCCCCACCCTAGGAAGTGTAATATGAGTTCTATCCATTGAATAACAAGCAGCAGTTAAAGCTGTCCAATCTCTACCCAAAATCATAGAGTAGTTACTTACTCCATGCCCATTATTTAAATATTACACATTGTTAGGATATATGGGTGAACAAATACTACTAAAGAAACATCGTTTACCTCTTCGATAATGAAATGTCATTGTTTATTAAATGCTAACATGTTCCTTGTATTTTCATTTGTACATGACAAGCCAAGTTCTTCCATAATAGTTTTAGACAACAATGAGCTCCTTTGTCCATAATTTTCATTGAAATGTAAAATGGAGTATTTTTTGGATAAGGATGTGTATACACACCTAACACTTGATTTTGAGGAGGATCTTAATCATTTGTTGTGATTAAATTAAACAATGGTGTATGAGGGGAAGAATCAATTTGATTCGAAGATCCCTCAACTAAAAATTTCTTGGTATTTTCATTCTTCTATGGTGTGCAAGCTAAATCTAATAATCTAGCATTAGATTTTACTTTGGCAAGTTCCTCAATAATGTTATATCTTTTTGATGAGATAGATGAAGAGGAAAACAATGGCTATTGTATTGGTTGAGAAGGATTATCAAGGATAAAATTAGACTTTTTTAGGGTGAAAAATTAGTGTTTATGTTAAACTCAACGTCCTTATTACGATTATTAAAAGCTCGACTTCATGTTACAACAACCAGTACATCATCGTCATCTAATCAATCTAGATAATTAATTATTTGAGCAAGTTTTTTGCCAAATATACGTTCTTTGGTAGCTTTCATGAATTCACAAGTATTGGTGTCATGATGGTCATCATAAAAATGACACCATGGGTGAGTTAATGGAGTTCGATTTTGGTTATTTTGTGGTGGTGGAGGAGGTGGAGACAATGATAAGTTACCTTGCACGGTTGGAGAATCATATTTCTCCTTTCAAATGAAATCATGTTATTGTTCATGTCTTGCATGAACTGAAGCACTGTTTTGGATCAAGAGCATTGTATCTTGCAAGGCAAGTCCAGTTCGTTTGGCATGTTGTTCATATTCTAGACATGTTTGCAAGGCCAAACCTAAATCATTGACACCTTTATCTTCTAATCAATTTCTAAATGGGGTAGGAAATGTATTATAATAAGGATAAAGGATGCCTTACTATGTGTCGTGATGAGTTTTAGAATTCAATTATATAGCTTTGTAAATAGAAGGATAAAATATTTAATGGTTTCTCTTGAAATTAAGACCAAATTATTGTAACGTTTCAACCACTCCAATGTGCCTTCATGTTATCCATAAGTGTGTATGAACTAATAATAGAGTTCAATGTAAGTCAATAATGATTTGAGAGGAAGGTGAAAAGAGTCGGTCACAATTTTCTTTTCCAAAGAATTTAAAAATAAATGCATGTAGGTGTTGTTACTATTCGCTCCTTATTATGGCATCCATTTGAAAAAACATTCAAATGTTCACTATGGTGCAAGTTCCATTGCTTGAAAAAATGGGAAAATGATATTTTATGTAATGGGGTTGCAGCTGGAGCTAAATTCAAAGGAGACTGAATATGCCAAGGAGTGTTCTTAATGTCTTCTTCAACTCTGAACAAGACTGTATTTATGTATTACTTTGTAAGAATTAGCGGTTGAAGTGGTGAGATTATATTTGCTATACATTCTTCCTAACATATGAGAAGAGGTTTTTGTTGAATTCATCTTGCTTTGAACATATGATGGGATTTGTATTTTATGAGGAGAGGGTGATTCAAGTTCTAAATATGAAAAAGAGTGAGTAAGAAATTGATGTAGTCTTTGGAGTATTTTTTTTCGTCTCCTAACCTCAGATATTGAATCAAATTATGATGATTGTCCTCTAATGCAACAAGACTTCTGAGAATTTTGAATCTGTTGCTGCCGCAACATTTTCCCCGACTTCAGTTTTTCACTTAATTTCTGGGACCCCTCCTTATCTTGATTTACTTGAATCTAAGGTTGAAATTTTGGCGTCTTTGAGTATCTTTGCTTTAAAGTTGAACGTCCGTCTTGTTGGCTGGTTGCGTTCAGTCCAATGTGAGTCGCGAGATCGGTTTTAACACTTTTAAGAGTGTGAAGGTTTACCTTAGCGAGTTTTGGTTTTTGGCCTCATTTGAGCCTTAGCGCTGTTAATTCTTCCCTTTGGATCGGGCCTCTTTTGGAAGAAGTGGAGTCTTATATCACTCGCCGTTGCGGCTCTTAGACCAAAGTCTCCGTCCGATCCACTTCTCTCCGACGCCCGATTCGGGTTGTGCATCGCTTGCCCCAGAGTTCCAGTTCACCCGACGTTGCGGCTGGGGAGATAAAGTCGGGCCCCGACGTGAGTTTCACCCGACACCCGAACTTCTCCTTATTTAGCCTCCGGCGCCTTTTTTGTAGCCTGCGTTCCGTCCGCCGTTGCGGGTGACAGAGTAGTCTGTCGTCCGATCCACTCCTCTCCGCCGCCCGATCACCTACAACGCCCGTGTTTCCGCTCCCCTCTTCTGGCACTCCTCCGCCGTTGCGGCTCCTGGAGCCTTCTCCCATCCGATCTAAGAACTGCCCGACTGCCGATTTACCTTTTCGTTGCCATTCCGAACCTCCGCAGTTCCTCACCCGGATGAACTAGGCTAGCTCATTGTGAATATATCATTATAATTTTAAAATTATGGATGCCTAATGTCTGAATTCAATGGATAA
>LPNX010847001.1:314647-329093 GCA_001517045.1 Pseudotsuga menziesii
ATAAAAAAAATTCTCATGGTGTTTCAAGCTATAGAATTGTTTGAGTGAAAAATTCATTTGGAACAGTGATTAAATGGGGTTGGGCATTAAACAATGTGTTCTGAGATAAACTTGAAACTGTGATTGGGGAAGTGAAATTTTTACATGGTATCAGACCTAAGTTAAAGTGAAGTGATCAGAATGTACAGAGCAATGATTTTGAGACTTGAGAGTGACATTTCTTTTGTTCACCGAGAAGGATTGTTGGACCTTCATTTTCAATAAGATGGCCACTTTCTTGAGGATAGAGGATAGGTTGGAAGGGGAAACTAATATCAATCCTTGGAAAGCAAGGATTGTGTTAATATTGTAGGAGAATCAGTTACAGGACATATTGAATAGTACTCAAGCTAATCCGATGGTGGTACCCACATTTGTTGATGTTGCAACTTTGGAATCCTTCAACAAGAAGGACATCAAGGCTAAGAGAATTATCCTTGATGCAATCAAGGAACATGTGATCCCACACGTGACCGATAAAGATCATGCTTATCAAATGTGGGATGCCTTAACAGACATGTACCATAGTTCCAATGAAAACTAGAAGATGGTTCTAAGAGAGAAGTTGAAAAGCATCAGGATGGATAATTATGAAAGTGCTACATATTACTTTACTAGGATCACATAGGTGAGAGATGAGCTTGGAGTAGTTGGGTAGGTTATACATGGTTCGATTTTCTAGTTTGAACAATATTGAATGGTGTGGCCAAGCCATGGGATGAGTTTGTGAGACCATTGTCGCTAAGGAGCACATGCCTTTTTGGGATCGTATTGGGGATTACTTTGTTCAAGAGAAGACCTGGAGATGATATGTGCAAGGTACTTAATATCACAGTAATGATGATGAAGAGAATGTGGAATTGATAGCTAAGGGGAAGAAGAAGAAGTCTAAGAAGGGTCCCAAGGGTGGGGCTAAACAACAAGTTGGTGATTAGAAGAAATGTTTGAGCAAAGTGAAATGCTTTGTTTTCCATAAGTTTATGCATTGTGTTGGACAATGTTTGAACAAAAACAATAAGGAAGCAACATATAGAAACTACTGTGGATATTGATGAGTATGCAAGCAGTTTGAGAAAGAGATTTATTTATGTGTTGGTCATTCAGAGAGAGTATCCATTACCAGCACTGATGTATAGGATGAGAGAGAGTACTCACTGTTGGTTGGCCATCCCTCGAGTGCATCTACCACCACATGCACCTAGTACATTAATAGTGGAGCTTCTAGCCATGTGATAGGTGCGTGGGATATGTTTTTGTAGTTCACACAAACAAATTTGGATATAGAGGCAGTGTGATTGTCAGAGTAGATGGGAGAGTTATTTTTACCTTTCAAAGGGAGTCCATGGAACCCATGAATTTGAGGGATGTCTTATATGTCCTTGGGCTGAAGAAGAACTTGATTTCAATTTCCTTGATTGAGGATAGGGGATTTGGAGTGTACTTCCTTTATTGGCACGTGCACATTTTTTCTATGGGATAAAGGGTTGTAGTAATGTTGTATATATTTAGAACAAGATTCCCCACATAGCCTTGGGGTGTATGACTCACGAGGATGATTTTTCAGGGAAGAATCCTAAGGCTGGCCATGTTTCGTATATTTGGTTGTCTGACTTACTCACATGTCCCTTCAAAGAAGAGGACAACATTGGAACCCACAACAGAAAATGGAATTTTTGTAGGATATGATGAGAGTTCAAAGGCCTTCCTCATATATCTTTCATCACAAAGGAAAGTTGTTGTGAGGAGGGAGGTGATATTTGAGGAGGAGCGGGCCTTCAGGAAGTCTCATGAGTAAGAGTATGGGGATAAGCATGCTTCTGCACCTTAGGTGAGCAAACAAAGTCTATATTCATATAATGTAGGGCCACATGTATATGAGGTGACTGGTCCATAGGTTACATGTAATTCAGGTTCAAGTATAGAATATACAGGTTCACCAAGTAAAAATTAAGGTTCTATGGATACATGTTTTCCAATTCCATCACATGTTTATGATTTATTTAGTTCACATGTTACTAGTTCACTGGCCATAAGGCCACCAACCACAGGGGCTACATCTTCAAGACAACAAGAAGATGTGGATGAGCAAGATTAGTCCCCCACACAGGAGCTCACTTTAAGGAAGAGGAATCCAAAATGGCTTCAAGACACCTAGAAGGAAGCTCATGAGCTAGTGGGGAATCTCAAGAGGCAGATTCATAAGAGTAGAGTTATTGAGATATTTTGCAGTTACATGGATATGGTGACTAGTCTTCATGAGTTGGAGCCTTCTACTTTTTAGGAGGCATCCCAATATCACGTGTGGAGAGATGCCATGATGGAAAAGTACCATTCCATCATGAAGAATGATGTTTGGAATATTGTACCGAGAACGAATGGGGAAGTTGGTTGTGGCTTCTTGATGGATTTATAAGATTAAGCATGGAACATATGTCAGCGTGGATAAGTACAAATATCGGTTGGTGGTATGGAGGTTCTCACAGGTAGAGGGAGTATATTATGATGATACCTTTGCATTGGTTGCTCATTAATCTTCGATTAGAGCGGTGATCTCAATCGCAGTGGATATGGGTTGGAAGATCCACCAAATGGATGTGAAGGCCGCATTTCTCAATGGAATTATATAAGATGAGGTGTATGTTGACTAGCTACATGGATTTTAAATTCATGGGAGAGAGTCTCATGTTTGCAGAGTAAAGAAATCCTTGCATGGACTGAAGCAATCTCCTAGAGCTTGGTACTCTAGGATATACTCTTACTTGTTGCATATGGGATTTCAGAAGAGTAAAGCATATTTGAAGGTTTACTAGATTGTGGTTGGTGATGAACCACTCATTCTTCTGCTTTATGTGGATGACTTGTTCATTACATGCACCAAGTGACTCATTTCAGTGTGCAAGTGAGATCTTTATTCAGAGTTTGAGATAAACGACATTGGGTTGATGCACTATTTTCTTGGATCGGAGGCTTGGTAGGAGCCTAGACATATTTTCCTGGGGCAGGGAAAGTATACAGTTTATATTTTGAAGAGATTTCAAATGGAAGATTGCATGCCTATGGATACTCTGACAATCACCAATTGGAGTAAGCTAAATGCTTTTGAGAGTGTGTTGGTGGATTCAAATTTATATATTTAATGTTTTCATATGGAAACCTGTGTCAGTTTTTCGGTACTCGAAGTAAGTTTCAGATTGCTAAGTAGAGTCCATCATCAGGAGGAAGTGTAAGAGGATCAACTAAAAAAACTTTTGTAAAAGAGTAATGTCAGACTGTTGATTAACCATGGAGTCCAAGAGTCTATCCATTAATCTCATTATCTATTAATTTATGGATGAGAGTTTTTCAAATATCACTAATAACCAAACCATCATCTATATTAAAAATTTTAGGGTGCTTTTCAATTTCTACCGCCTCTTGAATGCATGTCTTAATGTAATGATCTTCGGTGGCTATGAATTTGGCATGTTCAATGCAAATATAATAATGGTTGTTCTTGATGGAGTGTTCTGCCACCGTAGATATTTTTTTTGTTATGCATTATGTCTGAACAATGCTCTTTCAATCTCACCTTTATGGAATGACCGGTCTCACTAATGTATAGTCTTCCACAAGAACATGGAATAGACTAGACCCCCCTTTTTAACTTTGAATCCACTAGGTATTTAGTCTTATCAAGTAAGTTTTTCAAAGAATTTGGAGGAGAGAAGGTAGTTCTAATATGTTTTTTCCTCAGTACTCTGGATATCTTGTTCGTAGTTCCTTGAAGTATGGCATGGACATCACCCCTTTACTTTCATCCTTCTTGACCGGGTTCTGAATCTTCTTTTCCATTGCTTTCTTGAAGGCTCGATTTATGTCTCCAATGTGAAACCATTATCTTGAAGAACCTTGCGGAAATCAATTTCTTTGTTCATTGTTCCATAGTCTTGTTTTTCAATTTGAGAAATTTGTGGTATTAATTTCATTTTCTTCTCGATAGTTTTAGACCTATAAGTCGGTCTATCATCAGCAGTTCTTAGGAGAGGCTTCTTGAGAAGTCTTCAAGGATGTAAGCTCAATTTCAATGTTTTATTAATATTTATTCGTTTTCATTTTTTAGTGTTTCGGACGTCGGTTCTTGTTTTGCTTTATTTAATATAAATTATTTATTTATTTATTTATTTTTATTTTGATGTATAAATGTTAAAGTTTTAATGTTTTATTGTTTAGGTTTTGGATTTGTTGTTAAGAAGTTAATAAATATTTTAATTAATTTTTATTAATGTTTCTAGTTTTGAATTTTTTTTATTGTTTATTATTTATTATGGTAAATGGTTTTAGTATTAATTTTTTTTTATAATTTTTTAGTTTAAATGTTAAGTTGTTTTATTTTGATATTGTTTTACAGTTTAGTATATTTTAATTTTGAGTTGAAAGTTAATTTTAGTTTTAGATTTAAACATATTAATTTATTTGTTTAATTTGGTATTGTTAAAGTTTAGTATAATTTAATTCTGAGTTGCAAGTTAATTTTAGATTTAGAATAAAATTATTAATTTGTTTATTAATATTGGTCTTAGTTTTTGAAATAAACTACTATGTATTACTTTAAAAAAATTAGTGTAAGGTAATTTAGTTTTTTTTTTAATTTAAAAAAAATGATAATATAATAGCTTATTATAGTTTTAGGTTTTTAAATTCAGATGATATTAATAAATTTTTAACCTAATTTGGTTAGATAATTCAGTGTAATGTTGTTTTTTATATAGTTTCATTTTCCAAAGTATAGTTTTTTGGTTTTGAGTTTGGTTAATGTTTAGTATGTTTAGGCTCTTATCGGTTATCGATTAGTATGTTAAGATTTTGTTTATCGGTTATTGTTTCGGTCTTTTTAGGATTTCGATGACAGGTTTCCAGGAGTCGTTTAGCTTAAGGCCATCGCCATGGTTTATGCTTTTGGGGTGTTTTTTGATTTTGAGTGCTTCCCTAATTTTCCTTTTGAAATGGTGAGGGATGGATGCAAGTACATTTGCTTGTTAGAGACACATTTGGTGCTTGGTATCATGCAAGTGTTGTGCGACAACAGAGTTCTTCACCCTGCATTGGTTTATGTCAGCACCGTGTTCTTTTAAGTGTGTATTGATTGAATGACCTGTTTCACCAATGTAGACCTTGTCGCATGAGAAGGGTATGGAATAGACACCTTGGATTAGTTTTTTCTCAATTGAGTCTTTCGTAGAGTCTAGCATATTCTTGAGGGAGTTAGGAGGGGAGAAGGTTACCTTGATGTTTTGTTTCTTGAGAATCCTGGCGATTTTGTTGGTGATGCCATGGATGTAAAGGAGGATTGCTATGGGTGTGTCATTGTTATTGTTTTCTTTTTCTTTTTTCCTATTGTTGTGGCGTTCTTCCTTGTCGGCCTTTTTGATGGTGTCTTTGATTTGTTTGTCAATGTATCAGTTTTTTATGAAGGATTTATCCAATTCTTTATCCAAATGTTCATTATCAGCAATTCACACCGCTCTAGTGGCCAAGGTATCAAGGATACTAAGTTTTTTAGAAGGTACGTGTTGCGAATTAGCATGAAGATATTTGTCAGTGTGTGTCTTCTTCTGGTATACCTAGTGTGCAATAGAACCATCGTTCTTTCTCATGATGAGGACATCAAGAAAGGGAAGTGAATTATTTTCTTGAGTTTCCATTGTGAATTTGATGTGATCCAATTGGCTATTGAGGTGGTTTAAGAAATGATCCAATTTTTCCTTCCCATGTGACCATATGATATTAATGTCTTCCACAAATCTCCCCAGTTCCTTGGTTTTAAGGGGAAGGAGTCAATAGATTTCTTTACAAAGTGTTTGAAGTAATTATTGGCCACTACTAGTGATGGAGGATTGGCTATTTGATGTATATGGTTAAAACCAGGATAGATCCGTGTTTTGTAGTGAAATCTCTTAGTTACTACATGGTTGAGCCAAGGAGAATGCACTGGGTAGATACAAAACACATGCTCAAGAATATTGCATGTATGATGGATTATAGTTTGGGTTATAGGAGGACGTATGATGTCAGGTTGGTTAGCTACACGAAATCAGATTGGGAAGGATGTCTAGCCGATTGGAAGAACACTTTCGAGAGTGCTTAAATTTTGGATTGGTAGCAGTTGTAGTTCAGTCGAAAGAAAAAGTTAGTTGCATTGAGTTCTTTTGAGGAAGAGCACATGACATCTAATCAAGCTAGTTGTGAGGCATTGTGGCTTTGCAAGTTCTTGGTAGGATTATTTAATCATGAGTTGAGGCCTATGGTTATATTCCGTGACAATCAGAGTCACATCAAACTATATAAGAATCCATTTTTTCATGATAGGTTGGGGTACATTGAAATTGGGTACCACTTCATTCGAGGCTATGTCTAGAGAGGAGTTGCAGAGTTGCAGTACATTTCCATTCATGAGCAGTTTGCAGATATTCTAATGAAATATTTGGGTAGGGGTAGGTTTGTTTTCTTTAGATATAAGTTGGGAGTGGTGTAGTACACCTTCCTCAATAAGGAGTGTTGATTTTGTACCTATGAAAGTGTTTCCCTAGTGATTTTGTGCCTAAGTCACCAAAAGGGGAAAAAATGACATGACCCTTGCATTAATTTCATGTGATGTGAAATTAATTTCACTTTAGAGGTATAAAGTGACCTTTTAAATATTTAATGAGGTGTTGAGTGAAATCAATTAATTATGGAGAGAAAAGTGAATTTACCTCATCCATATATTTTCTATCTAAAGATTCAATTAGGGATATTGGATCATGGGACCATTCAACTACCCTCTTGAGACAAATTAAAAGAAAAGGGAACATTGGAAAGGGGTTTCATTTATTTCCATAGGTTTTGGAGAGAAACTCGACTTGAGAAGAGGAGAGGATCAAAGAGAGAGAGAGAGAGAGAGAAGAACCTTGTCACAATTTCCAAGGAGGTTTGAGCAACAGGAGACAGAGGGATTTTGGCATGCATTTCAAGGACCATACAGTATAAGTAAGAGGCACGAAAATTGAGGAGGTGTTGAGGCCTGGAAAATTGCGGGCGGAAACAATAAGGGATTCTCCCCAATCAGCATTCCCAACTAGCCCGCTGACTGTTTGGTATAGGGAATCCGTCCGGTTTGCAGTCCGGCTACCGTGATTCAAGTAACAAAAAACAAATCTTTACCGGTTGCGGCCCGGTCCACCGATTTTTTTGTATTTTAACTTAAGAGATGAAATGCACATGCCTAACTAAGTGCAAGGTGATTAGACTGCGAGGGGCGGTCATGATGTGATGCGCAGGTTCTTACCTCTCGTCTTAGACCCGCAGGAAACCAAATCATATACAATGAGAAAGAAACTAATTGTCTAATCTAACACTAGGGAGCGAGCCATCAATTTTAAGTGAGTAATTCAATTTTTTGCGCATGCAGTATGAAGGGTTACAGTTAGCTGATACTCCTTTCAGACACATGAACAATCACAAATATTTAACAACCAGGTAGCCAATTGTTGTATGAATACCATTATTACTCACATGGAAAGATCATGAAAATACCAAAGAACATTCAATAAGAACATAGGTTCAGGAAATTAAACATTCTCATAGTAAATGAAACGCAGCTGAAAACGAAATAGTTCCTTTCCAACATCATTCATCGAAACGCATTGATACATTCCATTTCACTTTCTCCAACCAGGTAGAATTGCAGTTCCTTTTGCAAAACGAAGTAGTTCCTCTTACAGGCGAACCTTTACAATTTTTTTCCAGGGGAAAAAGCCCCTTTTCAGTCAGGCTTCCCGTTATTTAAACTACAACTCCTGTCTTCTAGGCTGCCCTCAGCGTGTGACCTTTCAGCGTCCTTGACGATTCAGTTTCTTCTCTGGTCGTTGTGTTTTCCCAATCATTTTCCATAGGCGTTTACCTTCTGACCGTAACTGCTGAAACTGCCTCCTTGGTGTCTCTGTCATTCGTTTGTTTTGTCCTTTTCTTCGCTCTGAATTGCTTCAGCGATCTATGGGATTCTCCCTGCAGACAACATTGGTGCATTATCCACTAAACTGAGATATTAGGCATTGAAAAATTCTAACCATAATGATAAATTCACAAGGGGTTAGCCTGGTTCATCCGGGCGAGAACTCGCGGCAACACTAAATTGGCGGTCGGGCGATACTTGGATCGGGCTGGAACAGACTTCTGCATCGGATGGGGAAAGGATTTAGGAGCCGCAACGGCGGAGGAGCATAAGAACCAGGAAAGTGACAACCCGGGCGATAAAGGAAACCGGACGCCGGAGAGAAGGGGATTGGAGGCTAGATTGCTCTACCACCCGAAACGGCGGATGAGGCAAAGGCTGAGCGACGCGGGCGGGAGAAAAGAGCAATGAGTCGGTCGTCGGGTGAAACTGTAATCGGGAGCTAACTTTATCCTCCCGGCCGCAACGGCGGGAAATTAGAAACTTAGGAGCAAGCGATCGAAACAAACGAATCGGGCGTCGGACGAAACTCCAATCGGGCGTAAAGTTTGATCCGGGAGCCGCAACGGCGGGTGAGTTGAGGCTTAGCATCTTTCGCAAGAGGTCTGATCCAAAGCGAAAACCAACAGCGTTAAGGATCAATTGTAGCCAAAACATTTTTTCTTTGCTAAGGAAACATTTTCATGTTCTATGGGTATTAAACAGACCATACGACCCAAACTAAACTGAACGAGGCAAACAAAATAGCGGGTATTCAACTTCAAGACGAACATATATGTTCGAGGGGTCAAGCCTTTAACAATCAATCCAAGCAAAATGATGAGGAGGGGTCCCAGAGTTTAAGTGAAAAAATAAAATCGGGGAGGAAAAGTTGCGGCAGCAACAACTGGCGATTTCCTAGTGAACCTAGATCTCTGGGTGATTTCTTTCTTGAATAGAAGACTGTTCCATAACAAATGTATCCATTGAACTCTTCCAGCTATACAGATTTCTCCATAACAGAAGTATGTACCTTAATCATTGATATCAGTCCAGTTCGGGCGATGAAAGTCAAGATTTTAGAGTCCGAATAACTCTGCTAAGGCCAAAGTATGAGTTCATTATTAATTTTGCTTTCAGGTAGCTGACGACATTGGACACCACAGGATTGTAGCAGGTGATGAACAGAAACGTTCATTTGTTCCTCGTTCCCATGCCATTCTAGCAGCTTTTGTGCTTTTGGATTTTGTCCCCTTATGATGCGAGTCTTCATGCGTGCCTTTCTTACTGAATTTTAATTCAGGATCCTCTATCCCATAGTGCCCTTTTGTGTGAGCGATGTGCTTAAAGTTTCAGCTCACGGACGGAGAGGATCATTGGCAAATTAGTACTTTATGATTTAGATTTAGCTTTGAAGCATGATGTTTTCATAGGAATTCTGACTCTTATCTGCTTTCTGGCATTCATTTCCCGACATGAGATCATTTATATTTAACACTCTGTTCATCTTGCTCTTCTCTGTGGGTCCCCTGTCATCGCCCCTTAGACTTTTAAGTGTAAAGTGCACGGAGCCTCAGCATAGTATTCTAGACTTTTTGAATCTGATTGACCTTATACGAGGTTAAGCAAGACCTCAATGCACACAAATATTTCAAGAAACTATTTGGTGGAAGGAATTCACATGGAACCCACAGTCTAACTATTCAACAAATGTTTACCATTTCCAGAAATTTGGAGTTCCCCACATAACCACGAGTTAACCACCTTTATTGAAAACAAAGACTCAAATTAAAACAAATGAAAACATAACTCAACACAGCTTATTTATGTACAAGTCAGAAAACTCAAAACAACTTAAGAAAAATAAGGTTTGAGAACCAGACCATTAACCGGCAGGTTCTCTTCCCATCCCTGTAAATCCTGTAACAT
Source organism: Pseudotsuga menziesii (assembly GCA_001517045.1). NCBI lineage: Eukaryota > Viridiplantae > Streptophyta > Pinopsida > Pinales > Pinaceae > Pseudotsuga > Pseudotsuga menziesii. The sequence goes on from LPNX010847001.1 coordinate 324,564, forward strand.
ATAAGTAGCAGGGCCAAGTTTAGCGGTGATTTGAAATGGACCTACCCATAACTGTTGGAACTTAGTGTGCTTCCCTTTCTCATCATGGGGATGATCCCATTTGAGAACAAGGTCTCCCACTTCCAGGTCCCTTTTTCCATCTTTATGTTTGTCAAACCATCTCTTCACTACCTCCTGCTGCTGTTGGAAACGCTCTCTAGCCTTGGATCGGGCCTCCTTTGCCTTCAGAAGATTGTATATTCTTATTTGGAGAACCTCATCATCCGACCCCCTAGATTCCTGAGCTAGTATGGAAGATGGGAGCATGATGTTGGGAAGCAAGATGGCTTCCTTACCGTATACAAGGGTAAAGGGTGACACTCCTATTGCAGACTTTGGGGTGACTCTGTCAGCCCACAGGGCATTGGGTAAGGCTGAGTGCCAACTTCCCTGGTTTTCTATGACGGTCTTCTTCAGGATTCTAATGAGGTTTTTATTTGAGGATTCAGCCAGGCCATTCCCTTGTGGATAATAGTTAGCAGAATAATGCAGTTTTATTCCTTTCTCATGAGCAAATGTAGTAATTTTAATGGATGAAAAGTATTTAGAATTATCAAAAACTAATGAACTTGGAACCCCAAACCTGGTCATGATATGGTCTTTTAGGAAACTGATGACTTCATCTTCGTTTATCTTGCGCAATGGGATGGCTTCGACCCAGCGAGTGAAATAATCAGTTGCAGTAAGAATATACTTATGTAGCAGGGAGGAATTTGGCTTTATTTCTCCAATGACGTCTATTCCCCATTGCTCGAAAGGCTCTGTGATCATTACAGGCTTTAGAGGTGCTGTTGCTCTAGGTTGTCTTCCACCACATCTCTGGCAAGTATCACATTTTCTGACGTGCGCATGTGCATCCCTAAAGAGTGTTGGCCAATAGTAGTCGGTCCTAAGGATTTTGTGGGCTGTAGTGTCTCCTGAATAATGTCCGCCGGCTGGACCATCATGCAATTCAGACATTACTTTCTCAGCGTCTTCTTTTTCCAGGCATCTTAGGAGGACCGCATCATAGTTTCTTCTGAATAATATGCCCTCTACGAGTTGGTAGGAAGCTGACTTTAGACGCAAAGATCTTCTTTGTTTGGAACTCCAATGTTCAGGCAACACCCCTGACTGCAGGTAATGTACAAGGTCTCTATACCAAGATTCAGGAGCTGTGAATAAAGGACAAACATCCATTACATGCAGCTCAGCTTCATCATCCCATGCTTGCTCTTCATCATTACTACTTCCAGTCATCAGCTTACATAACCCCTGACCTTTCACTATAGTGGCTGGTTTGAATTCCAAGTCGTATTCTTGAAGGGCTGTTACCCAGTTGCCCCTTCTTTCTCCCAATTCCTTTTGAATGAGAAGGGATCTTACGGCTGGGTAAGGGACTATTACCTTGGTTCGATTTTTGAGTATATAAGGCCTGAATTGCTTGACTGCCTTAAATACTGCGTATTCCTGTTTGTCTATGGCTGGGTAGTTTAATTCAGCTCCTTGCAGCCCAGTACTCATAAGATAAATTGGGTATTCATCACCCCCGTCTTCCTTTTGTGTAAGTACGGAAGCCAATGAATCATCGGACGCAAATGTATATATAATAAAATCCTTATCAAAATCTGGACTTTTCAAAGAGGGCGCATGTGCAACAGCAGTCTTGATTTTACTGAAAGCATTCTTTTCCGCTTCAGTCCACTTAAATTGTGTATTTTGCTTAACCATCTGCTGTAATGGTTTAACAGTCTGGGCAAAATCAGGCACAAACCTACGCACAAAATTTATCGTTCCCTTGAAGGATTGCATCCCCTTTTTATTATGAGGCATAGGGATTTGCTCAATAGCCTTAATTCTTTCTGGATCTATGGATATACCCCTCTTCGAAACTATATGCCCCAGTAACTTACCTTCAGTAACCGCGAACACGCACTTCTTAGGATTGAGGGAAATACCATATTTCCTGCAGCGTTCAAAGATTTGCTTTAAGTGGAACGCATGCTCCCCTCTTTTCTTCGAAAAAATCGTGATGTCGTCTAGGTAGACCACCACACTTCGCCCAATCAATCCGCAAAAATCTATGTCCATCGCTCTCTGAAATGTTGCACCAGCATTAATCAGTCCAAAGGGCATTCTTCTATATGCAAAAGTTCCCCATTTAGTTCTGAATGTCGTCTTCAATCGATCTTCTTCGGATACCAATACTTGGTTGTAGCCAGAGAAACCATCTAACAATGAAAACATTTCAGAACCAGAAACCATCTGAAGCAATTGCTCCATGGGAGGTACCGGGTAGTTGTCTTTATCCGAGGCGTGGTTTAAGTTTCTGAAGTCCACGCACAGTCTGATTTCTCCCGACTTTTTCCTGACAGGCACCAGGTTTGACACCCATTCAGAATGCCTGACTTTAAAGATGATCCTGGTGTCTAGCAATTTCTTCACCTCGCTTTGAATCAGTGGCTCGAGCTTGGGGTGCATTTTTCTTAACAGCTGTTGATATGGCTTAACGCCAGCTTTAATAGGAATGATATGCTTAATAATACTAGTGTCGTAAGTTTTCAAATCTGCATACGTCCAGGCGAAAACTTCCTTATACTGCTTAAACAGACTGAGAAACTTGTCCCTTTCCGCGGGTGAACAACTTTTACCGAGGTTGACGAACTTGGGATCCGTTTCAATCCCTAAGTTAATTAGCTCGAACTGTAGAGTTGAGCTATGCGTCTTCACATTAGCGGGTCTTCTAAATTTCTCATTCAATTCAAACATTTTCTCCAACGTCCTAACTCCTTTGGGAATGAAATTGTTATATTTCATTTCAGCCTGATGTTCCTCATCGTCTATGATAGCCCCTTTAAATATTTCATCGTTTGTCAAGCATTCAATTATCTGCTGATCATCATCAAATACTCGCAGGTTGGTGATCATGTCCGATACTGAAGGCCTGAAAAGTAATTCAATAGAGCATTTGTTATTAGTGGGAACCAGCCTGGCAGCTGATGTAGCTAAAAGATCAGCAGCTGCGTTTTTTATCCTTGGGATTGAAATAATGTTAAATGCATGAAAATGTCTAAGCAAATCCCATACCTCGTTTTGGTAAGATTTCAAGTGAGGGGAGACATATTGTATTTGATTTCTTATTTGTTTCACAACTATTTCTGAGTCCCCAAAAACTTTTAAATTACTAACCTCTAGCTCGATCGCTTTCTTGAGTCCCTGCAATAATGCTTCATATTCGGTTGTATTGTTAGTACACTCAAACTCTAATCTACAAGAAAGGAAGTGTTTTTTTTTTGTGGATCAATAAGGACGCAGCCGGCCCCTGACCCTTCTAACGTCTTTGAGCCGTCAAAATATAGAGTCCAGAAAACATTATCTACTGAAACCGAATTTACTCCTACATCTAAATCTACTATTTTACAGTCAAGCTCATCAGCCTGAGAAAAACGAAGTAGATCAGGCTGAGTGTCAGATGTGCTGCTGGCTTCTTCCGCTTGATAATTCCCTGGTTCTAATTCAATAAATTAGTTTCCCAATACAGATTCAACTGGTACATTCTTCTCATCCAATTGAGTGATGTTATACTTCATGTAAGGTTCTCTCAGAACTTTGATTTGATTGGGACTTCCTTTGTATGGTAACCAAAGATGTGACCAATCTGAAGCGAAATACCCATTTAATTTAGCTGACCAATCCCTACTCAGTACCAGGCCGTAAGCATCTGGTATGTCAGCCACTACGATGTTAATAACTTGGCATACTCTGCTATCAGATGCTAGGGGAATTAGGACGTCCTCCATTTCACCAATCACCTTAACGTCTATCCTATCCAATTGCACCACCCTCCACGTGGATGGCTTAGGCTGCCCATTTATTTTCTTGTATACCGATATGGGCATGACATTAATTGACGCCCCTGAGTCTACTAGACAATTGTGCACGTTATGATTGAAAACTTCAAATTTCAGGAGGAAAGGTGGATGTTTAGTTTTAGACATACCTCCGGTGCTAGCTTCTCCGATTTCTTCTTCATCCTGGGGCTGATTTTCAGTGGGCAGTCTTTCTTCAGACGTTTCAAGTGCTTTCAACAGTTTTTCTTTCTGTTGAGGTACTTTGCACATTTCGAACAATGGGACGTTTGCTTTCACCTTCTTCAAATCTTCAACAATGTCATATTCAATTTGTGATCTAGTAGGATGAGATTTACCAGCACTTACGTTCTCTTGATTTGACTCAGGTGATGTTCTGTTCTGTCTGGGGTCTTGGCTGGTAATAGTGAATTCCGGTATCTGATCAGCCAAGGCCTTGTCTTGAAACTTTTTCCTGACATTCCTTTGCAGCCTCCTGATCTTTGGGAGTAAAAGATTGTCATCACTAACCGTCCCTTTACTTCTAGTTGTCACGTTAGCCTGTCTGACCCCTTTGCGTCCTTGAGTATTTTCCTCTTCAGCGTCGAGCACAGAAACAGAACTCCATAATGCCATAGTCTCTTCCTCCTGTTCTTTTGTAGAA
>LPNX010847001.1:329316-415977 GCA_001517045.1 Pseudotsuga menziesii
GGGCAGCATGAGTCTTTTGGATGGCATACTTACTTCTGAATATTCTCTCAAAAGTATCCTAGTCTAGGATAGAATTGGTGGGCAATCCAAAATACCACGAGGCCGCAGCTCCTTTGAGGGTATGTGGGAACAATCTACAAACCACATCTTCATGCTCCCCTGCCTTCAGTCCTTCTATAGCCAAATAAAAACTCTGTAAGTGATCATCCACTAATATCTTCTCATTTGGGTCAAACTTAGGTAATAACTTTTCGAAGGCTTGAGGTAGGTCATGCAACGGGGGGGTCAAATTCAGAGGTGACCTGGCTTTCCATGCAGGTGGTGGAGGATTAGGTGGGGGTTGATTGGCGTTAACACCGGCCATGAGTTGGGGTGGAGAATGCGGAGGTGAACCAACAGGGGTGTGGGGACGTGAACCAGCAGGGGTGCGAACAGGAGAACTATAAGGAGTGTCTGGACCTACTTGGTTCAAAGGCAATTCAACCTTCTGTAAGGCGGTTTCCACAAGTCCTTCCCAGTCTCCTACCAACACCGAATCTTCACTTAAAGTACGGTCCTTCTTCTTGTACTCTCTTCTAGGCAGTTCGGGGATAATTGGCAACCCTCCAATCTTCTTTACATAAGCACGGGTATGTCTTCTTAGATCATTTACGATCTCGTTGCGAACAAGATATAGATGTTCTCTGTTTTCTTCTTCTGGAAATGGATTACGCGGTCCACTACTTTCAGAACTGTAACCAGCGGAATGTTCTCTGTAAAACGGGTTTCCTCAACCAGCCATGCACTGGCGGCCCTCCTTCTAGCGCCAAAACTGTTGAGGCCTGGAAAATCGCAGGTGGCAACAGTAAGGGATTCTCCCCAATCAGCGTTCCCAACTAGCCCGCTGACTGTTTGGTATAGGGAATCCGTCCATTTTGCGGTCCGGCTACCGTGATTCAAGTAACAAAAAACAAAGCTTTACCGGTTGTGGCCCGGTCCACCGAGTTTTTTGTATTTTAACTTAAGAGATGAAATGCATGTGCCTAACTAAGTGCAAGGTGATTAGACTGCGAGGGGCGGTCACGATGTGATGCGCAGGTTCTTACCTCTCGTCTTCGACCCGCAGGCAACCAAATCATATACAATGAGAAAGAAACTAATTGTCTAATCTAACACTAGGGAGCGAGCCATCAATTTTAAGTGAGTAATTTAATTTTTTGCGCATGCAGTATGAGGGGTTACAGTTAGCTGATACTCCTTTCAGACACATGAACAATCACAAATATTTAACAACCAGGTAGCCAATTGCTGTATGAATACCATTATTACTCACATGGAAAGATCATGAAAATACCAAAGAACATTCAATAAGAACATAGGTTCAGGAAATTAAACGTTCTCATAGTAAATGAAACACAGCTGAAAACGAAATAGTTCCTTTCCAACATCATTCATCGAAACGCATTGATACATTCCATTTCACTTTCTCCAACCAGGTAGAATTGCAGTTCCTTTTGCAAAACGAAGTAGTTCCTCTTACAGGAGAACCTTTACAATTTTTTTCCAGGGGAAAAAGCCCCTTTTCAGTCAGGCTTCCCGTTATTTAAACTACAACTCCTGTCTTCTAGGCTTCCCTCAGCGTGTGACCTTTCAGCGTCCTTGACGATTCAGTTTCTTCTCTGGTCGTTGCGTTTTCCCAATCATTTTCCATAGGCGTTTACCTTCTGACTGTAACTGCTGAAACTACCTCCTCGGTGTCTCTGTCATTCGTTTGTTTTGTCCTTTTCTTCGCTCTGAATTGCTTCAGCGATCTATGGGATTCTCCCTGCAGACAACATTGGTGCATTATCCACTAAACTGAGATATTAGGCATTGAAAAATTCTAACCATAATGATAAATTCACAAGGGGTTAGCCTGGTTCATCCGGGCGAGAACTCGTGGCAACACTAAATCGGCGGTCGGGCGATACTTGGATCGGGCTGGAACAGACTTCTGCATCAGATGGGGAAAGGCTTTAGGAGCCGCAACGGTGGAGGAGCATAAGAACCAGGAAAGTGACAACCCGGGCGATAAAGGCAACCGGACGCCGGAGAGAAGGGGATTGGAGGCTAGATTGCTCTACCACCCGCAACGGCGGATGAGGCAAAGGCTGAGCGACGCGGGCGGGAGAAAAGAGCAATGAGTCGGCCGTCGGGTGAAACTCTAATCGGGAGCTGACTTTATCCTCCCGGCCGCAACGGCAGGCAATTAGAAACTTAGGAGCAAGCGATCGAAACAAACGAATCGGGCGTCGGACGAAACTCCAATCGGGCGTAAAGTTTGATCCGGGAGCCGCAATGGCGGGTGAGTTCAGGCTTAGCATCTTCCGCAAGAGTTCCGATCCAAAGCGAAAACCAACAGCGTTAAGGATCAATTGTAGCCAAAACATTTTTTCTTTGCTAAGGAAACATTTTCATGTTCTATGGGTATTAAACAGACCATATGACCCAAACTAAACTGAACGAGGCAAACAAAATAGCGGGTATTCAACTTCAAGATGAACAGATATGTTCGAGGGGTCAAGCCTTTAACAATCAATCCAAGCAAAATGATGAGGAGGGGTCCCAGAGTTTAAGTGAAAAAATAAAATCGGGGAGGAAAAGTTGCGGCAGCAACAGGAGGGTGCACTAAATTTGAGAAGGGAAATCAATAATGTATTTTCAAGTAGAAAGAGTTTTCTAGACAAGTCATACAACATAATTAATTGTATTTTATAGATTCCATAGGCTGCATGCATTTCAAGGTTGGGTTGACAAAGAAGTCAAGGAGGTTATCTGCTATTACAGTGGGCACATTAAATGAGCACAGAGACAAGTTATGGCACAGAATTTGAGGAGAAATTTGGTTGTGAGAAGATATTCCGTACAACCTGAGAATGGAACAAATTTCATTGTTGTCAATGCATGGAAAACAAGGTGTTATCACTAGATTATGTACCTAGATCATCCATTTTAGGATCTTCTATGCACCTCACCCATGAGATCCTCAACCATTCCTATCCTGCCATGCCTTTAAATACCGGCTCATCCCTCATGGGAGAGAGGAGGAAGAATTGTGTTACATACCTACATTCTACCAAAATAATTCTTGAGTCTTTAGAGGCAAGGTGAAGCTAGAGGCAAAAGGGGTATTGGATGGGACTCTCAACACCAAGGCACCAAGCTTGTAGTATTTCCAATTTTTTTTATTAAAGAATGTTTTCTCTTTCCCATATATGTTGTATCATGTGTATGTATTGATTGACTTTTTGGTCACAAGCATAGATCCAGTTTTTATATCTTGTATGTTATCACTTTCTATTGTTTTCTTCTATTTTTGCAGGTAAACAGAGGAAAAAACTTCAAGGATAGTGAAGACATCCATTAATAGAAGAAGCATGGCAGACCATTCAAGTTTTTAAACAGATCTAGGGAGAGTCTGACATTCGGGTTCATAATTTGTTCTAGATCTGAACCATTCAGACCTAGGGAAACAGCTCTTGTCCGCAGGAGGTGCGAATTTCCGGCTAACACCCTTGTATCTCTTATCTGTCCCTTTACCATTAGTATGCATCTAGGATTTGGATATCTCTTGCTCAAAACCAGACCCAAAAAAAATGTTGTTAGGATCTATCCAGCTTCTTTAATTCAACGATTATTAAAAATTTGATTAAGTAGTGATGAAAAACAAAGTGACTGGTATGTCGGGGTGATTTTTTTACCCTTGTGACCATTTTTTCTAGGATCTTAAATAGATAATAAGGTATATTTAACCTATATTCCACATTCATATGCAATAAAAATCTCAGATGATACCTGAACACGGTTGCAAATCGACCTTCACGGGTGATGTAGCGCTGGACAACATTAAGCACATCCATCCATTCTGGTTAGCAGTCGTATAGTGATAAATTTTCTTAAGACAAATTTGGTTAAATCCTGAATATCTGTAAAGAAGGGACATTATTTGAGAACAATAAACTTGTTATAAAATAAGTTCCATATTTAAGAGAGGAAATTATCTTTAATGATAGCTTTATTTAGATCTTGAAAATCAACAAACAATATTATGTAGCCATTTTTCTTGCATGCAAGGATTAAGTTTGCAACCCATTCATAGTATTTTACCCAAAATATAATATGTGCCGTGAGCATTTTATAAAGCTCTTTCTAAATCATGGCTTCAAGAGTTGGGTTCATGGGCCTTTGATGTTGCCTTACAGTAGGGTCCCTTATTTAATAGTAATGATGTGTTGTAATATTTCCAGGATCAAATCCGCATAGTTTGGAATATGACCAAGAAATGATATCTTGAAATTCACGAAGAATATGCTCAAACTGTTATTTTTATGCATCATAGCAATCTGAACCTATATAAACAATCTTTGGTTCAATTTCAATTCCTACATTGACAATGACAATCCTATCTTTCTTCTAGTTTCTTCTTTTGTGGTTGAATTTTTCTTTCTAGCATCACTAGAAGGAAAATAATATTCTAAAGGTGTTAGGCCGAGGGATTTTTTTTCAAGATTAATAATATTAGATAAGTCAACTTGTTCACTGGTAAGGAAATTATGTGAGTTTTCATTGTATGCAAATACTTTCCAACAAATTGTCATTATTTGGAATATGAGGCCCATAAATGGAAATTATTATACAATCTGGTTTTTCTACTAGACTTTCTTGGTTGGGACTTGCTGCAAATGCAACTAAATTATCAGCTATTGAGTTCAATCCTCTATGGTAAAATTCAAATTAAAATATGAGAACTTTTCAATTAGGTCTAAAAACAATTTGGCATATTTATTTACAGGGGTGTATATTTTTCTTATCATATTTACCACTAGTTTTGAATCTCAATAAACAACTAAATGTTGGCATCCCAAATTAAGTGCATCCTCTAATCCTAACAAAAGTGATTCAAATTATGCATCATTATTAGTGAATGTATAATTCAATATGAAAGGAAAAAGATGTGTTTTTCCTAAAGGAGAGTAAAAATTTAACATCCGCTCCATTTCCTTCCTTAGAAGAAATGCCATCAAATTGCATATGCCATAACCGACCATCAAGATCTTTAGTAAAATCAGGAATAAAATCACAAGTTTCAGCGTCAACAAAAATAGAATAAGAACCCAAATATGTTTCAATCATATTAACTGTTAGTTGAGTAAGAGTTTCAAAATAAGGGGTTATCTTTTCTTCACGATGAACAATTATATGGTTTTTCCCTCCCTAGGAACGATAAGATGAGTTCCATCCATCGAATAATAACCATAGGTTAAATATTGGCAATATATATCAAAAATTATAAAGTAGTTACTCACTCCCATGTTAATTACTTGGATATCACAAGTTGTTTGAATATTTGGGTGATTGCATACAGTAATGTAACATATTTTACCTCTCAAATAGTGGCTTATCATTGTTTGTTAAATGCTAACATGTTCCTTGAATTTTCATTAGTACATGATAAGCCAAGTTCTTCCATAATAGTTTTAGACATAACATTTGGCCCAAATCCGTCATCTATAAGACAACAATGAGCTACTTTATCCATAATTTTTATTCAAATGTAAAACAAAGGATTTTTGGGAGAATATGGATGTGTATAGACACCTAACACTTGATTTTGAGTGGGACATTGATAATTTGTTATGATTAAATTAGAAACTGGCGTATGAGGGGAAGAAGTAGTTTGATTCAAAGATCCCTCAACTAAAATTTTATTGATATGTTATTTCTACTCTAGCGTGCTAGTTAAATCTAATAATGTAGCAATAGATTTTACTTTGGCAAGTTTGTCAATAATGCTATATATTTCTTATGAGATAGATAAAGAGAAAGATGGTGGTTGTTGTATAGGATGAGAAGGATTATTAGGAATAGGATTATACATTTTTTAGTCTAAAAATTAGTGTTTCTATTAAAATAAATTCCCTTATATGATTATTGAAAGTTTGAATTCTCGTTACAACATCCATTACATCATCACCATCTACCCAATATAGGGAATTGAGTAGTTGTGTAGGTTCCTTGACAAATATACGTTCTTTGGTAGATTTCATGACTTCACAAATACTGGGTTCATGATGGTCATCACAAAAGTTACACCATGGGTGAGTTAACAGAGTTCGATTTTGGTTATATTGTGGCAGTGGAGGAGGTGGAGGCAATGTTAAGTTACCTTGCATGGTTGGAGAAGAAATTATCCTTTCAAATGAAATCATGTGATTGTTCATATCTTGTATGAGCTAAAGCATTGAATTGAGATCAGGGGCATTATTTAAATCTTGCAAGGGAGGTCTAGTTCACTTGGCCTGTTCTCTATATTTTAGACATGTTTGCAAGGCCAAACCTAAATCATCAGTACCTTTTATCTTGGAATAGATTTCGAAACGAGGGAGGAAATGTATTATAATAATGGATAAAGGTTACCTGACTATGTGGTCTTATGAGTTCTAGAGTGATGTTATATAGATTTTTAAATCGAAGGTTAAAAGTTTTAATGGTTTCTCTTGAAATTAAGACCAAATTATTGCAATATATATTGGACCTTGAGGTTGTCCATAAGTGGATCTAAACAAATAACAAAGTTCAATCCAAGTTGAGAATGATTTATGAGGAAGGTCAAAAAGTTAATCACATCTTTCCATTCTAGATAATTTACAAATAAATGCATGCATGTATCATTGTTGTTCTCTCCTATATTATGGAGAGGATTTGAAAAAACATTCAAATGTTCATCTATGGTGTAATTTCCATAGTTTGAAAATTTGGGCAAATGATATTTAAATTTAGGTAATGGGGTTGTAGTTGTAGCTGAATTAAAAGGAGACTAAACTTGCGAAGGAGTGCTATTCACATCTTCTTCTATTTGAAAAAGATTGTATTTGCGTATAACTTTGTCGTATTATCATTTGAAGTGGTGGGATTATAGCCATTGTACATGCTTCCTAATGTGTGAGAATAGGTTGTTGTGGAATTCATGTTGGTTCGATCAAATGGTGAGGTTTGTAGTTTATGAGGAGAGGGTGATTCAAGTTCTTAATATAAAAGAGAGAGTAAGAAATTGATGGATTTTTTGAAGTATTTTTCTTCTTCTCATAACTTTAGACAATGACTCAAATTCTGGTGATTGTCCTCTAATGCAGAGAGACTACTGAGGAGTGTAACAACTAATTAATAAATACATAAATATTAAATACAAGTAGGTTTAATAATTAATGAGAGGATGCATCCCCTCAAATAGACAATGCCCCGGCTATTATAAAAGCGGGCCAACAATTGTATATTCACCATCTTACCTATCATCTTATCAATTATATTTTACTATTAATCCATTTATGGACCACTTACGCTATTTACATTGGGTTTTCCCTTAAGAAGCGAGGAAACCTCACTTCAGTGCACCTCACTTCAAGGAGCTTGAAACATATACAATTTTTAATAAAGGAATTTGTTATTTCGAACTTGCCCTGTAGTGAATTCACTTTGTTCTTCCCTAATGATATCTTGGTTAATGGCTTCCCAGGAAGCCTCTAAATATTCACGTGTTTATACTATGTCGAAGATGAAATGAAAGAGATAAAAGAATATAGGTTTGGTTACGGAAAGTATCTCTTATACCAAGCTATTTTTTAACATGAAGTGTCATTAAAAAAATTTAAAACAATTTTTTATTAAAATATCCATTTTTAGATAAAAATAAAGAAAGGAAACAACATACAATCAAATAATTAAAATCAAACAATTAAAACTAAAGATATAAAATGTTGTCCTTCAGGATTTTCATAGTAAGTAGGGAATTAATAACTCATTCCCTAGTATGGTCGCCAAAAATGTTGATTGAAAAAATGGGAGCTTTGCAATCAACAATCTCGACTTTGTGCTAGGTTCATCAAAATGAAATGGGAATACAACCTTAAATTTTAAAGCACGTATTTTATTAGATCATCATTTAGATCAACTTATTTTAAACACAATAATTTGTTCAAGAGAATTTTTACATTTCAGATTTATTATATTTTTTTATTTATTTTAGATTTTATTTAAAGATGTACACTGTAATTTAATAAAAAAAATAAACTATATAAAAAAAACAAGAAATTGATTTTTTCCTATTAGTATATAATTTGTTGTGATATATAATTTGTTATAAGATGTAGTAGATCTTTTTAAAATATACAATAAGATAAATTAATATTCAATATCACAATGTAAGTAAACCAAGAAACCAAATTTACAAGACCCCGAGAGACTAACTTTTGTTGAAGACTTAATTTCATACAATAATGAAAGATTGTCTTATATTCCTTTCTGTTCCCATGAAAACTAAGACTAGGAATTTGTCCACAACTATCATTAACATTATAAGCTTCGTTTAATTACAAATTTTAATATATATAGATTTTCCATCGATTAATATATCTCGTACACATTCTTTTCTTCCTCTGCTTCAAAAGGTTGACAATTCTGATAGAGCCTATAGGATAAAATAATCAAATTCATAGAGAAAAACAAGAGAAGTTGCTGAAGGCAGCAAGTCCCTGCCTTAAGGCAGATGACTATTGAAAATTGAAAATAGATCTATTGATAGTTGGTGTCGAACTAAAATAATATTTTGTCTTCAAGCAGCAGTAGAAGGTCTATACTCTGCATTCACAAAGGGTAGAAGCAAGATGCAAATTGAATTCACCATTGTTTGTTGAACTAAAACTACCATATGTGCTTCACATATTTGTGAATTATGTTACTTGCCTCTTGGACTTACAGTGACCTTATATTGTAGAAGTTATTGAACTTTGCATTGAGGAGTTGAGGATTGTGGTAGACAGGGAGATGGATTTGTTTTTAGGGCATTGTTATTATGGGTGTAGTGTTATTATGGAAATGACAAAAACTAGAAAGTTAAAATAAATTAGAAATGCAAGCTATTCAAATTAAATTCATATTGTGAAAGTTAAAGAAGACGTTCAACAACAAGCAGAAGAAGTGATGAAAATATGCCAGGAGTTTCAAAATAAACTCGATGCGATGGAAATATTTGGTTGAAGTGGCTCGGGACGAGCCACAAGTGAGTGTTGGGGGCTTGTTGGCCCTAATAAAATTGCATAATATTTTGGTCGAAATTTTGAAGAATTCGATCGTGAGGCGAGTAAGGTCGCGACAAAAAAGAAGAGAGTAAGTCGGATCCAGGAATTCGACTTAATTTGAGGAAACACTAAATGTAAACATTGAGTTAAGTTAGACAAGTAGTATATTTTGAGAATGGGCATGAATGTAAATTGGGTCGATAGAGCCTTTATCAATGTAAAGGGATCTTAGGTTAGTTAGAGAATCAATCGACTTCTAGTTGAGAACTTGTCGACAGTTAGAAGAAGAGATGTGAAAAGTATATAAGGTTGATCCATAAGCTCTGTGCGAATGACCATGACTTAGATATTTATTTTATAATGAATCTTATGACTTATAAGACAACGAGGACGATGATCCTAAGAAGAATACGATAGAAAGAGGAATAAGACATGAAAGCATGAGAAACACAGAGAAACTCATCTATTGTAAGAAGATCTTAAGAGATTTCTGCATGATGTGTGCGCAGATCAAAAGCGTTCTAAATATAACTCATTCCCTATGAAGAGCACTTTTGTGGTTTTTCCCATATGGGTTTCCACGTTAAATCTGTGTGTCTATGATATCTGTGTATATTGTGTCTAAATATTTATGAGTTTGTTGCACTTATATTGATATAATATTGTGGAATGTTGATAACAATGATGGTATACATGCTTTAGATCTATATACATTATATGTTGTGTATGTATCGATGGATCGATCTTCTTTTTATGTTGTGTATGTGTCGACAGATGTCCATCTCTCTGCTTCGGTCGAGCAGTTTGTTAAACATTGCCATGAATAAATCCCCTTTTATAATTGCAGAATTTTGGCTCTCACATTCCCCATAGGTATCTTGGATGAGACCACACTTGTGTCGTAGGTGTTGCTAACAGAGTTTGGAATAGTAAAATATTGTTTCTATAGGAAAATCCAACGTAAATATGATAGAAACTCCATAAATGGATAAATATATGAATAATAGATAAGTGATGATATTACATTTACAATGGTGGGTCTCATATAATCCCAACGTGCCTTTACTAAGAAGCGTGTCTTTTGATTTAATTAATTAGTTAATCATTAGTATTAATATTGATGATATATATATATATATATATATATATATATATATATTGTGTTCTATTTTTATTTATATAACATTGTCTTCCCCTTAGAGAAGCTTTGTCCTCAAAGCTTAGAGAAGACATGGCTTACATTTGATTTTTTTCTTGAATGTTATCTCTCTATCTTTTGTGTTTAGCCATTGCAACATTTGATGAAACGAGGCAATACGAGTTACGAATTCCCCAGAAGAACTGTCACATCGTCTATGATGTCGTCCATCCCAAATCTATTTTTATCGAAGCTATTTGATCATTTTGTGGGATGGGTCTTCTTGTTTGTTGTTTTGTATTTTGATTTGATGTTCTTGCTCGCCTGACATTATCTCTCCTCTGTGTGTACTCATTTTGACCGTGTCGTTGGTCAAAAGGACGTTTATAATTGGGGTGTTGATAAGGATTTTTTTTGTTTGTTCTTATGCTGGATTGACTTCTTTTTAATTGTATTGATGACTGGATTTGTATTTGCTTCTTTTTTTGAGCCCAAAGGTTTTGATGTCCTTTCCTGAATGTTCTCCAACTTTCTTTTGAGTAAATCTTTATCATTCTTAAGATTCATGATTGTTTCTTCTTGTGATTTCACATTGCCTTTAAACTCTAATAGTTTCTTTTGCAGATATCGATTTTTCTCTTCTAACTGTTGATTGCGTTGAAACTTATCCTTTGCCTTCTTGATTTGCAGAAGTAATTTATGGTTATGATCTCTTAGACAATAGATCTCTTGTTTTTTACCTGCAATAACCTTGTTGAAATCGTTATGTATCGTTTGTATTGATTTCTCATTCCCCTGCGACAACATCTTTGATATGTCTTTGAAGTCTTCAGATGATGCAACCTCTAATTTTGTCTTCATGTTAATGTCAGACAATGTGATTTTTTTCTTTTTGTAGGGGGATGTCTAAATTTTTTTCAGCATTTAAGATAAAAGTCCCCAATGTTTTTAGCCACAGTAATCTCAAAACTAGGTCACCGTTACTACTCCACAAGGATTTAACTATAAATTGTGAAACGCCAGTATAATCTCCAATGTTCCATTGTAAATCGCTTATTGCATATTCTTTGTTATTCCAAAAGTATAACCTTTCACTTATATTTGTCCTCGGAATCACTAACTCATTAGCAAATTCATCACTAATATAATTATTACATTCGTCGGGAGCAAAAGAAATAGTAATGTCTTTCCCTCTAATTGTTCCTTTTATTTGGAGTAACATTGAAACATAAATTTTTAAAGTACTTGGAAATCTTCCTTGTTTTTCGTGCAGAGATTCCATTTTGTTATGCTTCTTATCCCAAGATATATCAAAGAAAGACATATTTTATTGTGTATAGTATACTATACTTTCCAAAAATTAGTTTCTTCCCCTAAGGACTTCTTGTAGATTGAGTGGTTGGGAGGAATGATTGTTACCTTCCCCACCTAAGTTCAAATCTCACTTGCTTCTTAGTAGTAATTATTATGCACTTTTAGATTTTTTTCCATTTAAGTTTTGTAAAATGCTAGTAGATTGAGTGGTTGGGAGGAATGAGTGTTACCCTCCCCACCTAAGTTCAAAACTCACTTTCTTCTTAGTAGAAGTTATTATGCACTTTTAGATTTGTATCCCCTTAAGTTTTGTAAAATGGTGTAGATTGGGTGGTTGGGAGGAATGAGTGTTACCTTCCCCACCTAAGTTCAAATCTCACTTTTTTGTTTGTTGTTGGAGAATAAACCCAAACCCACTTATTAAGAAACCACTTTTACCTTTTATTTTTGGGTTTTACTTTTACCTCTTTTTTGGGTTTTACTTTTACCTTTTTTCGTTTTGTTTTACTTTTACCTTTTTTATTTTATTTTATTTTTTAAGGACAAGGTCCTATTTTTTAGGGAAACCCTAAAAATATGAATCGTAACTTCGCTCTGATACCACTTGAACAGTAAAATACAGTTTCTATAGGAAAATCCAACATAGATATGATAGAAACTCCATAAATGGATAACTATATGAATAATAGATAAGTGATGATATTACATTTACAATGATGGGTCCTATATAATCCCATCATTCCTTTACTAAGAGGCATGTCTTTTGATTTAATTAATTAATTAATCATTAGTATTGATATATATATATATATATATATATTATGTTATATTTTTTATTTATATAACAGAGTTACACTCTGTCAAGCTGGTGCCTTGGGCTTTGTTGGACGGGAAGGGAAAAATGAACCTGGGTTAGTAGAATCGACGCCAACAGTCGCAGCCCTTCTTCTCTTTCCCGGTCGAAAAACTTCTTCCACTCCTTAGGTAGTCACCCTCTTTCTCATTCTCGTTGTCAACTGACGACATCTCAGCTTACTTTGTCCATATTGTCCATGCCTTTCTTGTGACATCACCCAAGTCCTCCACGCACAATGGTTTATTCGTCGGATTCCATCCTTAGGATCCCTTTTTCACATACCAATATTTTTATCCACGGTTTTAAATATTTCATGTAGTGGCCTCAAGGTTCTTGGAAGAACTCTCTTTCTATCTCACTATATGATTTAATAGTGTCGATTTCAATCTCAGTAATATATCCCTCTAAAATTCTATCAACCTAGAAGTCGACAACCGTAGAGATAGGATTACTAATTCTTTCCAACAGTTATATTAGCTGAGTTCACTATGTGGGTTCTCTACCTTGAAATGCTTTCCTTTGAGTCACTAGCTTCACCAACCATTTATGCAGTAGAATGGTAAATTCATGAAAGAAAATTTTGTGAATATCTGAGTAAATATACCTTTCTAACCATGTTGTCAGATTCAGTCGTGATCCCTTACTTTCTTCTTGTGCAAATCCTCTCACTTTGTAGTTCAATCGATCTTGAATCTCTAGTTTCATTGCGTGCTAAAACATGTCCCCTTCACAATGATCTTAGTCCCGACAACGGAACCAATTTTTGGTGTCGATTCCACTAACCCAGGTTCAAGTTTCCCTTCCTAACCAACAAAACTCAAGGCACCGACCTGACAAAGTATAACTCCATCGTCAACACCTACGATGCAAGTGAGGTGTCGCCCGATATGCCTATGGGGATTGCGGGAACTAGGATTCTGCATTTATATAAGGGGATTTCTTCATTACAACATTAATATACCACTCGGCCTAAGCAGAGAGATGGACAACCGTCGACACATACACAACAGGTTAAGCAAATTGATCCGTCGACACATACACATCATATAAAATATATAGATCTAAATCATGTTTACCATCATTGTTATCAACATTCCACGATATTATATCAATATCAGTTGTGACAAACTCATAAAGATTCATACACAATATAAACATACATCATAAACACATAGATTTAACGTGGAAACCCATATGGGAAAAATCACAAAAGTGCTCTTCATCTGGCATGAGTAATGTTTAGAACGTTTTTGGTCTGTACACACAGCCTGCATACACCTCTCGATATATTCTTGCAATCAATGAGTTTCTTTTGTATTTCTCATGCTCTCATGTCTATCTCTTTTCTTATTTCTTGTCATTCACCATCTCATTGTCCGTCATGGCCTTCTTAGTCTCAGTCTTATTTCTCTTCTTGTTGTCTTCTTCTTAGGATAATATTACTCATATATGCCTCTAAGTCATATATGTCATCCGCACACAGCTTATGGATCAACCTTATATACTTTTCACAACTCTTCTTCTAACCGTCGACTAGTTCTCAACTAACAGTCGACCGGTTTCCTAACTAACCCAAGAAATCCCTTTACATTATAAAGGCTCTATCGGACCAGTTCACATTCATGCCCATTACCAAAATAGACTACTTGTCTAACTTAACTCATTGTTTACATTTAATGTTTCATAAAAAACAGGTCAATTTCCTGGATTCGACTTACTCTCTCATTTTTCGCCGTGGTTTTGCTCGCCTTGTGATCAGATTCTTCATACTTTCGATCAAAACTCTTATGTCTTTTCCTAGGGCCAATAGTAGGCATGCTCTTCCAACAACAACAACAAAATGTGAAATCCTCATTCTCCTCCATAATATTGCTAAATCTTTTGCTTATCTCACTTGGTTAAAAGATACTTTAAAAAGTGAGAGGTATTGGGTTCAAGTCCTTTTTGTTACCTTTTGTAAAAGTTCATGTAATTTTAAGTTATAAAGTAACCATATTGTAAAATATCTTCCCACTTGTTTTATAAAAGTGGGTCAATTATTTTGAAACAACTTATTTGTTAAAGTGTACAAATAAGCAAAGTTAGTAAGAGGTAGGATTATTATTGTTTTTTTTCTATCTACCACGTGGGTCAACCTTTTCCTACCACATAACCACTTGTTTCCATTTTAAGCCATCTTTAAAAAGGCATAACTTCCTCATCCAAAGTTCATTTTCAATGCCATTTTTTCTAAACCACCTATTTTTGTAAGATCTTTGCATCCATACCATTAGTTCATATTTTTGAAGATTGTATATTCTAATATGGCTGGCCCATGTGATATTCTTCTTACCATATCCAACTACTTCTCGTAGAAATCTCGTATGAACAATGTTCTACGAAGTAGGGGACTTTACTGGAATATTACCTTAGGGAAAGAAACTGAACCCAATGATTTTAATAAGAAAATAAAATATGCATGAGAGATGGGATGAGGCTTGTGGATTAATTGGAATGTCCATTTCTAATGAGTTATGATTCCACCTTCAAGAATTGATGATATAGAAACAACTTGGGAAAATTTGGAAATTGTGTCTGGTAAGCACAATTAAATTCAAGGTCATCAACTTGAAAATGAGTTGATTTCCTTAAATCCAAGTGATTTCTCTTGCATACCCTCAAACTCTTGCTTGATGAATGCAACATAAAAATGAAAGACAAATAATGTATTTTTCATGTTCTTTCCAAGCTTGGGCCTACCTACCAGTATAGATCCATTTTAACTATGGCTCTACCAAGCGTCGAGAGGGATCAAGTTCTCTTGAGATGCCAACTCTTTTTAATTTACAAAAATGTCTAATAAGTATTCCTACTTGGGAGGGAAATGGTCAACTTGCTTAAGTAATTTCAAAATAGGGTAAATATGAGTAGAAGAATGAAGTGAGTAACATTAATAATTATTTAATCAAATAATTTTCCAAAAATTGTTTTACTTGTCTCTCTTTAAAACTAATAATGAATGTCAAGAGTAGTTAATGAGTAAACTAATCCATCTAAAATTTTAAAACTTAGATTTAGAGAATAAATTGGAATTTGAAAATTGTTTTACCATCAAATGAATATTTTAAACATTTATCCAAATGTTTTTGAGAAATGACTTGTTTTTCTTTATAACTAAAAATGAACATTTACATGTTAGGGTTAACCTTGACTTGGGAATGAGTAGGGATGTAAGTGGTTTAAAGCACATGGTTTAAGTGGCCCATGGTTTCTTGCTAGTTGTATTTTGCCAAAGTGAGCACGAGAGATGATCTTAGCCTTGGCCAACCAATAATAAATCTATTATTGAAGTTTGTTTTTTCTCTACTAGGTTTTATTAAATTTTATATGTTCTGGGTTTTATAATTTCCTTTTACTAAAGTCAATTGAATTTTACTACTCAGTTTGTAAAATTGTGAGCATTGCCCTAATATGGTTGTATATTTATTAGTATAATATTTTTTATTTTTTATTTTTTTAATTATAAGCCAACATGTTATAAGTTTTTATTTACTTTTTTATTATTATTATTTTTATTGAGCTGACATGTGCCACGTGAGCGTTATAGACAGGACACATCTCACCTACCCATTTGAGCTGTAGAAAGCGCCTCTCAGCGCAATTATGTTTTTGTGTCTACATTTTACTCCATGATGGAATCTTTGGGGATTCACTATAAAATTCCCACTTTTGAGTACTTTTGTGATTTGTTGATTAAAGAGAAACGTGAGCTCATACATCATGGAATAGTTAGCAATGCAGATACATCTAGCGAAGCCTTAGTGGCACAACAAAAAGAGAATCCAAGATTCCCAAGAAGCAACATATTCGCATTAACAAACAAAACAAGGGTCCCAAACCGGGTCAGCCAACTCATGCTTCCAAAAATGACAAAGGAACCAAATCAAGAGGTAAGAAGACTGATTGAAATTGCAACTTTTGCAGGAAGGATAATCATGATGAGTCTAAATGCTTCAAGAAGATGGCAGCCTTGGAAGCAACAATGAAGAAGCATAACATCAGCCTTGATTCATCTTCGATATCTACATCTCACGTGTTTTTCTTTGATGCATTTTGGAGCATATTATCATATGGCCAAGGATAAAGTTGTATTTTCTACTATGAATGAATGTAACACCAAACAAATATTTGTTGGTGATGATAGCTCTCTTAGTGTTGTAGAATCTGGAACAATTCAAGTATAAGATTGTTAGTTTAATGATGTTTAATGATGTACTATGCGTTCCATGAATTTCCTGCAATGTGTTGGCAGTATATCAAATCACTCATTCTAGTGAAGGTAAAACTATAACGTTTACACCTCACCAAGTTGTAATCAAGGATTTTAAATATCCTAAGCCTGTCTTATCCATTGGAATTGTTGATGATATTGGCAGTTTGCACACATTTAACAACTTTGGGTCATGAACCTTTCCCTTAGTTTTTGTTGCTCATAGCAATGACTTGGAAAAACTTTGGCATGAGCAATTTGGTCACTTAAATTATCGCTCATTGCAACAACTATGTAAAGAAAATATGGTGACAAGTCTTCTGATAGTATCTTGTAGGGATGGTGTTTGTTTTGGTTTTGTGCTCGGAAAACATCATCAAGATAGTTTTGACAAACATTCATCTTGGCATGCCTCGACCCCCTTAGAGTTTGTGAATAGTGAATTGTGTGGTCCTCTTCCATCTACATCCTTTTATGGTTTCAAATATTTCTTATCTTTTATTGATGATTAAAGTATTTGACATGTTCTTTCTCTACAAGGCCCTTGTTGAAAAACAATCTAGTCATCAAATTCTTAAGTTAAGATCTAATAATGGGGGAGAATATGTTAACAAGTTCACTAATTTTTTCACTGAGTAGGGAATCCAACAACAACACATGTTCCATATGCACCACAGAAAAATGGTGTCTTTGAGTGAAAGAATCACACCTTAAAAGAAATGACTAATTGTATGCTCCAAGCTGAGGGACTAAGTCTTTAATTTTGGCTCGAAGCCATAAATTGTGCAAATTACATAGTTAATTACACCCCCACTAAATATTTACAAGGAATCACCAGACGAAACATGGAGTAAAATGCAACTAGGTATAAGTCACTTCCATGTGTTTGCCAAGTGAAGCATGTGCCGATATTCTCGATGAAAAACAGATAACATTGCAGCCTAAAAGTGAAAAGTGTATATTGGTTGGATATTTTGAAGATGTCAAAGGCTATATACTTCTTTGACCACATTCTCATGATATAGTTATTAGAAGAGATGTTAAATTTGATGAAATTATCTTGCCATGTGAGCCTAATTCAATGTTTTTTCCATTTGTGGCCTACAAGCCATCTTTGGTGCTTTTGTCATCTTATACTCCCAACTTCCTTGACAACATTCCTACTCTAGATTATGATGATGACAGTGAGGAAGAAAATCCACCTCCACCTACTCATTTTCCTCCAATCACACTAGCATAATCGCTTTCTCAATGGGCGTGTTCAACATGCGAAGCAGCTAGTGATCTTGCCTATGATCCCAGAGATGAATGTCGAACACGTTCTTAGTTTCAGGGAGCCACTACTATTTTGGCTCAAGTTTCAGAGAATAGTGATCTAGATACATTTGCAGAAGCTTCAGGGAATCCAGATTGAGACGCAACTATGGATGAAGAATATTGTTCTTTAATGGCGAATGAAACTTGGGATCTTGTACCTCTTCCAAAAGGAAGAAAACTTGTCAGATGTAAATGGGTCTACAGAACTGAGTATGCATGTAACAAACATAATATTAATTTATCACTAATAATAACATAGTAATATAATAATAAATAACAAATGACATTAATGGATTAAACGACGGGACATATCCCTTTGGTGAATAGTCACATATAAGCCTATATATGCAAGCCACATCCTCATTGTAAATCAACTTTTTATATATTGTTCAATTATATGTTTTATTATGGAGTTATCTTCAATTGGATGATTTATCTTTAATTGGATAGTCTTGGGTACAACCAGGTGGGTTGTTACAATGGTATTAGAGCCCCTTCTTGGGATTGATTATGTGCCTTTAGTCATATCCTGGCTTTTAGCTGTCATCTCAATTTTTTTGAATCATTGGGTCTTTGACCTAAAAAATATAAAAATAAAGCAGAAAAGAAACTAAAAGAGAGCGAGGAAAAGAAATACGAAGAAGAAGAAAATAAGGAAAGTAAAAACAGAAAAAAAAAATAAATAAATAAAACAAAGAAGTAAAGAGGAAAGAAAATAAGAAGCCACACATTGTTTCTTAAAAACTATACATGGTTTATTTTCCAACAAGAAAAAACACATGGTTTATTGGAAGCATTTGTGAAAGCTAATAATAAAGTTAGAATATAAAGTAAGACATTCAAAATCTAGAAGTTCATAAGAAGTCTTAAGGCTACCAAGGAACAAGCAAGATTTGATATTGGGTGGGGGAGGTAACAATCATTCCCCCCAAACACCCAATCTACATTCAATCTACAAGAACTCTTAAGGGGAAAAGAAGATAAAAGAGCATCAAAAGAATATTTTTTACAAGAAGAACCACATTGAAGATTTTTATTAAGAGAGAGAGAGAGAGAGAGAGAGAGAGGACCACATTAAGGTTATTACACATTTCCTATCTATTTATCACAAAAGTAGTCAAATTCAAAGGAAGACCATTTATCACTGAAGAAATCAAATTCAAAGAAGACATCTTACCGTCAAAGAAGTCAAAGTCAAAAGGATGATTATTTATCGTCGAAGAAGCGAAGACCATGGAAGCCAGTTTGCGGCTACAAATAAAAAATTGAAAGCAAAGCTAAAGCGTTATCGAAGAAACAACAAAGAATTACAAGACATAAATGAAGATTTGGAAACGATGACTAAATTACAAAAACCTCGAATAAAAACCAGCTAACATAAAATTTTCAATCAAACATTAAAAAACCAAGAGTCAAAAAGAGAATTCAATGATAATAAAACAAAGATAGTGCGCTTACACAAAACTCTAAATGACAAAGATGAAGAAATTACAGAAATTCAGAAACAATTAAAAGACCGAGAATCTGAGATTTTGCCAACTTCAACAACAAATAAAAGAATCCCATCAAAAGAATGTCAACATTAAAATGGCACACAAGTTGGAAATTATGAAAGTCAAGACCGCGTTATCAAGCAATTCTGAAAAAATATTTCAACTAAGAAATCATAACAAAACCTTAGTTGCAAAGATCAAGAAATTGAAAAATAGTCGGAAGACAAAACATTCTTATGAAGACATTGAAGGAAAAAATCTAGAAAAGCAAGAAGAAAATCGTTGTCTTTAAAATCATAACGATGAGCTTAAGGAACAACTTAAGGAATCCAGAGAGTTATGTCGCAAGAAGAAATGATCAAGAATCTTAAAAACGATAAAAGACTTGTTGGAAAACAAGTTGGAGGGAATTCAAAAGAGGACATCAAAACTCTTAAACTCAAAAATCAAAGTTAAGGAAAATGAAACAAATACAAATTTAGTTCGTCAGAGTTCAAAATGAAGCCAATTTAGTAAACAAAAACAAAAAAACAAGAACTCCTTATCGACATCCAAATTATAAAAATCATTTTGACCAACAATAGGGTCAAAAAGAACATAAACAGAAGAGCTGTGATTTCATAAAAAGACAAAACAAAAAATCAACAAACTAAGCAAAAATTAAGAAGTTCCATTCAACAAAGTGATTAACAAACAACTCCAATGAATATAGATCTAGGATGGACCACTTCACAAAAGATGCGACATTTTTTCTTGGGAATCCGTAACTCATACCATATCGTTTCGTCAAGTGTCATTGTTACCAACACAAAAGATTGAGAGATTACATTACAAGCAAGAGATGATCAACCCCCTTCTAAATCCTGGATTCCATGAGGTCGTCTTCATCTTCCTAAGAAATCCAATGAACAATAAGGATCGACCTCTCGATGGGGTGCATTGTTCTCAATTCCGCCTCTCATTGCTAGGGGGGAGGAATGTGTGTCCCTTCAACTCCTATCAAGATACCTTGTACGCATGGCAAAGCAAATTGCATGCAAAGGCATGTTGGGGGCGAGGAGGGGAGGGTGGGGAGTTGGGAGTTAAGGGGCTTATTGAATGCGCCATACAACCTTTGCAGGCTTTGGTCTCAGCACCAGCCATTCAAGGGAGTGTCACACAAGCGAGGCTAAAGGCTTTGTTGCAAAGCATCGTCATAAGGAAATTGCTCTTGGCAAAGCAAATTGCATGCAAAGCATGTAAGGGAAAGGGGGGGGTAGTTGGGAGTTATGGGGCTTATTGAATGCGCCATACAATCTCTGGAGGCTCTGGTCTCATCACCATCCATTCAAGGCAGTCTCACACAAGCAAGGCTAAAGCCTTTGTTGCAAAGCATCGTCATAAGGAAATTACTGTCAGCATTAGCTCTACAAAGGATGGTTTCTCTGTTGACAAATCTTGTTGGCCCGATGTCTAACTGTCTCCATGACAAGGCATGAAGGTACTCTTGATGGAAGCAATTTGTGGTTGTGCAAAGTTTTTGCCCCCGAGGAGAAGAAACAAGAGACCAATCCTGGTGAAAGCTTTGCAAAGAGGCAGATTTTTACAAATTTCAAAGGGAATCTTGAAGACTTCAAGAAAATGTTAAGGGTAGTACAAGAAAGAATTTGTGGCGTTTTGCAAAAGATTGCAGGGCTCAATGAGGAAGCAAGCTACAATAGTTGTAGGCTACCGTGTATTGAGTCCAGAATTGATGATATCGATGGCAACATGAGGGTACATATTGCGTTGACAAAGGAAGTACAAAGATATCTCTAGAAGATTTTGCAGCTACTTCAAGGCAGAAATGGCCAAAACTCGCTCTTGAAGGCTGCTCACCCAATGGATGACATCCCGGTTATTTAGCCCCTCTGTGGACCTTATGAACAAACTTGAATCAAATAGGACTTCTATCATTTTTACTTCCTATTTTGAGTTTCTATGTTTTTCTGTATTTTGCTATGTAACCAAATATGTAAGTCTACAACACTCGGTCTGCAGTGGTAGACAAAAGATCAGTTAGACAGTTTTTGGATCTCTAGTAATTAGCCAGAAGCTATGTAGGAATGACCCTTAAAGATCTCTACAGAACATTGCTCCCAATTTTGTTAATGACTGCATGATGTAAAGAATTGATGTGCTCAGCTTTTTAATATACATTTTTTTAGTTTATGATTAAAAAACAATGTCCACTTCATAGAAAGTCAATAATAAAAATCAAACCTCTTATCATGAGTCTAATGTTACAACCATTGTTGAACACCAAACCATGAGTCCAATGCAACATTACCAAACAAGAGGTACACAATCTTGAATAGAACTTACATGGTATGCCCAATTACATTACACAGATTTTAAACCCAACCCCAAATACCATAGGACCAACCATGCTTTCCTTGGTTTATTCTTCCTTGTGTTACTTTGAAGCCATGCAAATAATTGGTGTATTCATCTTTGTCATCAATGATCTATCCTACAAACAAACTTGTCCAATATTGCAGTGTCTAATTTAAACATGAACAAAAATTTGCAACAATAAGTTAGGTGACTCAATGTTATTTTCCACCACAAACCTCTATCTAAGACCTACACTTTCCCTATTTGAGTTACCCTCTCTTACACTTCCTCTCATATACAACTTGGTCAAACATATAAAGAGGCACTGCATTATATCCCTTCCCTTTAAATGTATTTCTAACTTTACAACATTTCCTCTCTCTCAAATAAACATGATTAACCATTATGATAACCAACCATTTTCCTATGATCAACCACTTTCACCTCACTTACCTCATTCTTGATGACCTCTAATTAACCGATTACCATAAACTTGACAACTTAGGAACTTCACTTTAAATTTAAGTGTTAGGTAACAATGATCAAATACTCCCAACTTCTCCTTGCAATGATCTCTTAGAAAACCAAGCCCACAATTGACAACTGACCATTCCAAGCAACTTCAAATACTATTCCAAACTTCTCCTTACAATGATCTCTTAGAAGACCAAGCCCTCAATCAACAGCTTACCATTCCAAACCACTTTAAAATATTCTCAACGACTCTTTAGAGACTTGGTGAACAATGATCATTTTTAATCAATAATCTTGACAATAAGAATACCAAAAAACCATAAAAAGCTAACCATAACAATTTGACCAGAACATAACATATATTGGAATGCTACCTCGAACAATACAACCACTTAAGTTTTATTCTCCTTTTCATTTTGCACTTTAAGACAAATCTAGTCCACCTTTACCCTCATGTGAGATAATGCCTCTCAACATTAATTTAAGTTGCCATGCACATGTGTTGTTGATCAACGATGCCTCTTTTTCTAACCAATACAAAATCAAACTAAATCTGTGAATCATCTCAACTTGTGAACAATGGGCAATACCCATTCCTCTGGCCTCTATTAGCTTTTCGCTCGCCATTCCTAGTCTGCGATCATGCCTGACGACATACCCCATCCATTAAGCTCCTCCTTACTGTGATGATAGTGAGACTGTGCCCACCACCAAACCCAAGCTGTATGACTCTTATATAACAATTATGAGGATTCTTGAGAGGTTCGAATTGCTGTGCAGTCCACTTGAACCACTTCATCACAAATACTTTGGCCTTCAATCCATACGACACAATAATCAAATTTAGATCACTGCTGCCCTTATCGTAGTTGACCATGATCCTGTTCATGTCGATGTCTCTCTACAAAGATTCCATTAAACTTGAGGCACGGTCAAAGACATCAGCATCGGATTCGCTCTCTGGAAATCGGTAGAAAAACAACCAGTCGTTCTCTGGTTTGCTTAATGATCTTCATTCACTCTCCTTGAAAGTTGCCAAATCCCTGTTCTCTGAGACGAACCTCTTCCATCACCACAATGATGTGCTCTCTTTCGTGTGCCCTACCGATTCCCTTCAGAATATACAGAGTTCTCTTGTAAGGGGAGACAAAGAAATAAACTCTCCAATTTCGCAATGTGGTTGATCCTCCATTCCCATTCTCTGTTATCTTTCGTATCTTTCTCCCACATTCTTCCGCGTGTGCCATCCCCTCGACTGTCGAGCCAATCTGGTGATCTGGAATGCAGGTATACATTGAATTGCCCAGGTTCCACTCGCTTTCCCATGTCTCACCAGTATTATCGTCTGAGGAAGTCTTTGCACAAATTCCTCTTTTCCCATTAATATTGCGCTCCTTCAGCCCCCAAAACCATAAATCTGATGGATATGAACAGATGGGCAAACATCCTATGCATATACTTGAAGTTGCAATAGCATATCTTGCCAGGTGCCAAAAATTCCTTTCGTAACTTTCGAAAACAGGAATATGAGAAGTGTGTAAGAAATTGGAAATCTACAAGAAGCCACACACCCTAAACTTAAATACGGAATGCATGTGAATTGGGCAGCCTGGAAACACACATAAAATGGTTCCAACTTCACAAACCAAGCTTGAGAGTGTTTACGGAAGCCGATTACTAACATCAGTTACTCTTCCAATGTTCCTCTCAAAAGAAAAATGTACATGTCGTTCCCAACCACAATCGAGGTCTCTTTCACCATTTGCAATTCAGAGACAGTCATTTACCACATCACATTCTTTCATGGGGGCTCTGCCATGACATTTCTTCGAATTGCTTTCTCTCTGCAATGTAGCGACTAGCTTCGTCGACACGCCTCGTGATCTCATCGTTCTCCCAGGGACTACATAATGGATCTGAGATATACGACATTGGAAATATAGGTCGTTATTCCAGTTACGAGCATCGACTGCCTTGCACCAAAGTGGCAATCATTTGAAATCTTACCAGAGTTTCTTAGCAAGCATAATAGACATATTCTCATCATTCATGCCCGCTCCAAAATGTGTTGATCACACCATTCGGCTTTTCATTAAGACATATTCTCTTCCCTCACTACTCTCGTCGTTCAGCGAACTGTTTCTCTTCTTACCATATGCCTTCTCTACACAAACAACAAACACAGGAAAACAACACTCTCTAAGCTAACTTTTAATGAGTATAATAACACTCCAAAGCTTAGTTTCCTCTAATTCTTGGGAAGAACTTTTCGCACAAGCCTCTCACCTTATCAACTCCATTCGCTCTGATACTCTATGAGAAAATAAGTAAAAAGAGTTCCACAACAAAACTCTGTTGATTGTTTTATCAATGTAATTGCACACATAAATACATGAAGGTGTTTCAATATAGACACTACCTTGTCACAGTCACAACTACGTGATAAAATATCTCACGTTTCAACCACACACTAAACTAGGAATTAATGTAACTTTCATCCAACAAACCCTAAAACCAATCAAAAAGGCTAATCAATTAGAAGTACTCTCTACTTGACAATAATCAATACAATAACAATCTTATGGCTAAATATTAAAACACAAGACAGATATGAATTACCTATTCTAATAAGCCAATTCCAAGAAGGGGAGCACAACAACAGACGTATGATAAAGAGTTTTTGAGAGGTATCTGCATGACTACTCATACCTGCTAACTTTTATTTCAACTTTGAGCATAAGGGTTCTACCATTGTATAAATATATGAAAAGCAGGGGAAGATGAAGGAGCATAATGGTTCTAACATTGGATAAATATATGAAAAGTCGGGGAAGATGAAGATGCAGATGCAGAGGAACTGCTCCCCAAGGATTCAGGAACGTGTGGCTAGAGTAATTTGGGACAACTTCGAAGTGACCACAAAGAGGTTTAGGATCCAAAATGGACTGGGATTGTTGATTTGAAGACTTGACCTTTTGCTACTGTTGAACAGATAGTGCGAGAGCTATGTAAAAATGAACAAAAAAACTCCCTAGAATGGCATAATGGCATAATGGCACCATGAATTTAAAAAATTGGCCACAAGTTTGTTTGAAGCCTAGCTACTAACAGAGGGTTCTAGGGGTC
The DNA here is from genome assembly GCA_001517045.1 of Pseudotsuga menziesii. Taxonomy (NCBI): domain Eukaryota; kingdom Viridiplantae; phylum Streptophyta; class Pinopsida; order Pinales; family Pinaceae; genus Pseudotsuga; species Pseudotsuga menziesii. The sequence goes on from LPNX010847001.1 coordinate 354,731, forward strand.
TTCAGTCTGGGTGACATTAACAGAGGGTTCTAGGGGTCTTTACTCTGGGTGACACTAACAGAGGATTCTAGGGGTCTTTCCTATGGGTGACACCATCGTGCACATGGCATCCAACCATTAACGTAGGAGATCATCAGAACAGAAATCTTGATTAAAGACTACCACTTTGGTAGTCACAATGCAACCATATAGTGAAATGGTAGCGAAACCTTGCCAAGAGGGGCAACCACGGTTTTCATTAAAATGCAATTACAGACCCAATTAGTAGGTTCCACCAGCTCTAGGCCTAAGATATGCATGAGCTGAGTAGACATGAATAGGTTGTTGATCAAGAATCCACAGCATCACACTATGGGTTGGAGATACTGCTACCTTATTCTATGTTTTTAAAGCAAAATAGCTGCGCATCCCTCGCCATCAGTATAATTTATTATATCACATTAGCCTCAACAAACTTCTTAAAATCTTAAGTGATAATGCCAGCAACAGGCAATACTTTTCTAAAACATTTTCTTGTACAGCAAGACACAGCCTGCCCAAAAATTGTTCTGGACAGAAAATGACAAATGGGCAGCATTGGATAATTTCAAATATGTATCGAAGATACAAAACAATACTAACCTAGAAAACCACTACTTTAGCCATCTTTACAGTCAAAGTCAAATTTGAGCACATTCACCTAGCAATAACTGGTCATACAACTCACAAAATGAAAATGATTTCCATGCTAAATTTTCATAATTTGATCTTTTACACTTTTTCCCATATTTAAGTTTAGTACTATAACAACCATATTGTCGCAACAAAGTTCTTTCTGCAACTTGGTAATCCCCAAATAATTAACTGATGCAAAATTTGAAAAAATTATTAGATAGCTCACGTTATGCTTAGTAAAAGGGTTCAAATTTCAACAACCCAAGGAAAACATCAATAACTACTTTTCTAATCATACTTAAAAAATCAAATCATAGATCAACCATTAGAAGCCAACATAGACAATATCATAATATTGACTCGGAATCAAAGGTTTTCAATTCTTTTTTTTCCTTTTCCGTAAACTCCAATGAGAACCTGATAGGAAAGAACTTGATCCTACACTAGCCACAATTTGTTTTAATGCAGCGAAAATCCCTTGGAGAAAATACTCAAATGCTCTCAACAATTACTCAAAAACCAACTACTGCTCACAGTAAATAGCAACTGCCACCACTGGGCATGCAGCTTTTCAGAAACCAATCTAGACAATATCCATTGTCATCGATCCATCATCAAAAATCAGTGTTTTCATGTCAAAGTCTGGATTTAAATTAAAAATCTACTCAGGCAATCACCATTGGATGATGGTCATCTGCAACCATATCCAAGAACTTTAGTCCCGGAGAATGAGCAGACCTGAATTGAAATGAAAGGAAGATAAAAAAACTGCACTTAAAATCTCAATCTGCAATGGTTTGTGGCATTCCCGTACCGACAAAGTATTGAATGCAACCCACTTCTCCTGCAGCATTTCTTCTTCCTCCTGTTTCACAAACTTTTTTGCGTGTTTTTTTCCATGATTTTTCTTTTACAACAGACAAGCCAAAGGTTTACCAAAAAATAACAATTTCTCTCTTTTATATTACCTTTTTGGTACCAACAATTTTGACTTGCATTTTTTCATTACCTAGGGCAGAACTTTTTGAGCATGTTTATATTTTTATCTTTTGATTATATTGAGAATACCATAGTCGTGGATGTGAACAACTCTCAAACTGCTGGTTCACACACTCCACTGATTACTGGTATCCGGCCTTGCTAATGGCTATAATTAAAAAAAGCCATTCATCACCCAACTGGTTCTTTCATTTTGATGAAATCCCCGTTGTTGTGGATGTGTCTAGTTCATCCTCGATATGAAGAGCCGCGTGAAAGGAAAAAATCATAATCTGGATGTTTCACCTGATGAAACCTCAACCATTGATCAGCTGACTGCAGCAAAGAGATAGCCTGCTGTTGCTCACAGTTGCCAGTAGTGCTCCAAACTGTCCCCTTTAACTTGTAAGAAGCAAGACCAAATACTGGTAGAGCTATTTTTGGAGAACCCCCTAAATTACTTATAGGCGTAACAGGAACACTTTTCCCACCAGTACTGACATCAATACTGCTGCCATCTGCCAGAAAAACAGTTAGATATCAAATGTGCAGTGAGAAAATCATACTTCAAAGAGCATTGGCATGCTTTACTGATGAAAACTGTGTGAATAAACTAGTAATAATCTCAGATAACAAAAATAGAAAACAGTTAAGTTAAACCTTTTAGTGGAGTCGAAAGGGGATGAAAAGTTAGGAAGCAGGGAGCCAAGTCTCTCAAGGTTGGACCTGTTGGTATCCTGTAAATTGGGTACCTGTAAGGAAGTTCTCATTTTAATTAGTTAGCAGTTGATACTGATCATTCATCTAGAAGTTACTGATTGCGTTGAACAATATCCAATAGAACAGGAATGCTTAATAACTAACTGGCTTCCACACCAACTTAATCAAGGATTGCATAAATATGATTGTGGCATACCATGCAACCGATAGCCAACTTGTTGGCAACAGATCAATGCTCCTTAAGGTTTTCAGCTGTGGAAAGTTCTTGGCAAGATTTTCAATCTGCAACATTCAATCGACAAATATTAATTTTAGTCTCGCGAGAGAAACAACAACATGAAATAAAAACATTCCTCAAAATAGATGCATATTATAACTGGATCTTGCCTTGTCTGACAGGGGTTCACGACTATATGGAGCTGCTCGCTCAAAATACTGAAACGAAAGGCAACTGCTTCCTTCACCATCATCACTGGAAAAACCTTCCTGTTCAGCTTTAGACTGACTTCTCAATGCTAATCTATCACACGTAAGATTAGCATCGAAATCACAATCCAATGGCTCAGAATTTCTCCAGTGCATTGCTCCACCATATTTTGAGTCTCGCTCTGCTTCATCACTACTACTACCTTCACTACCAGTGTCTCTATAATCACCATCACTTACATCACTCTCCTCACCAGGACGCCTGCAAACAACAGCAGAGAATGTTCAGACCTCAACTGACCCAATGTGAATAACATCCATATGTTCATAATATTGCTCAAATGAAAGTTTATGAGACCATACTAAATTTTGTGACTAACAAAAGTTTGTCTAGAATATGGCACTACTGAAATACCAAACCAGCAATGTATGCAGTATTTGCATAGTCTAGGGCAGTATTAGAGCACAATTGTTTGCAAGGATAGATTTCACCATAACAATTGTTAAAACAACCGGAGCTACAGTGTATATTATGCCTTATTTACCATGTTATTATTGTAGAAAGTACTAAACTATGGTCAGATTTGCAGAATACTAGAGAACCTTCCTTTGACATGACTAGCTACGAGCCTACGACAATAACTGATGAATTGGATAATCTACCTGCTGCCAATATTAGGTCCAGAAGGGTGAGTGTAAAGCTGAATAGCAGATAGAGACGGTACATAATACTGCATGACACTGTCGCTTCCATTCAACACTATCGGTACTCCTGCACCATATGCACTCCACTCGTTAAAGGACTCCCACAGATCACCAAGACTGAAGAAGGGCATGGATTCAGCTTCAGAAACCCTCCATCCTTTCATGAATGTCTGTGAAACCAAAAATTATTTCTATTAATCAATGATCAGCCGATGAAAGAACAGCAAATAGAAAATATTATGTTGTTGAAAACACATCATTCATAATAGAAGATATCAAACTCGTAAAATGTACATCTAATTACACGCCGAACATAACTAGGAAGAAAATGAATACACTTGCAACACTTGAAAATTGCTGGAAATAAATTGGAGGCTCATCGCGATGGGTTTTCACAGAGGGTACCTTGGGCAGATACTGAAGAGGAACTGTTGGAGTTGTAAATTCCAGAAAACGATCCAGATTACAACACGCCTTCCTTCCAGAAGCAGAAACAGGGGAAGACACAGCCCTAGAACAAACGTCTGAAACGATGTGCTCCTCATCCATTACCTGCTTTGGGTGGTGTTTCGTCTGTGAAGATCCATTGCGACTGCGCCGCGCATGCGGGTAACGGCTTCCATTAAGAGAATCATAACACTGGTCAACTCCATGACCAACGCGTCCAAATGGCGTGGCTGAACCAAACATTATGCTAATTCTCTTGACGGCCCGACGAAAATAAATTAGCCCAAGTTCGGCCCTATGAGGACCTTAATCCTCTGGTTTTTTCAAGAAAAACAGAAAGCAGATTCGAGTCCGCTCAAAAATAATGCAGGGATTGCAACTTTAAACTTTGAAGTCAAAGTTATTGATCTCTTCCAGCCTGCACCACTCAGCTAAGACTTAATCTAATCGTCCCCCAACACAAAATAATAAAAGAAAATAACCCCTCCAAGGGAGCGGATTCAATTACTACACACGGCTGATAAGTTGAAAACCTTTGCCCGAACAGAGTTCCCACTGATTACAACAGATTCAAGATATCTGCTATGGAAATCAGCCAAAGATCCTCATTATTTTCGCATCTAAGCTTGTGTAGTCGCCAGATTAATCTTCTTTTTAACAATGAATAATAATAGCAAATCCAAAATCCTTAATCTGGCACTTGCTCCGAATTCAGAAGCTGGGAAGATGCAAGAAAATGTGAAAACCCTAGATGATTATCCCAACCGTTAAAGATTTCGTTACATACCAGCATTCGAGGAGATTCCAGTATGGATCTAAAGATTGCGAACAGGCCGATTAAAGCCTCTGCAGATCTGCTAAAGACGTTGCCAAATGCAAATGCCGCACAACGCTCGATCGAACAGAGGGTTTTGTTTCTGGACAACGAGTTCAGAATAATAACAGAGCACTCCAGATATGCAAATAGTATTATCAATGATAACGATCATTCAGCATTTAATGGCATCCTCTTTATATACCAATTTGTTTAGTATTTTATTTTTCGAAATATATTTACAAATTCTTTATGTTAAAATGTCAGGTGAGATGATCATGAAAGTTGACTCGGCTCAACCGGGGTTAGCCTCATCCTCTACCTGCCTTCTCGGATTCCTCCGGTTCGAACCAGGGACCGATGGGTAAATGTGACCAATGCTTTTTCTTGTCCCTAAATGTCAAGATCCTGGAATTTTTTCCGTCTACGAAACGGACAACTGGAACCGAAAAACAGAGTCACGTGAAGGAAACTGAAAGTTTATGTCGCCGTCAAGTGAGGATCATGAGGATTCCGTTTTGTTTAACGGTGAGTTATTCGTTAACGTGATGGAAATGACGTCGTTTTGGTACATTATTGAGTAAATTTTTTCAATTCCGTGACAGAAAGAAACAACGCCGTGAGTTGACGGAAATTTTAGTGAGATGTGAATGGAGTGTTTGTACGTCACCAACATTCGTATTCTTTTAACCGTTGAAACTGTACCGAGGTATGATAAAAACTATGAACTGAAAGCTGGAGCTAGCTTTAATGTTAGATAAAAGAACTATTTACTCAACAAAATTAAAACTCTTACCAAAATTGCACCAATCAACCATACACCCAGTGCTGATTCCCACTCTCAACCCCACCAACATTCCTATTTACTATAAATATAATGTACGAATTATATCTTCTCTTTCTCTATTGAATTCCAGTTAATGGATTCTTTTAAAGGTAGTTTACCATTTTGTTAAAAGGCTATTTTATCAAGAAGTATGCTAATATTTAATATATTTGATATTCCAGTCAATACTTGATATTTCAACATTAAATTCAAGATATGATCAGATTACACAATTCACTTTGCTAGGAGGTAACAATCATTCCTCCAATAAATAAATTTATGAATAATTGATAGTCAAAAAAATTTATGAATAATTGATAGTAAAAAAATCACAAAGTTGTAACTTTAAAATTAAAAAGTATTTATTATTATTAATTCATTTTTATTTTTGAAATTGTGTGAATGTATAGATAAGTTCTTATTCTATAAATGTTTTTTTTTTTTAAATTAAGTTCTTGTTCTATAAAAGTTTGTTTATTATCAAGTTTCATTTCATGGGTGATATGGAAAATCACGAATTTTCTTATTTTAAAAGGAAACTAGCTGAATACATATATGCTTGTTACCTGAGGATCTTAGGCCTTTATAAGGATTTTTTTCAGTGGATGACAAAGTTAGAATTACTAGACAGATTGCGGATATTCATATGTCATTGGAAGCAACATGCTTATTTGATGGAGCAGCTTATGGAGGATTATGTGCAATAGGGATGGTTCTGAGAATCAACGAGGACCATTATTTCAGTTTTAAATAGAATTGTGGATCTGGCCCCAACACAAAGGCAAAGCTAATGGCTCTGTGGTGTCTTGCAAAGGTGGCTTCTTCTTTTGGTAATGACACATTCAAAGTATATGGAGATTCCATGGCTGTTATCAATTGGGAAAATAATCTTTGCAATTTATAGGTTCTCGAGCTTTATAGTTAGTGCTGGAGAACAAAAAACATATTTTGATTCTATTAGTATTAAACGTATCTTTCGTGAGTCAAATATGGAAGCAGATGCCCTGTCAAAAAAAACTGTAGTAGGAGAGGTGGACTTTCTCTTTTGGGAATAATTTGTTGAAAACTCCTTAGAGTAGAGTGGCTATATTAATTATTTTGTTGGATAGTTGTCGTTATGTCATTTGGAATACCTTATGTTATTGTATTTTGTGATCATCTAGATTGGTATTTACTATCAGAATGCTAGCTATTAGATAGCTAGTGTTTTTTTGTGGGAGTTTTGTGATTCTTTTGGGTTGTTAAACTTTAAGTACTGAACAATCTTTCTATGTACTTTTTTATTCCATGTGAATAACAAGAGAATTTTTTTTCTTTTTTTTCTACTGAAAATTAAAAAAAAAAACTCCAACACATTATGTGGTGCTTGTTTATATTGTTTTGTTGATGTTATTCAACTCTGTTGGATCTTGAATAAATAGTGATCTCACAATCTTAGCATTATTGTTTGAAATACATGTGTTTTGGATATGATTTGTATAAACTTTTTTTGAATTTGTAATGTTAAGTGTATCTCGACAAGTTTGAGTGTCGGAAATGTGTGTAAGAAGTTAAATAGATTCAACATGATAATATGCAAGAGTAACGTGCAAGGAAAGTGTGCTAAAGGCATATCACTATATAGATATATCTTAACTTTGGATTTATCAAGTGTCAAGAGCAATCAAATCCTTTGAGGTGCAAAGTTTTCCTCAAATTTTGCACTTTAAAAAATGTATGCACCTCAAGGGATGATCCCTCTCAGTTCTTGTTAGATCTGAAGTTAAGATGGATCTATAGTGATTTAATATGTAAATATCTTGTAAGTATTAAAATCCCTCGTACGCAAATTTTGGTTGAATTGTGCCTCGACTTGTAGATAACATATAACATAGCAAGTACCTAAGTTTTATTAAATTTTTCCGTTTTAATTAATTAGAATACATAACACTTTTGTTTTGAACTTTAGGTTAGAGTTGACATTGTAAAAAAAAAATTACTTTATATTTTAATGTTTTATTAAAATGTCATGTGCCAACTCCACATTGAGCATGGAATTACACTTATCCCTTATACTTTATTGTAGAAAGCACCTCTCGATGCAACAAGATGTATATTCAAAAGGAAAGACTACAAGATGGCAATGTCGAGTTAGAGCAAGGAAGTACAAGAGAGCGACAGATGAATTATGGAAATGTTGTAGTTCAAAAGGAGTGTGTTGAAGACCAAAGAACATAAAAACCATGCAAGTTGAAGTTAAAAGGCAATGCACATAGATGTTGTTACATAGAAGGGACAGGTTGATGACCAAAGAGTGTGAAAGCATGTAGGATAGAGTTGAAATATAATGTGCTCATATCAACATGAGAGAGCATGTGGATTGTGCAAAGGAAACATTATAGAAAGAATTTGAATAGTCGAACGTGAAAATGCAATGGTGGGGAGATTAAAAGATAGATAGTGGAGACATACAAAAAAGATTCGAGGAGATAATAGTTGAATAGTAACAATAAAAATCCAATTTAAGGTCATAGATTAACTAGACATCAAATTGATGTATGAAACCTTCTTGTTTATGGGATAAGAGACTATTTTTGTACAATGATTTGATTGCTTTTTTTCAAGAAGAAAAGAGGACAATTCCTTGATATTAATTTGAATAAAAAGTAACAAATACAAAAACTATGATACAAAGTATCATTTAACTATGTCATATACAAAAATCCCATCAAGAGGGAGACCAGCGGTCCAATATCAAAAAGGCCCGTGAAAAACCATATCAACATCCATAGTAGACCAGTAGTCACGTATCCATCGATCCAATGATTTGATTGCTTAATTTATAGAGGATGTACATAGCCTACCCCATTCTATATTTCAACATGTAACTTTCAAAGAAGAAATAAATATTTCTTAACCATTAACCTACTCAAATTAAAAATAAAAATTATGAAAAACTACAATGGAAGTATATTTTGTCAATATTTTCTAGAGGTCGTGTTTCATAAGAGAGCACGCAGTAAGCTCTTTGTTGTTAAAAATATAAAAATAAAACTAATTCAATTACTCCTCAAAATCTCGATGTGACTTACAAGTGAATTCACAATGAGACTTATTAGTGGGCACAGAAGCGTCATGTGGAAAATGGTGAGCGTTAGATGTTTTAGGTGATTGAGTTGTGGTTAGTGTCAATGACAACATATGTGGGGCCATGGCATCACGTGTTAATGGACCCTTTTCAATATATCCATTTATTTATCTCTTACCAAACCTGACACCTATGTCTAGCAATTGCCACCATAAGTACACTACAAAAGTTGTTTGTTCATTTCACTTAGACGAGATCATCTCCACTTTTCAAGTTGGTTTACATATAGCACATGTTATGTTGTCATAATTTTATTTTGTTAAATAAATAACTAACAAACAACTTCATTATACGAGCAAAAAGATACCTACTTGTCAACCTAGTTCTAAGCCCCTCTCGTCATCATAGAGAAAAATATAAAATAGATCAAGAGAAGGCCTTTCCATGAATCTCACGACATGGCAAGAAGGTTCTTTGTTTGCCCATGCTCTAGTTAGAGTCCTTTCCATGAATCTCACGACATGGCAAGAAGGTTCTTCGTTTGCCCATGCTCTAGTTAGAGTTTTTAATGTTGGATGTTGCATATGTTAAGAAATGTGGCATTAGCAATATAATGTCAAATTGATTGAAGAGTTGGTAAGTATTTATTTTTTCTGGGAAGTTATAACAATGTTGCCACATTCATGTTAACATTTTCACACAAAGCTAAACTTTATACTATAATACATAGATTTAATATTTTTGTTTTTAGTACATAAAATATAGAATAGATTTTATTGTTTAAAAAAAAGTTAAAGGGGTTTGTTGGGTTGGTAAAAGTAAGATGTTATAATTGGTTTTGCTAGGTTTGACCTTTTAAGTGACATTTTTGCTCCTGATCATTTGGTGTACCTATTTCAAGGGATGTTGAATAGCAATAACCATCATGATTTTTAAAACGGGTTAGAGGTCACACACCATTAAGTATATAGTAGGTTTCACCTTTTCATAGGTGGAGGATACTCTTTGTCAATTAGGTATAGCTTAGGTGGTTAAGAGGAGAAGTCATTATCCTCCCTATCAAAGTTCAAATATCACTTGTGACATGTTTGCCCCTCGTGGCTGGCGAGGAACCAATAATATCACTCTTGCTGAAGTGCTTGAGGGTGGGATGCAATGTTTCCTCATTGATCGATTAGGGTGGCAAGGTACTAGCAATCTCACTCTTGCTTAGTGCTTGATGATGGGATGTGATAATTTCCAGACATTTAGCAAAAAGAGTTAGCTCAAAAGGTATTTCCCAATGTTGTTGGGCATTTGGATAGAATGGTATCTTTTAGGGACGAAATTTCACCATTTGACTATTTTTTGGGTTTTTTTTTCAAAAAATAAATTTGTTAATCAACCATTTTTACTTTAAACAAACGCCTATATTTACATAAAATATGTTTTTTAGATAATATTCACCAAAATTTACAAGTTTTAATAGTAAATTGTGTGTTTCTTATTTAATATTTGTCTACCTATCTATATATATGTTTTTTCAATCCAAAATAATCGCCTAAAATACTATACTTAAAAAATACTATTCCAATCATATTCCAATCCTTAAAAAATACCATGTTGGCTAATCTTGTGTCAATGGATTCTTGATTCAAATCATCCTAGGTTATGTGCACCAGTATATGTTGATGAAATTACTAGGAATGCCATATATAAATGTCGGGAATATCCCTAGGTTTCATTGAGAGATTTTCTTTAGGAAAAAGGATGGATACTCAACATATTAATAGTCTAAAAGAACCATCCTCAAGACTTTTTATATACTATTTAAAAGAGAAATGCATGAGGACATTATATGCATGTTTTTTCCTTTTTTAAGGCTCCACTTTGAATTTTTGACATGGACAAACTCAAAGTTGAAGTCAGTTATTCAATTTTTTACAAACTCAAAAGTGAGTTCATATATTTATTTTTTAACCCTTGCAAACTTTAAAAGTTGGTTTAATATAGTACCCCTTAGGTAAGCCTCAATATGTGAATCTTACAACTATGATACATTAGAACCATGCTTCGATCTTCCTTTTTGCAACTTTTAAAGATATGCACTTTGTTGGTGTTGTTGCTCCTAGCCAAGGATTTTGGTGTCTTTTCGCTCAGTTGATTCGTTTATTAGCGGTGGGGGTTCATCAAAACCAATTCCTTGACATCCTCTAATTTGATCAAAAGGATTGTTTCTCTTTCTAGGTCTAAGTTGTTTGATTAATGTCACCCAATCATATAGTCATCTAAGTTGTAACTACCTACATATGAGGGTTTAGCTCCTTTGAGATGATTGAATCCATATTTATGTCATATGCCTTAATTGAAGGAATCGAAGTCTTTACTGATTTCCAGGTTTTAATCCAACTACACAATTTTTAGAGTTACCCTATGAAAATGGCTATAAATGATTCCAATATATGGATTTATTGTTTTGTCTATTTTTTCCAAAAATCTCATCTTTAAACAAACATCCTTCAAATTCTATTATTCGAAAAAAAAACTCCACACCTAAAAATTATGTTTTTATAATCTAGTCTCTAAACCTATTAAAATTTATTCCATTTTATATTATGATATTAAATAAACTTAAATCTAAAACAAACTTTGCACAAAAACTTGCAAATAAACAATAATTATATTTTGATTTTAACAATAATTATTTTTAATTTTATTTTGACTTTAAAAATTTACCATTCTTTTTGAGGTTGCAAAATCCATATAAAAAAACATGGACATTTCACAGCCTAAGACATATTGAAGTTGTTATGATGAACATTGCACCTAAACTAAAATTTTGGAACTGTTTGAAAAAAAGCATCAAACTTTCCCAAAATAAACTCGAGAACTTTGAATAACCATTACGGGAAAGATTATAAAGAATACCAGGCTTTGAATATCGTATGAATCATATTATAAAGAATATAATATATACCTACGGGTTGAAATCCGCAACTCACCCCAAACCAATAAACTTTTAAGACTTTGGAATAAGAGGAGTGCATCATATTATAAAGAATACATGGAAATCTAAGATGGCTTATTTAATCATTCAACCCTCCAAAAGGCTTATAAAAGAATATGTGCAATCTAATAGTGGCTTTTTAATCATTCAACCCTTTGAGACAAGGAAAGCACTCAAAAGCATCTTCATAAATAAATTGCCAAAAAGGAATTTAAATATGTTGGTGTATACTATATTTGAAGACAAGCCATTCAAATGGCTTAGTAATATATGATCACGATCTCTTTGCTTTTTGAAGACTTGTTTATGTTATTTAAACCTAATTGTCCCTGTCAAGTTTCCATATTAAAAATAAAGAACTCAATGTTGGCATTTTGAAGATTTGTTTATGTTATTTAAGCCTAATCGTCCCCAACATGTTCTTTTTATAAATATAAAGAACTCAACTTTTCTAGATGAGGATCAAGGAAAAATTAAAAAACAAGATACTCGTGAATAAGAAAAAAAATAATGTTTTAATATTTATTATTATTATTATTTTTTAAATTATTGAACTTTTTATTTTAAAGATGGTATGTAAAATAAATTGAATTTTATAAAAATGCAAAGTTTTATCAATAATATTTATCTAAGAATTTAACATGTCATTTACAAAAATTAAACCTAGGTAGGAAAGATAACACTCATTATAACCATAAATAACCTCTACTTTATTATTATTATTATTATTATTTTATTATTTTAGATGATGATGGGATGATGATGACGACGACGAATGTCCACTGAGATCAACTATGTTCTATCAGACCTTAAGAAGGATAATACTTGGTTTACTTTAAAATCGAGTTCATGTGCTCAAGTTAGGAGGTTATAAATGTTTGTATTGTAACAAATACTATAAAACTCATATCTAATGTGGGTGTAAGCAAGGCATTCTAAGAGAAAGTGATTTTCATCCTCAATGCTCATAGACTCACACAGATGGAAAACCCTTTCTACCCATGGATTTTTAGGGATAGACCAGCGCCCTGTTTTGCTATGGAGTTCATGAGAGTTATATATATATATATATATATATATATGTGTGTGTGTGTGTGTATGTGTGTATGTATATGTATATATGTAACCCTTGAGTTGTGAATTCTTTGATCATTTAAGATGAATTTAGGTTGGTTGTAAGCTTAATCAAGTCAATGAAAAACTTATACAAACGTATGTAAAAATATGGTTTGGATTATTATGTTATATGTGTGTGTCTAGATTTAACATCTCTTTTTATTTTTCTCTTTAACAACTTTTATATAAGGTTTATATATCAAATATGCCACTCTTTCATTCATATATATATATATATATATATTCTTATTTGTTTTGAGTATTCTTATTTTTTGAATCCTAGATATGATTTCCCAAGTGTTACCCACATGACAACATCTATATCATATTGAATTGTAGATCTAACACATTTGGATTCAACAAAATTTTATGTCATTGCATTTTTAACTTATTTTGCTAACATATAACATTATTATTATTACTTTTATATGTATTTTTTTAAGATCACATACGTTGACATAAGTGTTACCTAGGTGACAACATCTCAATCATATTTCACATATCTTACTAAAAAATGCCCCTTACTAAGTTGGACACACCTAAAATTTGTATGTCTTAGAATTGTTTCTATGACATAAATACCTTTACATACAAAAAGTTAATCCCACATTGGTTGAGAGGAGTGGCCCTCAACAACATATAAGCTCTAATATACGATGATCATTATGCCAATAGGGGAAACCACAAAGGAGTGGTTCCTCATACTAATATAATGCTCGATTGGCTATGGTGGGTGAATCCATGAAAATGGGTAACATTTTTTGGCAAAAAAAGACAGTGAAAAATCAATTTCTACTCATTTATTAAATCGAAACCATCAAAACTCATATATGCCTTGTGAATTTCGACATGCAACAAAAAAACAAATTGTAGGGAATTATGTTGTCTTTCCACCTATTTATGTTAAATAATAATGTTATTTAACATAGTAGCATAATTCGGTCATATTAGACTTCCGTGTATGAAAATTCGAAAATCGTCGAATATTCGACATAATATGGATACGGTAAATTTTCCTACATTTTTTGGCACATGTTTCAAGGTAAGAATTATTTAAATTTTATTGTTTTATTTTAATTTTTCCCCATTATGTAAGTGCATAATTGGTTTAGGGTTAGTTTTACATTTTAAAAGTTTAAAGCTTTAAAAATTATAATATATATTTTGTTTTATATTTTAGTTATAAATATAGGTTTATTTTATAATATAAATATAAAGTTTAGTAACTAGTTATAATATTAGATATTAGTTATTAGTTATTATAATATCTTTTGGAATATATTATTAGAAATTGGTTTTATTGTTTTATAATTTAATTTTGGCATTTTAATTATTTCATATTTTTATAATAATTTTTTTTTCCAAGGAAAAAAAAACATAATTTTATATCATCCGTAGAGACACAAAATTACATTTTGTAGATATGCCTAACATATTTGTAATCAGGTTCAAGAAAAAAACCATAATCCAATCTGATCCATCTATCAGATTTCAAGAAACAAATGTCCAATAAGATTCATATAAAATAGGCCCTGCCCATTTCATATCTACAGCATATAAAAAACTGTCCAAAAAAACCACATATATAGGCAGATATAGATAAGTATATAGACCATCATTGACACAGCTGAAAATATCCAGATATAGTCTTCAACAAGAGACCATTATCAAAGGCCAACAAAAATAAAGTCCCCAGCACCTCCAAAATATCATGAAGCCACCTCATCAAAAAAAGGATGATGATAGTATTCAAACGCAACGTCTCCTATCTGCTCCTTAACCTTCCACATGCCTGGATCTAGCAGGAGCCCCTCCTTCGAGGCTGAGTCCGCCTGGCGGTTGTTCTCCCTGTATACATGAGTCTATGAAATCAGTTCAAAGGATTCCATCACATCCTAGATTGATCGTAAAATGTTGCATAAGAGTAGATCTCTACATGTTTGTATCCTTTTAACCCAATTGATCACATTCAAGGAATCTCCAAAAATCCTAACGGTACTACACCCCTTCTTCGCTGCAAAAATGAGGAGTATTTTCAGACTTATTAGTTCAGCTCGGTTGTTACTACCTTCCCCCAAACCTGTAATCAATTCGAAAGACTGGTTCTCGTCCATATTTAAGATTGCCCCACCTCCACATAGGTTATTTTGTGAGGCACCATCAAAGAAACCCCAAGGAGATGATCGATCAATTCAAGAACCAGAATATCCCTCTGATTTTTAACCCTCACATGTTTTGGTAGTGCAGTAGCAATCCCACATACCATCCCAGCCGTAATAGCCGGTGTACACTCTTTCCCTTGGAAAACAAGTTTATTCTTGGCCAACCATATGCCCCAAGTCACCAGGAGAGGAAGCACAATCATAACATCCAATGTTTCAGTTCTGCGCCATCGTTCCCAAGCCTGCATTATATTGTCCCCTTCCCATCTACAGGCTGGATCTAATCCCAACATAGTGCATGATTCCTTCCACACCTCCACACAATATGCGCAGGAGAGAAAAAGATGTACAGTCGATTCCCCCGCATTCTGACACAGGGCACACCATCGGGGTCCTTTGAAACCCCTTTTGTGAAGATTATCTCAGCAAGGAACTTTATTTTCTAAAACACACCACCATAATAAACACATTTTGGGGGGGCAATGGAATTTCCAGATCTTCTTCCACCACCACTCAGTCCCTTGTTCATAATTCAGTGCAATCAGGTATATATATCCTTCCTTTGGTGTATACTTCCCACAAGACGCCCCATTCCATACGAGTGTATCCTCCTCCTCCATGAGCTTTACCATAGAAAATCTGAGAGCCCTAAGATACATGTTCAATTCGGCCTCTTCCTGGTTCGAGAGTTTAAAATATGAGGCCAGTCGCCAAGACTGAGATCATCGGTTCGCCTGAACAGGGGCAGCAAGTTGATTCAAAAAATGTACCCTATGTTGTCTGAGGGAATTCACCAATGGTTCCAACAACCTGAAACTTCCATTGCATCCGAGCCACGGATCTATGCCCACCCGCACACTCCTTCCATTACCCACCTTCTAGCTCAGGTTATCTTCAATAACAGCAAAGGATTTATTCACAGCTTTCCAGATGATCAATCCACCCTTATGTCACTTTAGAGAGTTCCTAATCCAGTCAACAACAAAGTCTGGAGCGATATATTTCTCAACCATTACCCTGGTCCATAAGTTATCCGATTGAATCAGACGCTAGCCCCCCTTTTGCTGCCAAAGCATGCGCAAAAAGAAAGATATTTTTAAGACCCCATCCCCTGAGTGATTTTGGCTTGGTGATCTTCTCCCATCTAACCCATGGAGAGACCGAGACATCCTTGTGACCGCTCCACAGAAAGTGTAGGCCATTCTTACGAGCTTTCTCCAAGATACCCAGGGGGATCCATGACAGAGACATCCAATATACAGGAATAGCTTCCAGTACCAATTTGACCAGTATGAGGCCCCCTGCTCTTGAAAGCCAACGGTGGCTCCAAGTATGAAGACGCTTCTCCAATTTTTCAATCAGCCACAACCAGTCCCTCTTCAGGTAATTATTGGGTTTCAACAGAAAACCCAAATATTTAAGACCCTCATCCAAAGTGGCTCGATTAAAAGGGAAATGTGTAGTAGCATGTCTAACCCCCTCATCATCCATACCATGAGTCGTCAAAGTAGACTTCCCGACATTTATTTCCATGCCTGTCGTGGAGGAAAAAAGACCAAGCATATCTGAAATAGTATCAACATCATGAGCACTCCCTGAGCAAAAAATAAGCACATCATCCACAAACAGAAGGTGCGTGATCTGCAACTGTTGAGCCACAGCTATTCCGAACAACTGTCCCTCACTATGTGCTTTCTTCAATAGGTGACTTAAGCCTCCAGCCACAAGCAGGAAGAGTAGTGGAGACAAGGGACAGCCCTGCCTCAGTCCTCTCTCCGCATGAAAGAAGGGAGAAGAAACCCCATTGATCAATACAGAGAAAGAAATAGTAGTAATACAACTCATGATCCACCTGACAAAAGCAATCCCAAAGCCAAGATGAATTAGTAACATATGAATATATAAACAACTTACCTTATCATATGCTTTGGAGAGGTCAATCTTCAGTATTGCCCCCTTGATTTTACGAGTCTTCATACTGTGAAGACCTTCCTGCGCCACCCAAATAGCCTCATGAATTTGTCTTCCTTTCAGGAACCCAAATTGTTCACCAGAAATATGTTCTGACAATAAATCCTTCAACCTCTAGGCAATAACCTTAGAAATCACTTTGTATATACAATTACATAGAGAAATAAGTCAGAAATCATGTAGAGACTTTGGGTTATCCACCTTGGGGATAAGTGCAATAAATGTCGAATTGAAGCAGGCTGGGATCCTACCAGACAGTCGAGTATCTTCCACCACCCTAAGAAGGTCTGCCCCCAAGACGTCATATAGGTCAATAAAGAATTCAATGGTCCATCCATCGGGACCAGGACTCTTATCCTTCTGAAAAATATGGAAAGCCACTTTAAGTTCTTCTACATAGACCTCTTCCATTAAAGAAATGTTTTCCTCCTCCCCTACGAATTGAGGAAAAACTTGAGCAATGCGCATGATCTCCGCAATGTTAGCCCCAACCGGTGCCTTAAATAAATTCTGAAAGTGTTCAACCCCGGTCTTAGCCAATTCCTCAAAAGGATTCACACCTTCTTCCTCTGTCATCCACCAGGCTCCAAATGGTATTCAAAGCTTTCCTGCCCTTTGCATATGCATGAAATTTTTTTGTGTTTTCATCCCCATAAGCCAACCAAAGAGCCCTACTCTTTAATCGCCAAGTCTCCTCGTTTTCCAGCAGTAAAGTGTTCCTACGGCCCTGCAAGCCAACCAAAGTGTCCTTTGTCTCCTGATTCAGCATACCCCCTCCTTCCATGTCCATCATGTCAACAATTGCCAATTCAATCTGCCTCAACTCATTGTCATCTCTTCTCCTTTTTTCCACTACCCAGTTCTTAATGAGCCTCTTCAACCTGACAAAATTCTCTGCAAACTGAAAAGCCACAGATAATCTATTACCCAGAGAATAAGAGACCCAGTTTGAAAGAATCAGATGTCGAAAGGATTCATCCTTTAACCAAGTCTTGTTGAATTTGAGAGGACTGGGTGGTTTAACCGACCCAGTCCGATATTCCAAAAAAATGGGTAAATGATCAGAATGACCCCCACAACCTACCCATTGCTTCAAAAAATGTTGACGGTCCAACATCTTCTCACTAACCAGAAAACGATCAAGATGCTTAGCCACACGACCATCCCCACACCTATTGTTATGCCAGGTCGGCTTAAGTTTAATAGGTTCGATATCCAACTAGTTTCTCTCCATGAGATTATGAGTGAAGTATTCAGTAAGTATGTCCGGGCGAGCAAAAGCCCCACATACCTCAGCCTGTCCCAAAGAGAAATTAAGGTCCCCACCAATAACAACCAAATCACCATAAAACAAATCCAATTGGAATATATTGTCCCAGAAGGGTATGCGATTAATATAAGGACCATAAATGTTGAAGACATCAACAAGGTCCCCATGATCTAGTCCTTGCACCGTCATACCCAAAACCGAATCCATACCCCAAATACTCATAGCTCTCACAATACGGGTGTCCCAACCCATAGCAAGACCCCCCGAGCGACCCCGAACATCTAGGGTCACAAAAGTCCATCCAAAAAACTAACTTTCCAACTTCTCCTTGATCACATCACCACCACCAAGAGTTTCCTGTAACAATAAAATATATGGATGTTCTACATCGACCACCCGCCGCAATGCAGGTCTTTTAAGGGGACCTTCCAAACCCCGACAATTGAAGGACATGATCTTCATCGACGACCATTTTTCCGGGCCTGCACAGCTCTAAGTGCCCGTTCAATAGAAAGTTGTTTCCCCTCGGTCATATCCCTCTGTGCCCTAGATTGTGCTTTAGCCAGGAAGGATTTCCGTCCCCTCCCCCGAGACACAAGAGGTGTATCCATTCCCAAACCCCCAAGAGGGACCTTTTTCCCTGACCTAAGAAAATATCCAGATTCAGCAAGAGTGGTTTGGGTAGAAGACCCTACCACATCAGCAGCAGAGACCAAGGGTAACAGAGGAACCTCCTCAATAATTGCAACATTTGAAGGAGTGGACCCCGGATCCGGAAGTACTTCGACAATCACCCCTGCAGTCACAGCCTCCAGGATTAAATTACCTTCCACCACAGTATGAATGGGCGCCACCACATCCGTGTGCATCTCTTTAGCTTCAGACGAAGAGGGACCCAAAGATGGTGAGGACACCCCATGGCTTGAAGAATTCCCGTGAGAACCTCGCTTATTACCACGTCCATTGATCGTGTGCACCCCAAGGCTGCAATCCACCGCGAAGTGGCCATAAGCATGACACCTTCGGCATTGAAAGGGAATATTTTCATAATCCAGCCGCTATTTGAAGAAAGTATTTCCCTAGGATAGATGAATTTCTTCATACAAGCCTTCCCTCACATTAATATTAACAAGAATCTGGGCCACCTTGCGCAATTTCGTAAATTTGTATGACAAATCTGCCTCCAGGAATGTCCCCAGGATGTTGCCGATACAGATGAAATGTTCCTCTGACCAATACTGCCTCGGTAAACCCGAAAGCCAAACCCAAATCGGCACTTCATCCACCCTTTCGCGTGAGGCATCAAATGTTGGGGTCTAGGATTTAAGCAGTACATGACATTGTTCAATAGTCCAGTTTCGCCCTAGAACCCAATTCACATGCTCCTGTTGTGTGAAATTTAAAGCGAACCAGCCCCTAGTCAAGCCTTCTAGCTCAGGAATCACCCCCAAATGTTCTTCCCAAGAAGATTTTAACCAACTCTCAATCATCAGAATAGTAACATTCTTGCCAATAATCTTCCCGACCATTGTCAATGAATCCATTTGCATGATTTGGGACCACAGAATGTCGTCCCCCAGAGCATATGATTAAACCACCTGCCGCTTCTTAACAAAAGCCTTACGACCCCTGTTATTCCCACGCCCCTCAGCCGTAGCCCCTAGTGGTTCAGAGCCACCCCCAGATGTTCTTACTCTAGGAGAAATGTCTTCCTGAACATGAACCTCATGTCCCCCCATGACCACCTCCGGAACAGAGCCACAAAAGCCCTGACCAATATCCTCCTCTGCGTCATTCGCATGCATGCTCAAACCCTCAGTACCAATAACCTCAGAAATCAAACCCTCCACCGCTACAGTAAAACCAGGAACGACACCGCCCAAGGAAGGTATATCATCCGCAGAAGGGTTTCTAGCCAAGTCACCCGCTTCCTCATGCACCAGAAGCACAACACGTTCCCCAGGAGCAGGTGAAGAGAAATCAGTGAAAAAATTGGATGGTGAAATCCCCCCCCCCAAATTTGAATGCAATGAGGCCGGGAGAAAACCACCGTCCCAATAGTTTTGGGCACCCGAAGCCCCTAGCCCTAAACCACCCGAGGAAAACTAAAAAATACCTTCCAGCACCGGATCTGCCGTGTAGTCCACCTCATCCTCCAAACCCATAACGACCACCAGAAAAAACCCTTCACCGGAAAAAGGTAACAGTAAATCGTGGTAAATCCGCCTCCTTCCACCAAGATGAAACCCGATCTCCCACCCCCAGTCAACACATGTGCATCCACAATGGAAAAAAACTCCTGGTAAAGAAAGGTTATCCTAGTTGACAGATAGGAAAACCCCACTGGCAACCTAGAAAGGCAACAACTTCCAAAACCCCCATCGATAATCGTGAGGCTTAAGGTGGAACTGTAGCCAAAAACGTCATCTGAGGCTGACAGCCCTCCAGAAAACTGACAAGGAGATGGTTAGCACTCAGGCCGAGGCCTCTCCAAGCATCCTTGCCTCCTCAACAAAGCACTGTCCGTGCTATAAAAAAAAAGCTCCAAAAATTTTTATAATAAATTTATAAATACATTATTAGATTTAAATGTTTTAAGATTTATATTTCAAGTTGTTTTTAATGAAAAATAAATGTTAGATGTAAGCAAGATAGGAATTTGGAAAAATTATCCTATTTTTTGGAGACTATATAGACATTTTATATATTTTCTTTGTTTATTTTTATGGCGGGAAGTATAAAATATAGACTGTATTTGACAAGCAAAATGACCCCATGACAAGGCATTTTGCTCGTCAAATTCCAATACTGCATGCAAATATTGAATGGTTTATGTATATTTTAAATTCTTCTAAAATTCGAAAGATAAGTTTTTTAAATCTATAAGCAACCTACTCCCGTATTTTTTTCTGTACTAGATTTTTTTCGTTACATATTTTTTTCTGTATCGAATTGTATTCAAATCTATATTTGTACTCGAATTATGCTAATATGTTTTTTTTTTAACAAGAACGGTTATGTTATATTGATAACTCAGCAAAGAGATCGCTGAAACGAAAACGCATTACAATAAGCATCCCAAACACTACTTCCTTAAATCAATAACCTACAGAAGAGCTAAGGAGGGATATCAATGCTTACACTTGAGTTGACAATAAGTTCATTGAGATCTACAGCTATGGATTTATTAGCTGCAATATCCGCCAAGACATTTAGCCCCCTAAGAATATGAAAAAATAAACCTTCCTGAACTTTTTAGCCTTGGCCCTAATTCTACTTATCAGCCTTGCTGTCCTTTCATTCTTGCTCCTTCTTCCCCCATTCAATGCCTGAATAATTACCCTGGAATCACCGAAAAGCATGACCTCATCCACTCCTTTCTTCTGTAGTTGCTTGAGACCTTGCCAAAGCACGTAAGCCTCAGCCATATTATTAGTATCATAACCAATGTTCCAGCACTATTCAATCTTGACTTTCCCATCAGGATCAATAATGAATCCACCTCCCCGGCCTTCCCCGGATTCCCTTTGGAAGCCCCGTCAAAAAACAGTTTAAAAATCTTCCTTTCTTTTAGCCAGTTTGCAAACTGAGAGTTAACCATCCTGATATCCCATTCTTCCAACTTATTAGCAGCTGCATTATTTACAGCCGTGATATTGAGACCTTGCATCCAATTTTTTTCATTGTCCGTCAAGTTTCCTTTATTATTGAGGAGCTTTGAGATACTGACAATCTCCCCAAACAACGCTTTAACTTTAATAGCAGTCTTCCACGTTGGCTGATTTTTTCCCTGAAATATTCTATGGTTTCTTTCGTTCCTAATACACTAGCAAACTATCTTGGGGAGTTTCAACCAGCAGGCTCTTACTCCATTTTTTTGGTTCAGCTCACCTTGATACAGGATTTCCCATTTAAGAAAACAGGCCTAAATTTTATCCGGCAAATGCATTCCGTCTCCCCATCGCTTCAACACATCTTTCCAAACTGAAATGGCATAGGGGCACTTTAAAAATAAGTGGCTAATATTTTTGGAGGCCTCAGCACATAAGGGACACTGAAATGGGCCAACGAGCCCTCTTTTTTCCAAATGCTCGCCAGTGAGCACTCTCTCATGCATTAGTGACCAAGTGAACATTTCAATCTTCGACAGCGTTCTACAATTCCAGAGATAATTCCGGATTTGAGGATTGACAGGGACATTATAATTAGCTGCAAATCGTTGGTATCCTTCTGACGTTGAGTAGCTACCAGAATGTCTTCCCCAGCCACAATGATCCTTTCTGGATTTGGCAATCGGTGCTATCCCAGCCAAATAGGTGAATAGCAGAGTTTTCTCAGCTTCTAATTCAACAAGGCACTCTGGCAATACCTATCCAACCCAACGATATGGTTTATCAGGCTCCTAATTGGATATATCCCAGATCGTGTTCACCCCCAGCGTGACCATCCAATGCTGTAGGCGTGGAGTTTGAGGAGGAGTCTTTCCTAAAATTTTGTCATGCCACAAATTGATCGATTTCCCATTTCCTAGGACTCAACACAAATCAGCTTTGAACTGTGGCAGAGCCTTAACACAAATATTAAAGATTGAGGAGCTGTTCTGAGTCATGTGGCCTTCATCAAGGCATCTGAGCCTCGGGCCTCTAAAGTATTTGGATTTCAGCACACGGCTGGACCAGGAGGGATTGGGGGCGAGCAAGTTCCAGAGCAGCTTGGCTCCCATAGCCAAGTTTTGATTTCTGAGATCTTTGATGTGTAGACCTCCCTCTGATCTCGACAATTTAATTGTTTTCCAACTGACCAGCGCAAATTTTTTGCCTCCTCCAACACTGCCCCCCTGCCAAAGAAAGGATCTAACCAGTCCTTCGATCTGAGTAATAATCTTGGCCAGAGCTAGAAGAAGAGAGCTCTGATAGAGCAGGTAGCTGTTCAAGACTGGTTTAATTAAGACTACCTTCCCAGCCAAATTTAACCAAATTGATCCCCATCCTTTGATTTTATTTTTGATTTTCTCCACAATTGGGTTCCAGGCCGAACACTTGGGTTTGGATTTGAAAATGGGGATTCCTAGATAATTGAAGGACTCCCAGGTAACAACCCCATCCATATTGAGACCCCGAGTGATATCCAACATTTCCCTTGGGTTGATATTCCATCCATATATCTGACTTTTCCTTAAATTGATTTTACTTCCGGATGCTTGACAGTAACGATTCAGTTCAGTCTTGAAGCGACGGGAAATAATTAGACTGGCTCCACCAAGCAAGAGAGTATCATCCACAAATTGCACGTGATTAATATCTTTGATGCCTCTAGCCATCCTAATTCCAGGAAGCTCCTATTCATGCCTGGCAAGTTCTAGCTGGAAGCTTAGAACTGAAGCCTGGATGGCATAAAGCAATGGGGAGAGCGAGCAGTCTTGCCTCAGACCTCTCAAAGCTTGGAAGAAGGGGGCAGCTCTTCCGTTGACTAGTGGGGCTATCCACGGCTTGCTGATACAGGCCTTGACCCAAGAGATAAAAGCTGAAGCGAAACCAAATTTCTGCATTACCTGAAAGAGAAATGGATGGCTGACTCTATCGAAGGCATTGGCAAGGTCAATTTTTACCACCATTCCTTTGTCACCGTTCTTCAGGATAGAGTGTATAGCCTCTTGGACTAAGATAATATTTTCCCAGATCTTCCTGCCTTTGACAAATCCACCTTGGTTCTCAGGGATCAAGCTAGGTAGAATATGTTTTAGTCTATTGGTTATCATCAAATTATGCTAATATGTTATTTAATATGCCAAAATTGAATTTAATAATAATTTTGTTCTTGTAAATTTTAGAAGAAGTCAACAAGTGGCTTATGTGCATCTAAAATAATTTAGTGATAAATGCATAATTTTTGTAAAAAATATATATGAACATAATCTACACAAAATGCACTAGGGTGTACATTTTTTGTTTTTGTTTTTTTGTGTTGGAAAATTATAATTTTTATTCATTTTTTAAACTGACCATTGAAAATTTTACTTGTATTTCATACACATGTGTGCATGTAAACGTTTTTATTAATCGATTTTTTTTTTTGAAGAGGACATGCTGATCTGGGGTGTATGTATCTTTTGAAATTTTTTGGTTGTGTACTTTTTATGTTGAATTTTCTTTGTACTGATTTGAAGTTGTGGACATGGTTTTGTAAGTGTAAATTTGAAGAAAGTAAAAAAATATCATATGAACTCGAAAACCCATAAATCATATACCAATGGATAAATGATTCATTGACAAATCCATTAGTAGGAAGTCCACCACCTAAGGCGCATCCCAAGACATGGTACAGGCCTGGCAAAGAGGCTAGTAAAATTAAATTTGCAGAAAAGGGGGCTAAAAGCCTATTTTTCAAGCCCTCAATCAAGTTCTATTCGATCGAGATTTTATAAATAGATCTATTGAGTGCTTAGATAAGCCCTTGATTGAGCTTTTAAAAGCTTGATCAAGCTCATTTTTTTCCATAGTTGCACCTTCTGCTTGCCCAAAAGTGTTACCTGTATTCATGGGAACAACTCGGTGTGAAAATGTTTGTTGCTTGACCTTCTTGCTCCCTTTGTACAAAATACCCAAAAAAAAATATCACTAACATTACATCACAAAAGTCTAGCTTAAAAAGGTATTTTACCCAAAAACATGATAATTTTGTATACATGTTAACCTTTAGAGCAATATGAAAGAGTCCATTAATATTCATGAGGGACTAAAGTTCATCATCAATGTGTGATTATATTAACTTGCCCAAAATGAGCTTTCAATTATAAATCCTGAAATGATGGTCCCATAATAACCAAACCACCTATGGAAAATCCTAATTATTAGGTGCCTTAAGAAAACAATCTGCTCATGGCACCAAATACATTATAGGCTGGTGTTGACAAGGGAAAATTTCCCCTCGTGAACATAGTGGGTTCACTCAATGACAGTTAGACCTTGTTTTGTTTGGTGTGGTGAACCCTTTGGATTATGGCCCAACTTACATTGTTAGTTTTATGATTTAAAATAAAAAATGCAAATGAAATGCCAATGCTCTAAAATTAGAAATGGGAATCGTACCATAATCCAAAAATTTCACCACGCCAAATAGAGGAAGGTCTAATTGGGCACTTTCATTGGGTGAACCTACTATGTTGATGAGGGGAAAAACTTTTGCATCAATAATTTGGCACTAAAAGGCGGGTGGATGACAAACCAATCTACATGGAACCATTCTTTTGAAGAATGCAATAGTTCTTGATGGATTCTCTCCAAATTCCTACATGGTATCATGCTTTGAGTCTTCGAGACCATGACATTACACCTTGGATAAAGAAGCTAATCTTGTTGACATAGATATGTCAATAGGGGTTCACACACTGTCGACACCCCTTTTCACCACGATCTCCTTGAGCACCGACCCAGACAGGTTTTATCTTGTCCAGCAACACCTACGAAGCGGATGATGTCTCACCCGAGATGTTTGAGGGAGAGCTGCAAGAACCAAGTTTTTGCAGTAAGGATGAGGATTTGCGCACTTACTTCCTCTCTGTTGCAATGTTAATCAGAGATTCAGGCGAGGGTTTTAACCTTAATCATTCACATTTAGTCGCATCAAAACCTATTCGAATAATATCTAGTTAATGCATCATATTATTCATTCCACAAAGAGATCGAAAAGTATGGAACCATTCATTAGATAAAGGAATCTCATCATTCATAAACATAAATCATGCTACAACATTTTCTCATTTAGATCGCATCATTAAAACCATAAAAACAGGATGCTCTGGGGGAAGAGGCCTCTGCATGCACACGCGATCCCATTGGCAAGGCTCTGAACAACATAGGTTATGAGGAAGAGCTATCCTCACATGACCCGATCCTGATCTTGTGAATTTCAGCACAACATGGCACCAGGGGGGGGCACATCCCACCCATTTTCTCCTGAAATAGATGCCTTCAGAAAGCTAGTCACAACTAGTAGCAAACACCTAGTTAGCAAACATCAGCAAAAGTTTGTTAAAAGACTGGACAACATCCCCACGGTTGCACTTTCGACTGAAGAATCGTGCAGATCTACCTTAAACCTAGTTGAACGAGGTCTCATCGAGCAATTTACGGGGCTTTGGCGCTCGCCTAAAGTTGTAGATTCCTGGGTGCAAAGGAATTGGCGCTCATTGGTTCAAGAAGGAACCAAAAGCCACTTAGTAGGAAAAGGCTTCTTCGTATTCATTTTTGAGAATGTAGATGATATAAATCCCATCTTCAGGAATGGCTCGTATTTTATGGGCCCTTGGGGGTTGTATCTGAATAAAAGGACTCCGAATTTCGACCCGACACAAGATGTTTCATTGATAGTCCTAGTTTGGGTTCACCTTCCACACTTACCTCTGCACTGCTAAAATCCCAAATATTTAGAATTCATAGGCAACAAAATTGGAAAATATATAGACCATGCAGAGAGGAAGGACCAGTACTCATGAGCCATAATATGTGTAGAGGTTGACCTGAAAATAGGACTCCTGGAAGCTATTAAGCTCACGGTGGCTGATTGGTCATACATCTAAGAGTTAGAACTATGAGCAACTCCCTTTCAAATGCAGGAATTGTCATGGTTACAGGCACTTCGCTAGGAAAAGAAAAAAGAAAGCAAAGGAGGAGGCTGAGAAAATGAAGGGAGTTCAATGGATCTAGGTGCAGAAATCAGGTGAATCCAAGTAGAACAATAGATCTAAAGGAAAAGGGGCAGTCATTGGGAATGAAGCCCCTCCCATTGAAAAATTCCAAGGAGAAGGGAGTCTAGCCCCTCAAAGAGTAGAGACATCTTGTAACCCCTTTGAAATCCGCAGTTCTCCAGAATAAACCCCATATCCAATTGTAGAAGAGGTCGAACAACAGCCCACTTACCTTGCAGAAGATAAAAGGCTAGAAGAGACAACCCCACTACAAATCGGATCTCCAACAAGAGCCTTCATCTCCCCCTCCTACACATAAATGACTAGGAAAATGTCACCGGATATCTCAGGTTCCTCAAAAGACGAGACCTTCGAGAGGCCCTCGAAAAAAGCAGGTAGAAAATCTTGCAGGGAGGCTAGACAAGAAGAAGCGAAGAGGTAAAAAATGCAAGGAAACCAGTCCACGATTGAGATGCCCATTGACAAAAACATTAGATCTAGGCCCCATAAGGGAGGACCTACCCCCCCTCAGCCAGTAAATAATGCAATTAGTCTCTTGGAATTGTAGAGGCTTGGGGAATCCTTTAAAATCCGAAGCTATAAAAAACATTCTGAAATAAAAAACTCATGATATCCTCATGCTCTAAGAGACTAAAATTGAAGGGGAAACCCTTCTTGAGCTCAACAAATCGAAATGGAAAAAAAAACATTGGGAAAGCAGTAAGTGCTAGAGGCACCTCCGCAGGGCTCTCTAACTTGTGGGAGGAAGACAAGTTCCATCTCGAAAGCTCCTTTGAGACCCAACACTGGATTTACATTGAACTCTGCCACTCTACAAGTAAGATCAACTTTGCTCTCTTCAACCTTTATGTATCAGTCCTCTATGTTGAAAAACAAAATTGTTGGAAAACATTGTCAGATTTTCTAGAAATATACTCCCCTGAGAATATAATTTTAGCAGGAGACTTCAATTTAGTCTTTGAACCAAAGGAAAAAAGAGGAGGTAACACCTGCATGGATCAACTTCTTCCTTTTGTTGAAGATTTAATTCAACAGTGGGATCTTCTGGTCTTTAAGCCAAAAAAAGGGCTCTTCACTTGGTTAAATAACAGAGCCGGGAAGGGGCATATCTCAGCCCACCTGGACAGGTTTTTATTGCAGAGTACATTTCTGTTAGAAAAGAAGATAATATCCTCTAAAATTCTTCCAAAATTGACTTCTGACCACAAACCCATCTTACTCCAGCTCGAAGAAGAAGAAAGTTTGGGGCCTATCCATTTCCGGTTCAGTCCCCTCTGGACAGAAAAGGAATGGTTTATGGATATAGTTTCGAATACCCGGTACACTCTCGGCACAAGGTCTCCCAACTATGTGTGGGAACAGAAATTAAAGGCCACTAAAATTGCTTTGAAGGAATGGATAAAAAATCCCACAGACTCCCCCGCTAGGCATAGAAAGCAAACCACCAAGTAGATGTTAGATATGCAAATGGAAATGGATTACAAAGACATCATCTCTTTAGAAATTCAGAAGGAGCAAGTTGCCCAACTCATCTCTTTCTACTCTTTCAGGTAGGAGGAAGAGTATTGGAGGCTTAAATCTTGAAGCCTCTGTCTTAAAGCTGGAGATCGGAATACCACTTTCTTCCACAAACAATTCAGAGCTCGTCTTTCACGAAATCACATCGTTGAAATCACTTCATCATACGAGACTGTCTACAATGGTTTAGATCAGATTAAAGATGCAACAACTTCTCATTTTCAGCAACTCTACAAATTATATGTTCTGTATTCCAATGAGGGATTCTCAGACTTCCTCACACATATCCCAAGTCTTGTTAACGAGGAGGATAATTC
The DNA here is from genome assembly GCA_001517045.1 of Pseudotsuga menziesii. Lineage (NCBI taxonomy): Eukaryota > Viridiplantae > Streptophyta > Pinopsida > Pinales > Pinaceae > Pseudotsuga > Pseudotsuga menziesii. The sequence continues at coordinate 383,415 of LPNX010847001.1, forward strand.
AATATTTTTCAAGACTTTCACTGAAGAAGAAATCAACAATGTAATATGGACGATGGATTCTGATAAAGCTCCAGGGCCCGATGTATTCTCCATTCATTTCTACATAATTTGCTGGGATATAATCAAGGCTGAATTGTACCAAATGATTAAAGGCTTCCTCCAAAATTCAACATGGGAGGCAACACTAACTCCACTTTTCTAGCTCTAATTCCAAAAGAAGCGAACCCAGGTTCATTTGATCGCTTCAGGCCTATTTTGTTGTGTAATGTTTCTTACAGGATCCTTTCCAAACTCCATGCAAATAGAATCAATCCACTTTTGGAAAAACTCATTTCTCCCTATCAAGGAGGGTTTGTCAAACGAAGGCATTGTTAGATTTTTATCATTAAGCTAGCAATACATTAGGATCTTTAACTGAGAGAATAACAAGCAAACACAGTGTTTATCCTCGGGGAAACCATAAATGGAGAAAACCCCGCAACTTCCTCAGAGATAAAATCAACACCAAAAGTAAAACCCCAAAACAGTAAGATGATCTCCTGACAACAGTAACCTCTTTCTTCCTAGCCCCAGTGTCTTCTTCTCCCTTAGCTATGCACTGCAACAGAGTGTGAGTGAGTGTATGTTAAATAGAGAGGCTATCTCTCTATTTATACTAATTCCCGACTTGACAAAACCCTACTAGGGCCGAATTCTCTAGGAGAGTCTAATAACCCTAGTGCCCTGGAACTATGGGGACTTTAACCCTTGACCAATAGGAGGGTTACCCACAATGACTTGACATGACTTGTTTACATTATAGAAACTTCCGATAGGAACATTGGGGCATGACATGGCTCAAGTACATTATAAACACATCCTGGAATAAACATTGGGTTACAATACATAAGAAATACAAGTGAATACATTCCGAAGTTACAATTACATCAACACTCCCTCTTAACTAGGAAGGTATTCTCTCGACACAATTTATCAGCACACGTCTTCTTCTCTGTATCATCTGGATCATCATCGAGTCCTCGTTATCTTCAATTCATCTTCATCTTCAGGTCATCTTCATCTTCAAGTCATCTTCATCATTGGATCTGGATCATCACTCGATTTGGATCATCACTGGTCATCATCATTGGATCTGGATCATCACTGGACATCATCACTAGATCTGGTTCATCACTTGATCTATATCATCACTGTTGGATCATCATCACTGGATCATCGTGGATCATAGGAAGTTCTACAGAGCCAACCCTTTTTCATGCTGGATGTACATCTACAGAGCCAGTCCTTTTTCATACTGGATGTATCATCACAGAGCTAGTCCTTTTTCATGCTAGATGTGGCATCCACACAGAGCTAGTCCTTTTTCATACTGGATGAGTCTTCACAGAGCTAGCCCTTTTTCATGTTGGGTGTGGCATCCACACAGAGCCAGTCCTTTTTCATACTGGATGGGTCTTCACAGAGCTAACCCTTTTTCATGCTGGGTGTGGCATCCACACAAAGCTAGTCCTTTTTCATACTAGATGTGTCTTCATATAGCTAGCCCTTTTTCATGCTGGGTGTGGCATCCACACAGAGCTGTTCCTTTTTCATACTAGATGTGTCTTCATAGAGCCAACCCTTTTTCATGCTGGATGTGGAATCCACACAGAGCTAGTCCTTTTTCATACTGGATGAGTCTTCACAGAGCCAGCCCTTTTTCATGCTGGGCGTGGCATCCACACAGAGCTATTCCTTTTTCATACTAGATGTGTCTTCACAGAGCTAGCCCTTTTTCATGCTGGATGTGGAATCCACACATACATTTGACAATGGAAGGAACCAATCCTTTCACCATGTCACAATTCTTACATCCGACCATGGAAGGAACCAATCCTCTCACCATGTCGGAAGGGCACAACACTTACATCTGACCATGGAAGGAACCAATCCTCTCACCATGTCGGAAGGGCACAACACTTACATCTGACCATGGAAGGAACCAATCCTCTCACCATGTCAGAAGGGCACAACACTTACATCTTACCATGGAAGGAACCAATCCTATCACCATGTCAAAAGGGCTCAACACGGACACATCAATTCCTCTTGGGAGGAATCTCGATTTAGAGAACACCAAGCTTCTCCCTGAAGTACTCAAACTTCACCCTAGTCAATGGCTTAGTCAACACATTAGCTATCTGTTCGTCCGTCACAACATACTGGAGCTTCACTACTCCCCTCTGCACCATATCCCTGATATAGTGATACTTGATCTCGATATGCTTTGACTTGTCATGAAACACCGGGTTCTCTGAAAACTTCACACAACTCTGGTTGTCGTAATATATACAAGTAGCATCCAACTAGAGATCAAATAAATCAGACAGCAGCTTCCTTATCCATACCGCCTCACAACTAGTTGAACAAGCTGTGACATACTCTACTTCAGCTGTACTCAGTGCCACACAAAATTGCTTCCTGCTAAACCAAGAGATCACACCTGATCCCATACTGAAGCAACACCCTGAAGTGCTCTTCCTATCGATGGCACTTCTTGCCCAATCTGAATCAACATAACCCTCCAGGTTAATCCTTTGATCAGTCTTATACTTGAGCCCATAATCAACTGTACCCTTCAGGTACCTCAGAATATGCTTTGCAACAATCAAGTGAACATGTCTCAGATCTGTCAAGCACTGGATCAAGGTGTTCACAGCAAAGCAAATATCTGGTCTCATGTTTGTCAAGTACATCAAGGACCTAATCATCTGACGATACATCATAGCATCAACCGCTTTTGATGAAGCATCACTCAATAGCTTCAGGTTCGATGTCATAGGTGTGGTTAAGGCCTTGTAGTCCATCATCCCAAATCTCTTTAGGATATCTACTGCATACTTCCCTTGTCCGAGGAAGATTCCATTCACATTCTGCCACACCTCCATTCCCAGAAAATAATGCATCATACCCAAGTCCTTCATTTCAAACTTGGTAGCGAGATTCCTCTTCGTATCCGCAATCAACCCATCCATACCTGTTACAAACAGATCATCTACATATAGTAGGAGCATCATTGGGTTGCCATCTTTAACCTTGTAGTAAAGGTTGGAATCTTCTTTACTCTTGGTAAAGCCCAAACTAGATAGAAAGCTTTCAATTCTACCGTACCATGTCCTAGGTGCCTGTTTCAAACTGTACAAGGATTTCTTCAATCTACATACATGAGACTCCCTTTCATGTGTCTCAAAACCGAGTGGTTGCTCCACATACACTTCCTCTTCCACTACACCATTCAAGAAAGCAGTCTTGACATCCATCTGGTGTATCTTCCATTTCATCATTGTAGCCAGAGCAAGTACTGATCTGATGGAAGTGTATCTAGCTATAGGTGCAAAAGTTTCTTCATAATCTATTCCTTATTTCTGGGAGAAACCACGAGCAACAAATATTGCTTTATATTTTTCAATGGTACCATCTGCAGCATGCTTGATCTTGTAGATCCATTTGGAAGTTACGACAGGCTTCCCTTCTGGTCTTGGGACAACATCCCAAACATCGTTCTTCATGATCGATTGATACTCTTCGATCATAGCATCCTTCCATTCTTTCTGTTCTGCCGCTTCTTCATAGTTGGAAGGTTGTTTATCAATGAAATCACATAATAAGGCTACATATCTGGAGCAGGATCTTGTCCTCTTTCTTTCTCTGTGATTCTCTTCTGGAGCCCCAAATCTTTCCGCACCTTGGATAGATTTTCGTACCCAAGCAAGTTTCCTCTTATGAGGATTCTTCTCCTGAGGTGGATCTACAGGTTCTTGAGGTTCTTCAAATTCTCGATCTTCTTCTTGAGTTTCTTCGTTCATGGTTGTATCATGAATTATGGGTGCTTTTGCTTCTTCAGGTTCTTCAGTAGGTCTCTTTCTGGATTTGTTGTAAGTTGAGTCTTCATCAAATGTCACATCCCTACTGATGTTGATCTTCTTGAATCCTAGGAAGTATATTCTGTAAGGCTTCGAGCTTTCAGAGTATCCCACAAATATACCCTTCTTTCCTGAAGGATATAATTTTGTTCTCTTCTCTTTTGGAATGTGTATGTACACCGGACAACCGAATATTCTGAGATGGCCGACTTCTGGTTTCTTGCCGAAAAAGACTTCTTTAGGTGTCTTGTTCTCGAGTACTCTGTGTGGAGTACGGTTCTGTACATACACCGCTGTTCTGGTAGCTTCTTCCCATAGATGCATAGGAAGATCTTGATCATAAAGTATTGCTCTTGCAGCTTCCATGATAGTTCTATTCTTCCTTTCTGCAATCCCATTCTGTTGTGGATTATATGGAGTGGACAACTCCCTCTTAATCCCTGAGTCTTTGCATAACTCTTTGAATTCATTTGATGTGAATTCTCCACCATTATCTGATCGAAAGGTCTTGATATTCCTTTCAGTGTGGCTCTCGATCAAGGCTTTGAATTCCTTGAACTTGCTGAATACTTTGTCTTTGTTCTTCATGAAGTATATCCATGTCTTCCTAGAAAAATCATCAATGAAAGAAACATAGTATACATACCTGCTCAATGAATTGGATGACATTGGATTGCATACATCGAAGTGAATTATTTCCAAGATTCCTTTTGCCTTGCTCTCGCTACTTGGAAATGTCTTCTTTGTGTTGTTTCCTTTTGCACGTCCTTTGCAAACACCATCATGTTTTGTCTGCATTTTTGGAAGACCTTCAATAGCTTTGCTTGCAAGTGGTAGTGCCCTATAATGCATATGTGCAAGCCTTCTATGCCAAAGTTAATTTGGTTCTACTGAGTCATGAACCAAATCTTGTTCTAGTTGGCCCTTCAATTTGTATAGGCCTCCTACTTGTTCCCCAATCACTATTGCATTGTCAAATGTCTTTCCCTTTGGACACATAAGAATTTGGCCATCTACAAAATCAACCCTCATTCCTTTTGCATCCAATGTAGATATGGAGAGGAGGTTCTTCTTTACTCCTGGTACAAATAATACATTTTTCATCTTCATGGATTTTATAGAGTCTAGTTTATTGGAGGATTCACCACTACCTTTTATTGGATACTGGTAGTCATCCCCAAGTTTCACCTTGTGAGGTGACTCATTTTCAGATAGTTTCACAAATGATTCTTTGAATCCCATCATATGCTTGGAAGCACCATTGTCTATGAGCCAATCATTGCTTCCATGTGAGATAGTTCCTGTGAGAGTGGAGATCAACACATATTCTTCATCACTTGAAGAATCACTTTCTTGTCTGATTCTCTTTGTGGAAGGTTCATCATTCTCTGCAGCATGAGCATGATGTCTTCTCTTGTTTCCCTTGTTCTTCTTTGAGTTCCCTTTGTTAGGATAGTATTTGGATATGTGACCTTTCTCATCACATGTGTAACATCTAACAGTAGCCCAATCTCTTCTAGAGTGATAAGTCTTACCTTTGGAGTGATGATGGTCCCTTCTAGTTTTCTTGGTGTGGGTTGTGAGAGCTTGATCTTCACTTCCCATCTTTTCTTCTTAAGCTGCTATTTGAGCTTCTTCTTGAGAGAATTCTTCCCATAGTTTGTTAAACTTGACTAACTTATTTCTGGCACAGATCCCTTGAATGAAAGAGTCCCATGATCTAGGGAGACCATTCAAGGTGGCCATCACAATCTCTGCATTCTCCACTTCTTCATCTACTGCTTCCAGCTGCTCCTTGATCTGAGATACCCTTGTAAAGTAAGACTGGATGGTCTCTGCATTCTGGATCTTTACATTCTTCAGTTGGTTTCTCAGAGTCATCTTCCTGTTTATGTTCTTCCCTTCAAACAATTTGGTTAGGGCATCAAACATAGCTTTCAGTGTCTTTAGGGAGGACACCTGTGGTATGAGGTGATCCTTGATTGAATCAGCAATAATCCTCTTTGCCATAACCAACTTATTCTTGTGTAAGGCCTTAGCCTCATCTCCCTCTAGAACTGGAACCTCCTCACTGATATAGGAGTCCAACTCATTTTCTTCTAGGACCAGGGAGATCCTATACTTCCAGGCTCAGAAGTTATCAGCTCCCTCAAGCTTTTCATCAAGCTTGGTATGATGAGACATCTTAACTAAGAACTTCAAATGGAAATATAAAAGATTTAGATATTACCAGGTCAAGATGTCAGATCTGGATTTGGAGCTGAAATTCTGCAGTGCTGGTTCAGGAGCAGATTAGGGTTTTTCTTTTCCAGAGTTATGTCCAACCAAATGCTTTGATCTTGATCTCTAAACTTTGATTTTGAGGAGGATATTAATCTAGGCCCGGGCTCACTGAAAAATTCCATTTCTGTGGAAAGCCCTCATTTTCGGCAGTAGTGTCGGGTCCAAAACTAAAAAACCTTAGAATTGGATTCTGCTTCGACAGAAAGATGCGCCCTAGGGAGGAGAGTTATTCCAACCTTATTTTTCTGAAAATATGTGGAGAGAGATCCACAAAGTAGGAAGCCATAGTTCCCGCAGCTGCATAGTGTCTTGTTCTTAGGTTAGCTCTTATACCATGTTAGATTTTTATCATTAAGCTAGCAATACATTAGGATCTTTAACTGAGAGAATAATAAGCACAACAATCAAACACAAGAGACAATGAACACAATGTTTATCCTCAGGAAAACCATAAATGGAGAAAACCTCGCAACTTCCTCAGAGATAGAATCAACACAAAAAGTAAAACCCCAAAACAATAAGATGATCTCCCGACAGCAGTAACCTCTTTCTTCCTAGCCCCAGTGTCTTCTTCTCCCTCAGCTATGCACTACAATTGAGTGTGAGTGAGTGTGTGTTAAATAGAGAGGCTAGCTCTCTATTTATACTAATTCCTAACTTGACAAAACCCTACTAGGGCCAACTTCTCTAGGAGAGTCTAATAACGCTAGTGCCCTGGAACTGCAGGGACTTTAACCCTTGACCAATACGAGGGTTACTCACAATGAATTGACATGACTTGTTTACATTATAGAAACTCTCGATAGGAACATTGGGGCATGACATGACTCAAGTACATTATAAACACATCCTGGAATAAACATCGGGTTACAATACATAAGAAAGACAAGTGAATACATTCTGACGTTACAATTACATCAGCAGGAATATCTTAGACAATGTGATCCTTGTGCAAGAAACCATTCATTCAAGCCAACAACACCAAGAGAAAGGGATGCTAATAAAACTCGACATGGATAATGGATTTGACCGAGTAAATAACTCTTTCCTTTACCATGTTCTCCACTCATTTGGATTTAGTTATGTCTTTGTAAATCTGATTAAAACCTGCATTGAAAAGCCATGGATTGCCCCGTTAGTAAATGGCATGCCAACTAATTATTTCCAAGCCACAAGGGGTATAAGGCAAGGCTGCCTCCTATCCCCCTTCCTTTACATTCTCATGGTAGACTCTCTAAGCAAAACATTGACTGCAAAAAATCTAGCAGGGATAGATCCATGAATCAGAGTGATGAATGTATTAGACCCAATCAATCATGTTTTGTTTGCTAATGAATCACTGCTCCTAGGAGGAGCTTCCATGAAGATTGGAAGGGTGTTCAACAAAGTTAGTCAAAGCTTCTTCAGAGCCTCCAGATACCTAGTAAACAAAAGAAAAATTGTTGTACATGGTTGTAAGGTTGACCAGCAAATCATTTATCGAATTTCCCACTTCCTTGGTTTCTTAGGCTAAGCCTCTTGGGAAAAAATCAAGTATTTAGGACTTCCCTTAACCCTAGGAACCAACAAGGCTTCACAATGGCTAGAGGTTAACAGTAAAATTAAGTCCAAATTTGCATCCTAGGGTGGTTAGTGGCTCACCACTGTTGGGAAGCTTACTCTAATTAAATCAGTAATCTCCTCTCTTCCAATATATCGAGCTTCTTTTCTTTTGGCTCTAAAGATGATCACTGAGCAGGCCTCCAAGTTGATTCGAAACGTTTTGTGGAAAGGAGGGAAAGGGAACCAATTTTTTTTTCACCTGGTAAGTTGGGACATTGTGAAAAGACCAATTTCAGAAGGAGGTCTCCAGGTAAGAGATCTTGGGCTGGCTAATCTTTCCTTGGGAGGAAAGATATTATGGAATATCTTCTCAAATCAAAGTCACACAGTAAGCCAATTCCTCATAAAAAAATACCTGCAATGGCTCTCCTTGATTAACATGAATGAAGGTATAAACACCAAAGGAACCTCAATATGAAAAATCTGTAGCCGAGGGTGGCATTTCTTCAAATACCATCTTTACCGAATCCTTGGAAATAGAAAGAAATCTTACTGAGGAAGAAAAAATCATGGGCCAACCGCCCATCAAAACCTTTGTTGTTTTCTTAGATCTATGTGTATGGCATACACAGTGAGGAATACATGAGCTGGATGACATTTCTTCTTGGTATCCTGACAAGAATAGGAAATCTTGGCCACTCTCTTGACCTCCAGCACGTTTGAAAACCCAACAGAGCTGCCTCCTTCCAACACTTTCAGGTCTGCCACCCATGCACCTGCAATCACCGGACAAATGGGGATGGGGGAAGACATGTGTCTACATAGTAACATAGGGATTTGTTTCCCTACAAGCTCATCACACCCCAATCCTCTCCACTACATTATGGAAGTAGGTGTGGGACTCCTTTGGCCTCCCAAAAATCAACTTCTTCTGCTGGGTCCTCGTGCACAAAAATAGTCTTGACCGGAAAGAGCTTGGTAAAATGTGGAATTATTGGTCCACATAGATGCTATCTTTGTTGCTTGGATCAAGAAATAATGGATCACTTGTTAGTGTATTGTCCCTTCACTCAAGAAGTTTGGACGCAATTTTTACATGGGCTCAATGCTCCAAATCCCATGCAGATCATCGTGGTTAACTTATTCTCCACCTAGAAAGTGCGCTATCCTCATATGCTCAATGTTGGGCTAGGAAAGGGCATGAGTAAGTAAAGTGCAAAGGAATATTTGCACAAGGACAAAGGAGAAGCGCAAGCACAGGAGGAAAGGCAAGCACGCGGCATGAAAGAAAGAAGAAGAAAGAAAAGGAAGGAAAGGAAGTGCAGAAGAGAGAAAGATGCGACGAGGAGCAGTGCAACGAGGGAAAAGAGAATCTATGGGAAGGTAGAAGAGTAAAGGATGGAAAGTGACAGGTCAATAATACCATAGGTGCTCGAGTCGATGGAAGACTGAAGGACAGTTTCTGTGGCTAGTTATGTCTTGTACAACATGTATTGAAAGACATTTCCGCTGCTAGTTATGGCCTGTACAAATGTAATGAAAGACGTTTTTGTGGCTATTTATGATTGTAATAAATGTGTTGTACCTAGTCAACCCTGTGCGGTCTTGTAGAATCTATAAATAGGAGGAACCCATTTTATGTAAGGGTTGCTGAAGCTAGGACATAATTGAAGAAATCAAAGAGGAGTCTGATAGTAGAGATATAGTAGGTTGTTGAGCTGTGGATTTGCAGCTGTGTGTGCAGACCATTTTGTAAGAGTCATTTTGCAGCTGAGTGCATAGATAGTAGAGTAGAAGATTCGATCCAAGATGTGTGCAGATTAGCAGGAGTAGAATAAAGCATAATAAAACAGAGAGCATGAGAGCAAGAAAGAGTCTGAGCTAAAAATACATATCTCAAAACAGTCTGCAGTCAAGTCGCAGACTGCAAGGTGCCATATATTTCTCATGCCAGATGAAGAGCACCTTGGTGTTTTTTCCCGGTTGGGTTTCCACATTACATCTGTAATGTCCTATTTTAATTTTTTTACCAAAATGGCCAATTTTCCAATTTTTCCAAATTTTGGCTCTTGACTAGTTTTAGTGTCTTGGTCTCCAAATCAGCCCCATTGATCCCAAATATTTAGAGAAGGTGTATGATGATATAATAACTTAATTTTTATGTTCATAGAAGTATTATGGCCCTCCAATCACTTCTACAAATCTTTACTAAATTCTGAACAAGATAGATGATTTTACTGGCAATTTTGGGCTCAAATCCTCCCCGGCGTAAGTGGTAGAAATGGCTTCCAAAATGTGCAGAAACCCACTCGAATTCTTAAATTGAAGTAGGGGATGTGTATAAGACATTATCAAAGACTCATATGCATAACCAATTGACCTCCCATGGCTGTTATCACTTCTTTCAATTAGATATAAAAAACTAGTTTTGGACCCTTGGGGAAATGAGGTGTAGTTTGATCCAATTGCTATGAAACTCGACCCAATGGCCACAAATTCTCAGTTACTGAACATGAAACCCATAATATACTTTAATTATATTCCATTCATTCATAAATCATCAATATTTTATATATCCATTCGAATCCATCAAGATTACAGGAGTTTACAACAAGGTAGTGGGGAAATGGCACTGTTTCTTCATTATTGAGCAATAATACATGATATTTCTTGGCCTTTCGAACTGAGAGTTTTATAAAATTAAATATTATATAATTTAAATCAGAATACAAAATATTGGAGCAAGAGAAGCTCCCTCAAAGAAATGAATATCTCACCAAGTGTGCCTCACTCCATAGAGCTGAAATATAGTGAGAAAACTTGAGATGAAAGGAAGAACAAGCTGAAATTGATATGTCCACGAGCTGCTGTATATTTCACCTATAAATTATGACTCCATTGAATCTCCTTGAAATACTTTATTTGCCTCTCCAAACACCAACTAGGATGAGAATCTTTCACCCTCGAAATTGGCTAAGGCATGAACTAGTCATCCACTAGCTCTCTCTCTTCATAATAACAATTTTCACAAATGATCAAAAGGGCCTTCTCATGGATTATCCATGCATTTTATAAACATTATTTGTCTTATAAGGTTCCAAATCCATCCATAAACCAAATCCAAGTCGAATTGGTGTGGCTGCTCATGCTATGCCATGTGGCCTCTCTCTTCACCTTCCCTCTTCTCCCAAATTCGAGTAGGAGCCTCTTGGCCTTCTCCAAATCCCATGAGTGCCCTCTAAGATGCTCTATTCAGGCCTGAAATGTCAGATATGTCAGATTTCATCCTTTATACTTGACTTGTGTCATAACTGTCATAGAATCTCCATCATTGGTGTCATAGATGTCATAAACGTAAGGGGAATCTAGCCAAGTGTCCATGAAACTCCCATTTGGCTCTTCCTCTCCCCATGCAAGTTACAATTCATCCAAAATTCAACCTATGAAGTATATAGACAAGTATATTAACCTTATAATCCATCCAAAAACATTAGGATTCCCATAGATTCGATATTGCAAGAGGAGGATGCCATTTAAGATAGGAATTCTAATTTGAGTGGGCCCCATAGTCTCCACGTGTCTCCATTCTCCATAGCCATTTCATTTTTCACTTAAATTCATTTAATTAACTCCATTAAATAAATATTTATTCCTTCTAATGTCTAAACACCATTTATTAGCTCCCTTATTAACTTCCCAATGTTTCCACCCAACCTAGGGAACTAGTAGGATTGATGGAATTTTCCTGCTATGTAATTATTTGAATGGGGAAATTACAGTCCTCCGCACCCAATATTACTTGTCCTTAAGAAATTTCAGATTTGGATGCTGCAAAATATTCTCCTTTTCCCATGTGGCATCTTCACTTTGTAAATCCTTCCATTGCACCATGTATTCTTTGATTGTCCCGCTCCTCAATCTTCTCTCCCTTGTCTTCAAAACCTTTTCTGGAATAAGTGTGAGTTTTCCTTCATCATCCAAGGGAGGGAGTGTATATGAAATGATAATTTTCTGACCAATAGCTTTCTTGAGACAATAATCTAGAAATACATTATGAATTTTACTCCCTTCCAGAAGTTCCAACTCATATGCTACTTCTCCAATCTTCCTGATTACCTTGTAGAGCCCATAGTATCTTGGATTTAGATTTTCTGATCCATTCCTTTTGAGAGATGTTTGTTTGTATGGATAAAACCTCAAATAAACTAAATAATCAACCTGAAAGTTCCTTTCCTTCTATGTTTATCTGCATATTGTTTTTGCTGATTTTGGGCAACCTGCAAATTGTCTTTTAAAAGCTTTAAAATTTCTTGGCTTTCTTCCACCCAATATTTATCTTTTGGAGATCTACTATCACCAAATATCATATCAGAAAATGTAAGTGCATCATAACCATATAGTTCTCTGAAAGGAGACATCCCTATTGACATGTGAAAGGTGGTGTTGTAGCAAAACTCACCGAAGTGTAGCCATTTTGTCCAAGCTTTTTGATGTTCTTCGACATAGTTTCGGAGGTACCCTTCCAACCATTTATTCACCCTCTGTGTTTGTCCATCAGTTTGGGGATGGTAGCTTGTACTTGGAGTCAACTGAGTGCCCACCAATCTGAAAATTTCTTGCCAAAAAGCACTCATGAATCTACCATCTCTATCACTAACAATGCTCTTGAGGAGCCCATGCAATTTAAAGATTTTTTTGAAAAAAATGTCAGCCACTTGTGCAGCACTAAAATAGGATGTAACAAAAAATAAATGATCAAACTTAGTCAATATATCCACTACCATATATATGCAATCCTTGCCCAAATATTTGGGCAAACCAGTGATGAAATCCATCGATATACTGTCCCATTTTTGCTCTGGAATGGCTAATGGTTGTAATAAACTAGAAAGGTATGTGAGTTATAATTTTTTTTGCTGACATAACTTAAATTCATTCACATACTTCTGAACATAGTCCTTCAACCCCTTCCAATAGAACCTTTTCCTTAGTTTCCTATAGGTTTTGAAGATCCTCGAATGGCCTGCTAGTGGGGAATCATGTGATTCCTGCAAAACTTTGTACTTAAGCTCTGAATCTCAAACCAAATAAATTCTTCCCTTATAGCATATCATCCCATTCAGAATTCTGTAGTTATCATCTCCCATGATTCCATCTAATACATCACAAGCAAACTTATCTTTGGCATATTCAAATAGTAGCATGTCTTTCCAATTTTTAGCAATGTCCATGAGAGAAAAAGAAGGTTTTCGAGATAATGTGTTTGCTACAATGTTATTCTTTCCTTTCACATATTCAATATAAAAATTATAATCTTGGATCTTGCTGACCCACTTTTTTTGCCTTTTGTTTCGATCGTTTTGGATAAGGAAGTGTCTTTGACTATTGTGGTCAGTTTTCACCACAAACTTGTTGCCTACCAAGTATTGTTGGAATTTTTCCAAGGCATGTATGATGGCCAACATCTCTTTGTAATATATGGAGTAAATATTTTCATGAGGCTGCAACTTTCTGCTCTTAAAGGCTATAGGGTGTTGGCCTTGCTTTAGGACAACCCCTACTCCTCCATCTGAGGCATCACATTCAACAACAAAAGGCTTAGAAAAAATAGGTAATGCAAGTATGGGACAACTAATTATTACCTCTTTCATTTTGGAATGCCTTTTCAGCCTCTTCATTCCACTTTAAAGCATCCTTCTTAGTCAAATCAATGAGTGGATAAGTCAACTTGGAGAACCCTTTCACAAACTCCTTGTAGTATGTACATATTCCAATGAAGCCTCTTAATTCTGTGATGTTTTTTGGTGAGGGCCATTCTAAGATAGACCTGATTTTTTCCATGTGCACTTTCACTCCATCTTTCCCAATAATGTGCCCAAGAATAATATTTCTTTCATCCCAAATTCACATTTATACATCTTAGCATACAAAGACTGTTCTTGCAAAGTTTTTAACACAATCTCTAGGTGTTGCAAGTGCTCTTCCCAAGTTTTACTGTAAATGATAATATCATCAAACAAGACTAAAACAAAACTTCTAAGCTGCTTGTAAAATATTCTATTCATACATGCTTGAAATTTAGCTGGAGCATTAGTCAACCCAAATGGCATAACAAGAAACTCAAAGTGACCATAATGACATCGAAAAGCAGTCTTTTGCACATCTTCCTCCTTCATCCGAATTTGGTGATAACCAGATCTAAGGTCAATTTTGGAAAATTAATTAGATCCAAATAGCTCATACATGATCTCATCAATCCTAGGAATAAGATATCTATTCTTGATGGTCTTCTTGTTCAAAGCTCTAAAGTCTATACACATCCTCAAAGTTCCATCTTTTTTCTTTACCAACACTACTGAAGAAGCATAAGGGCTAGAGCTTGGTCTAATGAGTCCCAAATCTAAGAGTTCTTGAATGTCCTTCTCAATCTCATATATGAAATTATTTGGATGTCTATAAGGTGGTATCTGAATGGGCGAAGTACCATCCTCCAAAACAATGTTATGCTCAACCCCCCTATCAGATGGTCTACCATGTGGAAGATCTTTGAAAACTTCTTCATATTTGTGCAAGAGTGTCTCTATCTCCTTTGGGTGTTTAACAACTTTGATTTTTGGCTTGGGAGAGGTGATATAACATTCAGCATCCCATTCTATATCACCATGCCTCAATATAGATCTCATACTATTGCAATTTACTACATGTTTTGGGTAAATGTGTTTCCCTCTAACAACCCTTAGTGCACCTATTGAATCTTGAAATTTCATTTCAGGAATTTGATAATTTACTGAATTCTCTCCTATAGAATACAACCATTACACTCCCAATACTACAATAGTATCAGCAACATAAACCACATAAAAACTATCAACAAAAGTATAGTTACCTATGGTGACTTGTAGCTTTGGAACCCATGTGTTGCATTGCATTATGTTGTGACCTAGAATGACAACTGTGAAGCCATCAAATGGTTAAATTGGTATCTTTATTTTCTCCACCATCTATGCATCAATGAAATTATGTGCAGCTCCTCCATATACCAAAACTGAAGCTCTTTGTCCCAATACCACACCCTTGCATCAAATACTGTGATAGCGAGGCACTGCTGAAAGTATTGCCATTCTTGCTTTGTCCGGTGAAGGATGAGTTTCTTCTTGTTTTTCTTCTTCAACTGCTGTCTCATATGCTTCCTCTTGATATGAAATGTTCCCTTATTCATCCATACCCCCTTCATAATCATCATTATCAGAAAATACTTCTGTGTATTGAGATTTTCCTTTAGCACATTTATGTCCCGATGTCCATGGTTGGAAGCATGTGAAACACAATTTTTTCCTTCAAAGTTCATCCCTGTTTTGTCCTTCTTTCTTATACTTTTCAGATGTATCACTTTGCCAAAATTTCTTATTAGGTGCATCCTTTTTCCAAGCCTTTCTTTCAAATATGAAGTTAGGCTTGGGAGGAAATCTTGTTCTAGGAAGCACATTTTGAACATCTCTAGTCGACCTCATTGCATCATTCAAGTTAGTAGGCTTGTGGGATTTGACCAAACCTTTTAAGGAATCTGCCAAAATTTTAGTGAAAAACAATACTAACCTTCCCATAGATACATTAGTCACCTTAACTGATAATCTTTGGAATTCCAACATATACTCAATAGGAGTCCCTACCTGCTTCAATTGTGCTAGTTCTTTGAAAGACAATTCAGATATTTTTGCTCAAACCTTTCTAATACCCCATCAACAAATTCCCATATGTTTTAACCTGATAATGACGCAAGGTTTTTCATGCCATGGAACCACCATTCATTGGAATCTACATCCTAGTGCAAAATAGCCATTTTTAAAGCATCTTCTTCCGCCATTGGATTCAGCTGAAAAATTCACATCCAATTTTTGCACCCAAGTGTTAGCAGAACTTTGAGATGAACCATCAAAAGTAGGAAGTGGCACTTTACCTATGTCACAATTCAATTTTTTTTTTTGGTGTAGCGACTTATTGTCCTCCTTCTTTTTGAGTTTGTTTGCCATGGTGAAGTACTGCTCAAATGTTATACTTCTCCTACACTCTTCATCCAATTTAGCCCATTCTTTTGTTATTGTATCAATTTCAAATTGAATGTTAGTCTCTTCTTTGGGAATAAGAAATTTAGGTGCAGTAGGCCTTGGTGTTCTTTGAAATTCATGGGGTCTATTATGAGGTCATGTTTGTGAGAAAATGTGCTCACTCATTGTCTTCTTTTTTGCTGATTGTGAACTACCACTATCTCCTATTATCCCTTTGCTTCCCATTTGACTGGCCATCAATTCGAATACTTTTGCTATATTTTGAGTCATGTCTACCATATGTTGGGTCATGTACTTGGATATTTATTCAAACAAGGGTTTATAATTTTGAGATACTCCATTTTCTCCTTAGTGTAGTCTTCTCCCTCGTGAGCCATAGCTTTAGTCAAAGGTACCTTTTTTTCTTCTAGTTCTTTTTCTGCAAGCGAGCACCTCCCATTTCAGATTCTAAGGGTGGTGGTTTATTTCTTTGAATCCTTGTTAAAACCATCAAGTGACAAGACCATTCTCTGATACCACTTGTAATTTCCTTTGTTTTTTAATTTTTACCAAAATGCCCAATTTTCCAAATTTTTCACAATTTTGGCTCTTGACTAGTTTTAGTGTCTTGGTCTCCAAATCAGCCCCATTGCTCCCAAATATTTAGATAAGGTGTATGAATGATATAATAACTTAATTATTATTTTCAGGGATGTATTATGTCCCTCCAATCACTTTTTCAATTCTGTACTAAATTCTGAACAATATAGATGATTTTACTGACAATTTTGGGCTCAAATCCCCCCCGGGGTAAGTGGTAGAAATGGCTTCCCAAATGTGTAGAAACCTACTCAAATTATTAAATTGAAGAATGGGATGTGTATAATACATTATCAGAGACTCATATGCATAACCAATCAACCTCCCATGGCTGTTATCACTTATTTCAATCGGATATAAAAAACTAGTTTTGGACCCTTGGGGAAATGAGGTGTAGTTTGCTCCAATTGCTATGAAATTCGACCCAATAGAAAAAAAATATAAGTTAATGAACATGAGAAACATAATATACTTTAATTACAGTCCATTCATTCATAAATCATCAATATTTATACATCCATTCGAATCCATCAAGATTACAATAGTTTACAACAAGGTAGTGGGGAAATGGCATTGTTTCTTCATTATTGAGCAATAATACATGACATTTCTTGGAATTTATACCTGAGATATTTATGAACTTAAATATAAGATAATTTAAATCAGAATACAAAATAATGGAGCAAGATAAGCTCCCTCAAATATATGAATAGCTCACCAAGTGCGCTTCACTCCATAGAGCTGAAACAGGGTGAGAAAACTTGAGATGAAAGGAAGAACAAGATGAAATTGATATGTCCAAGAGCTACTTTATATTGAACCTGTAAATTATAACTCCATTTAATCTCCTTGAAATACCTGAGTGGCCTCTCCAAACACCAATTAGGATGGGAATCTTTCACCCTCGAAATTGGCTAAGGCATGAACTAGTCATCCACTAGCTCTCTCTCTCTTCACAAATGATCAAAAGGGACTTCCCATGGATGATCCATGCATTTTATAAAAATTATTGTATTATAAGGTTCCAAATCCATCCACAAACCAAATCCACGTCGAATTGGTGTGGCTTCTCATGCTATGTCATGTGGCTTCTCTCTTCACCTTCCCTCTTCTCCCAAATTCGAGTAGGAGCCTCTTGGCCTTCTCCAACTCCCATGAGCACCCTATAAGATGCTATATTCAGGATTGACATGTCAGATATGTTATATTTCAGCCTTCAGATCTGACCTGTGTCATAACTATCATATAATATCTGTCATTGGTGTCATAGATGTCATAAATGTAAGGGGAATCTAGCCAAGTGTCCATGAAACTCCCATTTGGCTCTTCCTCTCCCCATGTAAGTTAAAATTAATCCCAAATTATACCTATGAAGTATATGTAAAAGTATATTAACCTTATAATCCATCCAAAAACATTAGGATTCCCATAGATTCGAGATTGCAAGAGCAGAATGCCATTAACATAGGAATTCTAGCTTTAGTGGGCCCCATAGTCTCCATGAGTCTCCATTCTCCATAGCCATTTCATTTTTCACTTGAATTAATTTAATTAAATGCATTAAATAAATATTTATTCCTTCTAATGTCTAAACACCATTTATTATCTCCCTTATTAACTTCCCAATGTTCCCACCAACCTAGGGAACTAGTAGGATTGATGGAATTTTCCTGTTATGCAATTATTTGAAAGGGGGCATTAGAACATCTTGTGTCGAATGAATGTGCTTATTGAATATTTGTGGGTTGTTTTGTATTGTTTCTGTTTATTGATTAAGTTAATGTCACAATATTGATGAAAGCAATTTAATGAATGAATGACTAAAGCAACGTCGACGCACTATCCTCTATTGTTAAGGAAGCATCTGCATCGCACAATTGCGTAAGTTGTTAAGGGAAAGTATGTGTCACATGTTGGTTGTGTCTCAATGTTGCACCGATGTCGAGTTAGTAGAAAGACTCCAACCTTCCAACCCTGTCGAGCTCCTTGGCTGCGCACCAGGGGACTGTAATCCCTTGTCGACTGCACAAACATGGTTCTGACAGTTACACATTAAGATATCTCGGGTGAGACTATGCCTGCCTCACAGGTGTTGCTGACTGGGATTGCTCTATTGGGTTGATGTCTTTGGATGTTTTGTTGGTCTTGTGGGTTTATTGAACCTGGGTCGTGAGAGTGGGGAAAAGTAGCCAACAAATGGTTTCATTTTCGGGACCCTTAATCATTTGATTCGAGGGAAATGTTGTGGCATTCAACAAAGAAGGAAATTGAGCATTGGATGGAGTCTAATACATTAGCATTTGCACAAGAAGAGAGCGCAAGATTGTGGTTGAGCACAAAAAATGGGACTGTACACAGATATTCACTAAATATTATTTGCAAAGTTTCCTATTGTGTTGCATGAGTGGTTGTCATGATTGGCGACTCGAGAGACAAATTTTCAAAGAAGGGAAGCAGTTGAGTGGAGTGCTCAGCTGGTCCGTGAGTTAACCAGTGTAAGTAACCCCATCTCTAGAGCTATGGATTTTTGGGTTGATAGTATTTTGCAAGGGTATCTTACTAAGTTTACAATTGAGATGATAACCTCATATAGTGAGGTGGAAAGAAATTTTTTCCAAGGACCCCGTGGAAGGTACTTATTGTCTATAAATACATGGATAAAAATTCTCATTTGTGAGAAGGGCATTTTATAGTTGAGAAGTTGAGTCACATATCCAGGAGGAAGGACATGTTACAAAAAACCTGTAAATAAAATGGGAAATGGTGAGCTGAGATGTTCCCAGGAAGTACAGAATCTGAACTAGAAGCTGGATTTTTAAGAAGTGGAAGGAGGTTTTGGTCAGGAACAAGAAGAAAGACACTAGGAGGAAGACATAATCCCATTTTTTTTGAAGATAGAGAGTACGAAGTTGAGTCATGTCTAGAGGAAGGGTCTTGTGACGAAGAGAAAGATTATAGCCCAATTTCTGAAGGAGCAGAAGAATCTGCAGAGACACAAAAATCAGAACATCACTACACCACACCAAGAGCATCTCCAGAGGTAAGGTCTAGAACCTCATCTCCTAAAAGAACTGTCAATACTAATAGTACTACTGTTGCGACTAGTGCGCAAGAAATTCAACCTTCACCAAATATCCCATTAAACATCCCAGGCACTGACTCAATGGCTGGGCATGATATTAGATTACCTATTTTCAATGGGAATGGAGCAAAAGATCTAGATCAACATTGGTTCCTTTGCGAAGTTGTTTGGAAGGTTCGCTAAGTTCAAAATGCGGACATAAGGAAAGCAGAGATGATTATGACTCTGCGGGGTTGCATGTTGGAATGGTTTATGAATTTTTGCATAGTACTAGCAGGAAAACCATAGAAGACCCTTGATGAGATCTGACTCATGATGATTTGTGAGTTCAGAAAACCTAAATCTGATTCACAGTGTATCACTGAGATCAAGGAGATAAAGCAATTATCGACAGAATCCGTATGGGATTTCAATCAATGGTTTAAAACTCTGATGACCAAAGTTAGTTTCCAAATGTCAGATGTACAACATAAAGAGTGGTTTATTGCTGCGCTATTACCACACATCCAATCCCCTTTGATGCAACAGAATATTGTGTCACAGACAGAAGCACTAGAAATAGTGATGAAGCTGGAATCCTCATCGATCAGAGATGATGGCGTAGGAATGATGCAGATTCAGTCGTAGTTGGCTAATTTGATGGTACAACTTTAGGATATTAAAAAGGGAAAAGAAGTCTAGGAGGATTTATGGTGTACAAGATGCAAGACAGATGGACACCATAAGGATAATTGTCCAGCATGCATGAACTATATCTCGTCGAGTGCGCCTAATCCATTGAGTACTCTAGGACTACCATAGTGCCAAATATGCCAAACTAGAGGGCATCACGATGAGGACTGTCTATACTTTCAGAAGATTGTAAGTACACTGGCCAAACTTTTGTGGAAATTTTGTAAGTCAATAGGACACGATGAGAAGGATTGCAGAGCATACCAGATCTTGAAGGAGAAGACAATAGACACCTACTTAATGAAGAACGATGGGAAAATTATGGCTGAACAAGCACAAGCACACTGCCAGCCTACGTATCTTCCACAAAATCAGTATGAGAATCAGTATCATCCTCAATACCTGTAGAGTCAGTACCCACCACAACAACCATACCCTCAGGGTAGGGGGGGTGGAAAATTCATAGGTAGAGGAGGAGGAGGATTTGGTAAAGGAAGAGGTCAAGTTGTATGTTATAATTGTGGGAAGATGGTACATTATGCAAGAGATTTCCAGGAGCCTGCAAAGACGTGTTCATATTGCAAAGCGTAGGACCATAACATGGAACAATGTCCCCAGTTGATTGCAAAGTGGCAAGCTCAGGTCGACGGAGTTCCTAACCCCATGCAAAATCCAAATCCAAATCTTAACCTAAATCTTCAAATGATTGCTATTGAGCCAAGAGAACCAAGTGTTGTTGTCGTAACATGAGAAGGTGCTGCGACTAGAGCTGATAAGAATATACAGCAGGAACAGCCACAAGGGCGACCCGTGGCGCAAAAGAAAGTACCATTTGATGTTAAAAAAAAGAAGCAAGTATTTTGGACGTGCGACCAAAGTTTGTAGATCTAGAACAACTGTCGACCTCAACCAAAGTCAAGGATATGCATGAACGTTTCCAACATATATTCCGAAAGTAGGCTCTAAACAAGGTTAGTAAGCTCAAGTCATTTCTGTCAAGCTGCTTAGCGCTGATCCATGACAAAGATGCTGTCGCAGAATTGCAAGTACTTATAGAAGAGACCCCGTTGCAACCCGAAAAAAGAGTTAACCATGTTAAAAATAAATTCAAAATTGGGCGTGAGTTGAGAATGACTGCGCAGATAGGAGATTATGACATGGATTACATTATCCTAGATTTGGGGTCAGACCTTAATATTTTGACGTGACAAACTTGGGAGAGCATGGGAAAGCCGTGCTTGGACTGGTCCCCTATCTAGTTGAGGCTAGAAAATCAGGCGAAGGTCCTACCGATTGGTAGGTTGAGTCAAGTTCCTGTCGACATTGAGGGGCTGCGCAACTTTGCAAACTTTGAAGTTATCAACATTGTTGATGACCCAAACCCATATCCCGCACTTATGGGGATAGATTGGGAAATAGACAATCAGACGATCATATATTTTAAGAAAAGAATCCTCTCATTCAAGGATGACAAGATGAGGGTAGTGTTTCCCATTGATCCAATGGAAGGACAACAATATGTCGAGCCAGTCTATAGTGAAGGACAAGGTGATTATCTGGACCATATCTATAATGTCAGTTTATTAAAAGATGATTACGTCAATCCTACAGTGGATGGGAACCTGACTTGGAGGAGTACTAGCTCATGCACATCGGATTCAGGAGAGGCATTGGAGCATTAGAGAAAAAGACTGCATGAGGTCCCTATGAGGAGATGCACCAGGATTACCAGGTCTATGCGTCGGGTGGAGAATCAGTCGAGGGAGTTACCCACATATGAGGGTTTACTTAACCTTGCGACCTTTATAAGTGAGTTTGAAGGACTAGTAACATAACCACAATGCTTGTCCTCATTAGACTATGTGTTGAAAGCTACGCCCGCTAGATGGTGGGGTATGCATAAGTAATCCATATCTCAATGGCCACAATGTAGAAGATTTCTAGAAGTCAGAATCAACGAAGAAGTCACAATTTTGAGTCAAAAGTACACATGGTTATCAAGCCCTATTGAACACCTTAGTCAGTGTCGCATGACATTTGCAGAATACCCACGATAGGAATGGGTCCATCATTTCATACACACATTGGAAATGACACTCAGGAGCTGGTATACATCCATGTAGTTGCAACAAGGAACTTAGGATTAGGACGAGGTGGTTAAACAGTTTGTGCACACATTTTCATTTGTTGATGAGAAGCTGACAGTTAATGCTGTGCTTCAAGCGATAAAGAAGAAAATATTTGTTGAAATCCCTATCGAAGTGGCAAATTCCCACCAGTGCAGCGCAACCATCCAACAATGGATGGCTTGTTACAATCTGGATGGAGAACCAAATGATGATCCTAACAACATTAACATACCAGAATCAGAGGGTGCGCACGAGGTTGAAGGAAGTGGTATTTTGAGCGAACCGTTCCTCAAGCCACTAAAAGTTAAGAAAGTTAACATTGGTTCACCGAAAAACCCAAAAATTTTCCAATATAGGATACTATTGGGATGACGAAACAGTAGCAAAGATCACAAACTTGCTGCATGAATTTCAAGATCTGTTCCCTACCAACTTCTTAGAGATGAAGGGAATAGTACGAGATCTGGGGGAGATGTAAATACCCCTGAAATCAGATGCAAAACCAGTTAAGTAGGGACCTTATCGGTTGAATCCAAGTTATAAAGAGAAGGTGAAAGATAAGTTGGACTGAATGCTCGACGCAGGAATCATTGAACATGTTGAAGAATCATAATGAATCAGTGTTATAGTCATTTAGGATAAAAAGACAAAAGGTGAATTCCGGATCTGCGTCGACCTGAGGAAACTGAATGATGCATGCCTGCACGATCCATTCCCAACACCATTCATACATGAAGTACTTGAAAGCATTGGAGGACAAGAGATGTATTCATTCATTGGCGTATTTTCTGTCTATCATCAAGTCAGAATAACGAAGGAGGATCGACACAAAATGACCTTTGTCACAGAATGAGGATGTTATCAGTATACGGTAATGCTCTTTGGACTCAAGAATGCTCCTGCTATTTTTTCTAGAATAGTAGTCTCTTCTTTCAAAGATTTTGTACATAAATTTCTTGAAGTCTACTTTAATGATTGGACTGTGTTTGGTCTAGTAAGAGACCATCAAATGTTGTTGCCAGTATCATACTGCACTTAATTCAAAGAAATATATTTTGTGTGCACCATTTGGTGTTTTGTTAGGACATGTAGTGTGTCACGATGTAATTCTGGTCGACCCAGGGAAAGTTGCGATTATCCTTGACTTACCACCACCTACATCAGTCACGCAACTCAGATCAATGCTAGGACACACATGCTATTACTGGTGTACTTTCTTGGACAACATTACATTCAATTGGAGATGTAGATGCCATTAAAATTGCACTTGTCATAGTGCTGGTGTTGGTCGACTGATTTGGGGTTTGCCTTCCTTGGTCATATTGTTTCTTCCTGCACTCATATGCATAATGACCAAATTTATTACAACAATGACATTGAATTTTTTATTTATCAAACCTATGAACACTTGGCTGACTTGGATTCTTATACTCTCCTTTACCATCAACATTTGTAGGATTTCTGCCTCGTCCTCCTCTGGAATAATTCCTTCCTCCGCCTATGGAGTTTTTTCTCCCCCTACATCTACCACGGCTTATGGATGATTGTGCTGAGAATACACCTTCCAATGATGTTTGTGTTCTGTTGAGCCTGTGTTCATGATTGACGAGTGAAGCTTGCAACTCATCAATGGTAAACACAAACATGTATGTGTGTTCTTCCAAGGTCACAACCAAGGATTCAAATCTTGGGGGAATACTTTTCAAAATATTTTCAACAACCCTTTCGTCTTCTATGGCTTCTCCATGATATTTCAATTGGTTTATCAAACCAACAACTCTGGTGTAGAATGAGTCTACCGACTCTGAATCTTTCATGGGCAGAGATTCAAAATCTCTTCTCAGAATCTGCAACTTGGAATTCTTTACCTTTCCCAAGCCTTGATATACGGTCTCCAATGTAACCCATTCTTGCTTAACATTAATTGCTACTGCTACTCTTGGAAGTATGCTTTCATGCATGGCTTGATGTATGTAGAATAGATCCTTTCCATCTTTCTTCCTCTATTCCCTCAAGACATCTTTCTCAGCTTGTGTGAGATTGTTATATGCTGTCATATCTGTTGGTTCTGCATAACCATTCTAGACTATCTCCTAGACATCTTGACCACTGAACAAATCCTTCATTGTTAGAGACAAATATTCATAATTCTTTCCTATAAAACTTGGAGTTTACAATGAACCAGAAGTGGAAGCCATTTTTAATTTTTAATTTTCCTTATAAAATTACTTTTCCACTTTTAAGACAATATTTATTTCCTAAACCTTGCTTTGATACCAGTTAGAAAAAACCGAGCCGACAAACTTGAGTTACTTCTCAGTTATAAAAAAAAATTACGCTGACCTCTTTTTATTTTTACTTGTCGGGTGAAACCGACTAGACAAGTATAACAATATGGTCGACCTTTTAGACCCGACTCTTTTACCTTGACAAGTTCTTACTTGTCGGTTCTACCAACAGGTTTTACTTTGACCACTTATCAGATTGACCACTTCGACAACTTGTCGGTTTTGACTACTTGTTGGTTTATCACCTTAGACAGAACTTAACCGACAACTTGTAGCTTTGACCTCTTCAACAACTTGTCGGTTTTACTCAACTGTTTTACTTAGACTCACTTGCTCTGGTTTGGTTTTAGTCGAAATTTACAAATGATATTTCTTAGTCTAAAAGACTTAAGAAATTACAAAAAAATTTCACCTACCAGTAAGATGAAGTAAAAACCGACACAATCAATAATTCAATAGAACTATAAAAACATATAACCAAACATTTAGGAAGACTTGTGTCGACCACTCTGCCATAAAACCTAGAACTTTCAATGGGTGAGAAATTTATGGATTCTTTGATCTTTGACTAAAATGGTAATTGTAAACAACATTTACTCAAGTAACTTTGGAGAAAATGTGCGGCTAAATAAACATGAATTCAACCATAAACTATTTGATTTATATAACTTGTCGGGACATAACAAAGAACTATATTGTCGTAAATGCAAACTTGAAATTTACAAAGTTATTTAACCTTTTACAGAGCTTCGGCTCTTGATATATCCAAACACATAGAAGCTTGAGCTTTCACACAATTATTTCTTCATCCCTGCTACCCTCTGAGCTCTCTCTCGCTCTCTCTACTTGTCTATTTTGTCTAACTTAATTTACAATCTTCTTCTTCTATTTATAAGAAAACTAGAATTTGCTTCTCCGTGAATCTACAGTCTTGACATTAATGGCTGTAATAACTATCTACCTACAAACTTAGCTTCATAAATTAATTTGACTGGTTTATATTTCTGAATCATGGACTCTTCACTCTTGTCAGACTGACCAACAAGATCTGGACTGATACAGACTCTGACAGAGTCAGCCAAGCTCTGATACGGATTTTCAAGTAATTAATATTTCCAACAACAATGATGAGGGACATCACCACTTTGCTAGTTCTTCATTTTCCACATGTTAAGATAATTATGTCCTAAAGAAAGATTGTTTTGCATACCCAGGTAGAACACGTACAAAACATTGCAAAATTACAAGAACAAGGCAACTATATTCAACAATTTCAAGTCCCCAAATACCATGCATGATTGTCAAATTCCTTTACAACATAGATACATATTCTGATCATGTATGCAAGACCACAAATAATTAACATAGTTAGACATTTAATTTTATGCAAACTAGAAAACACTACCAATATGCTCCTAGAATGCAACATTGAACCCTGTGAACAACCATGAATAAGCAACAAAATATTCATTCTGACGATCTGGAATAACATGATCGAAGAAGAAATTACATAGTAAGACATTTAATTTTATGCAAACTAGAAAACACTACCAATATGCTCCTAGAATGCAACATTGAACCCTGTGAACAACCATGAATAAACAAAAAAATATTCATTCTAACGATCCAGAATAACATGATCCAAGAAGAAATTACAATCTGTCAAATCGCAAGATACAAAAAGAAGCTTATAGGATACCTTGAAAGCTCAAATTTGAAGAATAATGTAGGAAAAAAAATTGCCACTACCTCCAATATTCTCAACACAAAGAATTATCTAGCATCATGAAGAGTGAAATTTTGTACAGGCTTGTAGATCTTTGTCCAAGGGTGACCAGAAACCTAACAACCTATCATGCAACCTAAACTTGCATGGTCTTCTAAATTTTCAAGTTGAGGTACATAACAAAACAAATCAAGTGAAAACTCTACAAAATTTTTCCTGAACCGAAGTCTACACATCCAATATAATGGATATTGCAAATACTTTGCAAAGAAGACATCCATCATAGAAGGAAACCATAAAACTAGATGAAGAACAAAGAAAACAAAAGAAAAATTACACATAGCCCAACTTATACTTGACAATATCAGCACACTATTAAAAATCATTTTTTAATCCTACAAAAGGAAATCCAAAAACCTAGGTTACAAACAAGAAATGCAACAAACTGAGATGATGTAATTGTTCATGCTACAAGCCTACAACCACACGAGTCACTCCACTAGAAAGTTTTGAGTGAAGGGGATTGACGTTGTGGGGACCATTATTAGTTCCTAAGATAATCACCCACCATTGTAGTTATAGGCCTTGAATGAATTCCTCCCTGGCCTCCTCAGTCCTCCTATGATGATTTTGGTAGTGATACCAATTCCAAAAAACATGGCTGTCAAACTTGGACAACTTCGGCTAGAAATGTAAATTCAGGAATAACATGAATGACATGATCCAAGAAGAAGAACACATAACAAATACTTGGAGGGACAATTTTGGAGACGGATATCTGAGAGGAGGAATGCTTGAACGAAGTTTTGTCAGAAGGAGGGGGGCCTTAAGGAAGCATGGAGGATGGTAGTAGGGGAGGCCATAGTGCCTCCCGAAGCCCTGATCCAATCAAATTGAATATCAGAAATATTTTGATAAACCTAGATATGGATAAGACGGAGAAACCAATGGCTAGGAAACCATGGTAGTGCATTCTTAAAGCAGCCCTGATTCCAACCATGATGGTTAAATCATCAAAAATATGGGGAAAGATCCAATACATACAGGATCATGTTTTGATTGGGAAGTTTGTGGGTCTCCAACCATCAGAAAAATCCCTGGTATGGTGGATCAACACGACATGGAAACCAAAGGGGAATTATGACCTTCAGTTGGGATCGAAGTGGGTTTTCACCATCTCTCTACTAAACATAGAAGACTGAAAGAGGATCATGGATGGAGGACCATATTGTTTTGCTCAGCAGGCCTTTTCTTAAGGCCATGGAAGGAGAAGTTTTGTCTGGATAAGGAGGATATGAGGGTAGCGCTTGTATGGATAAGTTTGTACTCATTTCCCACTGAGGACTAGGATCTCAAGATTTTGGAAGATCTAGGGAATACCCTGGGGAAATTCGTAAAAATATTGAAACAAACCCAGGCCTAAAGGTATACAAAATATGCAAGAATATGTGTATACATTGATCTATCAAAATATCTTCTTGAATAAATTCACGTGTCTTGGGAATATGAGGAGTGGCTTCAAACCCTCGATTATGAGCAGATCCCTTTCAGATGGCGAAGATGATAGGAATATGGACACCTATTCAAATATTTCCCTACAAACAACCCAAAGGTTAATGGGGAAAGAAAGCAAGAAGAACAGAAGGATCAAGGGTTTACAAAGGCTCCATCCCGAAAAAGAGGAGGCAGAAGGTAGGAGAATCAGGATATCCACAAAAAACCCACAGTCTCAAACAAATTCGAAATCCTTGAAGACCTAGCAGAAGATGTCATAGAAGAAAATAAAGGAGAAAGGGCCAAGGAAGGACACCAAGATGAAATACCCTAGGCTAGGAAAGAATAGAAGAGTCCAACGGAAGAAGATATGCATCCACAACAAGCAGCTGAAGAATATCGGGAGACAGGGGATGAAGCAGAGGATATGGACATCGAATACCTAGATCTAGAGGAGATTGAGAAGGTGCGTGTAGAGGTAGGAAAGGGCTATGTTCCAAAAGAATAAGTAATATTTATAAAAGAAGCTATCCTCAGGGCCCGTGACTCAAATCAACTAGGGATAAGCCCGAGATCACATAAGGAAACAAAAAGGAAATTCAAAGAACTGGCCAAGAATTCAAGGCAAAAATCAGACAAACTAAGAGTGGCAAAAGCAAGTAGGAAGTTAATTGAGTCAGGATAGTACCTTACAATAAAAGTTGCCTTAGGACTCTAGTTATACAATGAATATTTTATCATGGAACATTCAGGGCTTGAACAACTCACTGAAGGTAAGAAAAAAGAGTGAGAAGATTGAGAGACAACTCAGAAATGGTTTTCCTTCATGAAACAAAGTGCTCAACAAATAGAATAGAAGAAGTTAGTAAGAAAATTTGGAAGGGAAATGAGAGTATGGTAATTGATGCTAGAGGATTCGTAGGAGGCTTGGGGATCATATGGGATCCAGTACAAGTAACCTTGGGAGGCTTCTAGGGTAGCAGATGTCTATTATCAATCGTCTTTCGAAGTAATTGGTTTCCAAGTAGAAGGTATGCTCACGAATGTTTATGCCCGCCATAACCAAGGGGAGAAAAAAGAGTTCCTCACAGCCATACACCGGGTCAATGCCTGCAGGCCCACTGGACACTAGATTGTGGGACGAGACTTCAATCTCATTATGTCCTTGGACGAGAATAAAGGTGGTCGACGTAGACTGGAGGAAGAATGTGAATCTTTCAAGGACACCATCGAGGACCTTGCACTAGTGGAAATCATGCTAGGGGAAGGATGGTTTACTTGGAACAATAAAAGAGTAGGGGAAAAACATGTAGCCTCCAGGATGGATAAGTTCGTGGTCTCGGAATCAATCATAGACCTAGGAAGTGAAATCCAACCCCATTGGCCCATAGAGTTAATGTGGAGCAGATTAGGATCTCAATTCAAGAAGCCATTTAGACTGGAGAAATTAAGGATGGATCACCCAGGTTTTGACGAAAATATTAGAACATGGTGGGAGGAGTTGAATGAAGGTGGAGGGCCAAGCATGTACATGTTCCAACAGAAGCTAAAGGCCCTAAAATAAAAAAATAAAAAATGGAATTGGGAAGACTTTGGCAACATTTTTGTTGATAAAAGAACTATAGAACCTAGACTTCAGGAGATCCAATCAATAGGGATGATGGAGGAATACACACAAGATCTGAGGATAGAGGAAAAAAGGCTTAGCGAAAGAGTGGAGGAGCAAGAAAATCAAGAGGAAGTATTCTAGAGGAAAAAATGCAGAATTCACTGGTTAAAAGAGGGGGAAAGAAACACAACTTTCTTCCACTGCTCGATGCTTCAAAATAGGATGCATAACAAAATACACTCCTTAAAAACTACGAGAGGAAAATGGGTGGAATCCAGGAGAAAAATAGAGACAACCCTAAACAATTTCTTCATAGAAATCATGTCAGATCCAAGACTAGAGAGAAGTGTTGACAATGACCAAATTACTAGGTTCATCCCTTCTTTAGTGACAACTGAGCAAAATGATATTATGATGAAGCCCATAACCCTATATGAAGTGGAGGAGGCGATGTTTCAGATGGAGATGGAACAATGGAGGCCTGATGTCGACTCAAACCTCTCAATCCTGAACTAAAACGTGGACCTGGTCCTGAAGCGCTTTGGTGTCCTGATCCCTCCTGCACCTCTGGGGAACCAGAGCAATAGTCTAGTGGCAGCTAATCTTCAAACCACCAATAGAAGGGGTCCCCCTTACGTGTTGTTGTATCCCCAGGGTGACTCGCCCCATGTCACTGGACAGCTTCAGTCTAATGTTATTCTCAATATCAGAGTCTACGATAGTTTATATAGAAATTAGTTTTGTTATTTGTGTTTGGACATGTAGTCAGACCGGTTGGTCGTTTGTCTTTTATCTGTTTAAAGGGATTAGTAGGATGTCTATGTGTCTCTTTGCTAGTACGACTGTAAGGCCTTATTCTGTCAGGGTCATTTTTGGCAAGTATGTGGGTGAAGGATAGGGATAGAGAAAATCTTGTAATTCGTCTCAGTTCTCAGAAGTTGCATATATTAGGCTTGGTGGCAAAGAAGGCCGTTTTGTATTCATTTTCCATATTTTATATAAATTCTTATATTTGTTAGGATTATTAATCCTCCCTTGTCCAAATTTGGTCATATGTCTAAATCGGGAGTCCATCCAGTCTATTTATAGTCATTAGCACCATTGGTTAAACTTGACCTAATTGGGGCACATGTTTCAGTTACCAAAATGTGGGGAACACTAATTGAGGCTCACTGCCACTTATTGCACTTGATTGCATAAGTTTAGGAGTCTCCTAGATCAATCCCTACAATTTAGGAAGCAACTGGGAGTGCCGAAACCAACCAAGGTCAATTCACTTCAGTTAATGACTAGTCAAGCTAAGTTAGGAGTCAGTTACATTCAGTTCTAGATCTCTACATTCAGTTAAATAATGGTTTAATTAATTGCACACATGTGGGTCATTTTTATCACCTACCATAGTCAGTTAACCATTATTTAATACTAAATGTAACACTTGGTTGTGTTTTAGAACTCCGGTTATGATTTAGACAAGGACAGTTAACTACTGGGTCCTCCAATAGTGATTTAGACAAGTCTTGGTTACCTACAGTCAAGTAGAGTCATCAATTCGAACTTCCTCATGTGGATTTGAATTGCTTGTGGCTATTAAAGCCATTTTACATCATTGTAATTAATATCTGGATTACTTTTTTGATTAATGAAAGCATTCATAGCTGCAAGCCTTTTGCACTGTTTCATTCTTCAATGGCTGAGTAAATTGTGAGATCTTCTTTGTGAGTTGTGTGTTTGTCTACAGATCTATATGCTCAAATTTAACATGGTATCAGAGCCTCGACAGACAAGGCACTTCTCCTCCTCGGATCTCCTACTGGATCATTTTTTTGTTTTGCAGGTACAACTTCGAAAGGAATTCATCAGTTCCTCTTCTCACTCGATCCTCAGATGCCTCAGACTATTATGAATGGAAGTTGAAGATGATTATATGTCTAAGAAGACAAAAACTCTTTTCAGTGTCTATTGGACTTGGTAGACATAATTTTGAGAGTGATAATGACTGGCTAAAAGCTAAGGATAAAGCTTTTGAAATAATGGAACTGGCTCTTTCTCTTAGCATGTGCTACCACAGTAGATCTATTAAAGATCCAGAGGAACTCTGGACAAGATTGGACAGAACCTTTGGAAGCACATGGAGCACACCCAGCACCATAAGCATCCTTGATTCAAAAGTCTTGGCCTCTACTCTCTCTGATGAAGTTGTTCAAGATGAAGATGAAGCAAAAGCTTCTACACAGTCAATTCGAATTGAAGACAGTCTCCATGCAGTGACTCCTTCTCCTGATGCTCCGGAAGTTCATGAGATCTCTGATATCTCATCTTCTCATATTGCTGAAACAGAAGAAGACATTCGAATCTCTGATATTGAAGAAAAATTCTGCTGCACTTCCATGCAAACATTCACCGGTGATTTTCCTTTAAATTCTATGCAAAATTTACTAGTAATTGCTTCTGAAAGTGAAGAGAAAATTGATTTTTCTTCCTCTAATGTTGCTTCTGGTGTGCAAATATGTGATACATTGGATATTTTGGAAGAAATATCAGATTACCAGAGTGATCCATTCGCTCCCCATGATCTAGTTTTTCCAGCAAATTCCGGCAGGATTGCATGCACCAAAATTCAGAATTTTGAAGAAGAAGAAAGCTGTGCATCCACCGTCTTGGTTAACCATTTATTTGAATCTGATATTAACCTTATTGGATCTGATATGATATTATTTATATTTGATATGATATTTCTTGGTTTAATATATCAAATTCATAATCTTTCAGTACCGCTTGTAGCTGTTCTCATCAACGGTGTGAAGAAACAAGTACCGCAAGTCTCCTACACAATTGCTGCTGGGGATTTGATTCCATTTCACAGTTTTGGATCTGTTTTGAACCTGTTTAGATCTGATTTAATTTCTGATCTGATATTATTTGGTTCATATTTTAAAATTCAAAATCATTCAGTCATGCTTGTAGCTGCTCTCACCAATTCCGGTGTGAAAAATCAAGTACCGCACTTTCTCTTCAAAACTGCTGATGGGGATTTGGTGTTAGTTTACTCATATGAGGTTGCTGATATTTTATTATGTGATTCATTATCTATTTCAGAATCTATATCAGACTATGGAGCTCCAGCATTCTCTCTCAACAGTCCCAGTGCTTCTCTACCATTGATCACATGCTCATCTTCTCACAGAACTAGT
>LPNX010847001.1:424700-439670 GCA_001517045.1 Pseudotsuga menziesii
CAAAAATAGAGAATGAAAGTTTCAACTAAGGAACAGAGGTATGAATCAATCAAAATTTGATGCACATGATAAGAAAAATGATGGTTTTTTTTACTATGGGAAACCTGGTCATTATGCTAAAGATTGTTATAAAAGGAAAGCTAATGAATCTAAACAAAAATTCAGAAAACATAATGGAAATTATGTGAGAACTGACACCTCTATCAATGATGCTTTTAAGAATTTAAAGTTGTTTATTTTTGAAGCTGCATTGTCTACAGAAACTGATGATGAAAATGCATGGTTCATAGATTTAGGTACCTCAACTCATATGTCTTGTGTCAAAGAGTGGTTTGATGAATATCATGAGAGAACAAATGAAACACACATATATTTAGGAGATAATAGATCTCATAAGATTCAAGGTTATGGAGTAGTATGTGTGAATTTACCTAATGGACAAATGAAACGGATTCACAATGTGCTGTATGTTCCAGGCATAAAAAAGAACTTGATTTTTGTTCTCTCAATAACTGATCAAAATTTGAATGTAGAATTTATGCAGTCTCACTGTCTTGTAAAGGATGCTCATAATCATTATAAATTCATAGACACAGGGACAAGAATTGTAGGATTGTATAAACTTAATGTAACAAAGTCCAATCATGAAGCATTAACATCTACAGCAATGACAACAAAAGAGTTATGGCATCGCGGGTATGGACATCTTAATGAAAATGACTTAGTACTACTTCAGAAGAAATTAATGGTTGAAGGGATTCGTGTTTTAAAGAATGAGCATATAGAATGTGAAGCTTGTGCGCTAGGTAAGCAACATAGGGATGAATTTCCAGTTCATAAAGAGAAGCAACCGAGAGAGATAATTGAATTAATACATACTGATGTTTGTGGTCCCATGCAAACAATGTCACTTGGTGGTACAATGTAATTTCTTATATTTGTTGCTGACATATCAAGATTTACTTGGGTTTATTTTACAAGGAAAAAGAGTGACGCATTTGAATATTTTAAAGAACTTAAAACTATGGTGGAAAAGAAAACAATAAAATGCATTAAGATTCTCAGATTTGATCAAGGTGGAGAATATACCTCAGGAGCTTTTACAAGATACTGCAAGAACAATGGGATTGTTCAACAATTCACAATTCCTTCTACACCACAACAAAATGGTGTAGCCAAAAGGAATAACATGACATTAGTGGAATGAGATCGCAACATGTTAAAAGGTAAAAATATCTCTAATGGTTTTTGGGCAGAAGCCATTAATACTGTTGTTTATTTAAAAAATAGAAGTCCAACTAAGATTCTAGATCTGAAAATGCCTTTTGAAGTCCTTTATGGCTATAAAGTGGAAGTTAGTCATTTAAGAATATTTGGTTCCAAGGCGTTTGTTCATATTCCCAAAGATGAGCGAAGAAAACTTGATGCAAAATCTGTTAAGTGTACATTCCTTGGCTATTGTGATGATCATAAGGCATACAAACTATTTGATCTTAGTACACACAAGCTCATAGCAAGTAGAGATGTGATTTTTCATGAGAATACAGATGATGAAATAAGTAAATATGATGTTTGTCATACTCCTTATTACAATGATCTTCATGTTACAATTGATATAGATGGTGAACAGGAACATGTAGAAGAACAGGTACACAAGCAGAAAAGGTACAAAAACAATGTGAAAGAAGCATGGATACTAAAAACACTCCTCTTAGATGGGATCCTACACCTTAGAAAAGAAGAAGTGAAAGTGAATAAAGTGGTGGATGGCAGAGGAAGTCATCATGAACATTTCAGGTATCCTCCAGGTATAAAGATTATGCATTGATGACACAAGTAATGAATATTGAAGAACCTGTTACTTATGAACAAGCCAAAAAACATGAAGAATGGAAAAATACAATGAATAAAGAATATGAATCAATGATGAAGAATGAAACATGTGAATTAATAGAACCGCCTGAAAACAAAGTTCCCATACGATGTAAATGGTTGTATAAAACCAAATTTCATGCAGATGGAAGTATTGACAAATATAAGGCCAGATTAGTTCCAAAAAGATATTCACAAAAGGAAGGAATTGATTATGAAGACACTTTTTCACCTATAGCTAAATTAAATACAATAAGAGTCATGATTGCATTAGCTACACAACACAATTGGAAAGTACATGAGTTAGATGTTAAATCTACATTTCCGAATGGTGATTTAAAAGAAGAAGTTTATTTGGTCTAGCTTGAAGGATTTATAAAGAAAGGACAAGAGGATCTTGTCTGTAAGCTAAAGAAATATTTATATGGTTGGAAACAAGCACCTAGATCTTGGTATATTAATATTGATTCATTCTTTGCTCAGCAAGTTTTTTTGAAAAGAAAATATGATCCTAATTTGTATGTCAAAAAATATGAAGAAGACAATGTTAATTTGATATCCTTATATGTTGATGATTTGATTATCACAAGCAGTGCTTCTCACTTGATTGAAGATATTAATTTTCAGTTATCACAGATGTTTGAAATGAAAGATATTAGTGAAATACATTATTTTTTAGGTCTGGAAATATGGAGAGAAGTTGGTAAAACAATGATCACTCAAAGTAAATACACAAGAGAAATACTGGAAAGATTTAATATGAGTGAAAACATGCCAGTGAAAACACCTTTAGAACATAATGTTAAGTTATCCAGTGTTGATGAAACTAAAGAGGTAAATGGTACTTTGTATCAACAGTTGGTCGGAAGCTTGAACTATCTCACTACTACCAGTCCAGATATAGCATATTCAATCAATATTCTTAGTCAATTCATTACTAAGCCATTATCTGAAAGGAACTGTTAATTTTGGTATTATGTATACTGATAATTGTGATGTTGAGTTGACAGGTTACATTGATTCAGACTGGGCTGGAAATCCTAATGAATGGAAATCAACTTCGGGATATGCATTCAACATAGGTATCAGACATTCAGACGTCATTTTTTATTTAAAAGAAATAATATAAAATTTGAGCTCTACATATTTTTTATATGTTAGTTCTATAATTTAGGAGACATCGACACACAATTGAATTTCAAGTCTTTCCAATGAAACCAAGCAACAAGATCAGTGCAATATTAAATAGATGATTATAGCTTACACATATTTCAACGATATGCAATATATTTCTTGTCTAATTAAAATATGGTAAAAAGCATTACAAAAATCAGATGCATAATCCAAACATCTTATTATTCGAAGCATAGTTTCACATGGGAAGTGCAATTAGTAAATCAGGTGCCCCCAATATTTTTTCTGATTTGTTCCACCTCCTATAAAGTGATGGAGAATGACTTGGCCAGCACTTCCTGGGGAATGCCCGGACTGGAAGCGAAAGAGGCTGAGGGGATGACAAAATGCCTAGATTTTGACTATTGAAAGAGACCAAGATAAATGCATTAATTTTTCCAACGTTTTGAGCGTAGTGCAGGGTTCCCTTTGGAACCACGAACACATCGCCAACTTCCAACATTTGAGAGAAGAGTCTATTTGTATTAGTGTCGACGAAGACAAATGACACAGTCCCTTCCACTATGTACACAATTTCAGTGGCTCTCGCATGGACATGAGGACGAAATAGCCCTCCAACAACCATATCTGTGCGAACCATCATTAATCCAAGCGTGTTGAGGCCCAACATGTTCAATGAAGTAGCAGCAACGGTGCTCACTCCCAAAGGGTTATTCGATACGTTGCTTGGCTTGTGCAGGTCCGATGTCATGAAGTCTTTAGCAGGAACTTCATTGGGATTAAGGCAGGGCCGTATGTTCATAAAAATAGGAGGCTTGATGTCTGCAACACAAAATTCCTGCAACGCATCTAGATCCCCAATGATTCTCTCAGTTTCCATCGCCATTAAAATAAGTACGACAAAGAGGACGCCCACAGAGGCTCTGCCGGAGGCCAAGATTGATGCCGTTGGGAAAGCCATGGTAAACTGTAACTAAAAAGCTCAGCTCAAGCAGACTTCAAATCTATTTGACAACTTACATCTACTGCTTCGTGGGGTATATATAGATACATCTCAGAGTAGGTCAGGTCACGCAAGACAAAGAACTATGGGCTGAAATCTAGCACTCTAAATACGCAAAGGATTGGGAAAAAAGGACCTGATACAGTTCTCCGAAGGAAAACCCAACTCACACATTTGGCACAAAACCTAACAGGGGAGAGGCCTTGTCCAAGACCATAGCTTTTGGGAAGTGAGGAATGGTAGTACGACCAGGATATGGGAAGACTCTTGGAAACATTCCGTCCCTGGGGCAGGAGGATGAGTTCCAGCAGATAAAAAGGAGTGTGTTGTAATAGAGGCATGACCCAGGTAAGGGACTTCTAGAAACCATAGAATGGCCACCAGGACTTCAGGACCTGAACAGACAAGGAATGGTGGGAACACATGGAACCTATAGCCGAAATAGAAAAACTCTTGGAAGCCTTGGATAAACGGAGGATTAGAACTCACACAGGGGAGGACAAAATCCGATGGGGGTATAGAACAACAAGGTACTTTACAATTAAGGAAGCGTACAACATTCTGATTAACGTCATGGAACCACCAACATAAAAGAAATGGGGAAATCTCTGGAAGAAAAAAATCTGGCCTAAAATGGCATACTTCAGCTGGCTGGTAATGAAAACAGAATTTTAACCTACGAAAATATCATAAAAAGAGGTATGATGGGCCCTTACTGATGCTAACTATGTAAAGGTGAGGAAGAGATGACCAACCGCCTCCTGGAATCCTACGTATTCACCTCCTCAATCTAGGATAGGGGAGCAGAGATGTTCAAAAAATCGGGTAGGATACGACAATGCCTGATTAGAAAAATCAATGAGTGGTCTCGAAACCCCTTCTCAAACAACATCCTGAACCACGTTTGGGAATTTTTTCCCAACCTAGTCATATGGGAATTCTAGAGGGAACAAAATCTGAAAACGTTCCAAGGGAAAAAGAACTTGAACGAAAAATTCTCAGAGGCAATTTTGAAAAAAGTAAGGAAAACCATAAAGGCTGAAACATGGAACGACACAGACTGGGATGCAAGTGCTTCTGAAAAGATCATCCTTCAAAACTGGGGCCTCTCTCGCACAAACCAAACTATAGTCATGACCAGCAGGAGAACCAAGGAAATCTTGAGTGCAAACATTTGGATTCCCCCACGAGAGGGGGTTTACAAACTGAATTTTGATGGGGATTCGAAAGGTAACTCAGGCCCATTAGGTTATGTTTTCATCATCAGAGATTGCAGAGGAAATTTGGTGGGCTTCAACTTAGGCTACATAGGATGGGAAGCAAACAATGCAGCAGAAATAGAGGGTCTCCTTCAGGGCATTTCCATGCTTAAAGAAGAGGGATGGTTTCCTAGTATCATAGAAGGGGACTCTAAAGTAGTAATCCAAATGGAAATTAAACTCCAAAATGGCTCACAGAGTCTCAAGGTAGCTCAATCCTAGCTCCTCCAAGAAAGGGTGGAATCCCTCCAAGAAAGGCTCCAAGATGGAATGGCCACAAACTTCACCCACGTCCGTAGGCAAGGGAACAAGATGGTGAATCTATTGGGAGGATGGAGTATGGAGAAATGTCAAAGTGTCAAAGCAAAAGATTGGAGGGAGGTGGTAGATGCGATGGTACGAGCCAAGTGTGTGGATATCATGGCCCAGGACATGCAGGGCAATCAAGATCGCGAACTGTCATCCTAATAGGTGGGCCCAAAACTCTCGAGAAGGCACGTGGATGTGATGGAAGCCCGAGGGTGGCCATGTGATGAGCGTAGGTGATTTAATGGCGCATTCCACCAACTCCATTTCATATTCTTTTCACCAATGTGGGAGAATGAATGCACAGGGTGGGAAAGAGTGAACCCTGCTATGGATTGATTACCATCGTACCACGCCTGGTACCTGGGTCATCATGAAACGAAGAAGAGGGATGATGTCAAGGGGTGGGAAAATACTATTTAGGGACTTGAAGAGTTGGAAGGTTTCCCATGTTGAGCTTGCAAGGATTGATGTTTCCATTGGCACTGTGATAAGAAATGGCTCGAAGAATAGGGTGGTGAATTATCTGAGGGACCGAGGAAAGATGGATGCGGGTAACCAAAAGGGGAAAGGAAAGTATGAAACAGGGGGAATGGGATGAAACCCGAGCCCAAACAAAGGATCTGTGGGAATCTCAGAGTTATGAATTAACCCTCCGGAGGGAAATTCAGTAGAATATGAATGAGGCTACGCAGAATCTGTGGGTGATACTGGACAACGAGACCCTACAGGAGGAATTTCTGAAAGTGGACGACTGGATGTTGGACTGAGGACACACATTAGGCTGAACAAGTCAATATGAGAAGACAGTAGCTCTCTTCTGGGTCATGAGGAACCTCTTAGGTCGAGCTACATGGGAGAAGGAAACATACAAAATCAAGCTGGGGAAGCTTGAACAATGGAGGGATGATGTCGACTCCAACCTCTCGAACTTGAACTAAAAAGTGGACCTGGTCCTGAAGCGCTTTGGTGTCCTGATCCCTCTTGCACCTTCGGGGAACCAGAGTGATCATCTAGTGGCAGCTAATCTTCAGGCCACCAATAGAAGGGGTCCCCCTTACGTGTTGTTATAGCCCCAGGGTGACTCGCCCCATGTCACTGGACAGCTTCAGTCTGATGGTATTCTCAATATAAGAGTCTATGATAGTTTATATAGCAATTAGTTTTGTTATTTTTGTTTGGACATGTAGTCAGAATGGTTGGTCCTTTGTCTTTTATCCGTTTAAAGGGATTAGTAGGATGTATGTGTGTCTCTTTTATTTGATTATCACAAGCAGTGCTTCTCACTTGATTGAAGATCATTAGAGGAATTTTGGGATCTAAAATGGGCCTCCTAAGGAAAATAATAAAATAATAGTTAAAATAATAAAAATATATTGATTAATTTTGGAGGAAGAAAGAAAAAAACTACTTTTTGTGTTCATATTTTCAACATATCTCCATGTGTTTTTACTCAAATTTCGATCGGGAGAGCTCATTGGATGCAGAATTTGATTCCCCATCCAACGAGTACCCACATTGCATACTTTTGATGGACTCCGCTACCCCAAAAACAAGAAATACCTGAAAAAACATGATGATGACATCATCATCACATTTTTTCAGGTATTTCTTGTTTTTGGGGTAGCGGGGTCCGTCAAAAGTATGCAATGTGGGTACTCGTTGGATGGGGAATCAAATTCCGTATCCAACGAGCTCTCCTGATCGAAATTTGAGTAAAAACACAATGACATATGTCGAAAATACGAACAAAAAAAGTAGTTTTTTTTAATGACAAATATGTCAATTCAACCATTATGGTTGACTTATTTTATTGAAATTCTATTGGTTCTTGAATTCCAACTCACAAAAACTTATTTTGGCACGTTTTCTTATAAGGCCCATTTTAGACCCCAAATTTCCTCTAATGATTAATTTTTAGTTATCACACATGTTTGAAATGAAAGATATTAGTGAAATACATTATTGTTTAGGTCTGGAAATATGGAGAGAAGTCGGTAAAATAATGATCACTCAAACTAAATACACAAGAGAAATAATGGAAAGATTTAATATGAGTGAAAGCAGGCCAGTGAAAACCCCTTTAGAACATAATGGTAAGTTATCCAGTGTTGATGAAACTAAAGAGGTAAATGGTACTTTGTATCAACAGTTGGTCGGAAGCTTGAACTATCTCACTACTACCAGGCCAGATATAGCATATTCAATCAATATTCTTAGTCAATTCATGACTAAGCCACTATATGAAAGGAACTGTTAATTTTGGT
Organism: Pseudotsuga menziesii; assembly: GCA_001517045.1. Taxonomy (NCBI): domain Eukaryota; kingdom Viridiplantae; phylum Streptophyta; class Pinopsida; order Pinales; family Pinaceae; genus Pseudotsuga; species Pseudotsuga menziesii. The sequence goes on from LPNX010847001.1 coordinate 432,542, forward strand.
ATTATGTATGCTGATAATTGTGATGTTAAGTTGACAGGTTACTCTGATTCATATTAGGATGGAAATCCTGATGAAGGGAAATCAACTTCAGGATATGCATTCAGCATAGGTAATGGACATTCAGACGTCATTTTTTATTTAAAAGAAATAATATAAAATTTGAGCTCTACATATTTTTTATATGTTAGTTCTATAATTTAGGAGACATCGACACACAATTGAATTTCAAGTCTTTCCAATGAAACCAAGAAACAAGATCAGTGCAATATTAAATAGATGATTATAGCTTACACATATTTCAACGATATGCAATATATTTCTCGTCTAATTAAAATATGGTAAAAAGCATTACAAAAATCAGATGCATAATCCAAACATCTTATTATTCAAAACATAGATTCACATGGGAAGTGCAATTAGTAAATCAGGTGCCCCCAAGATTTTTTCTGATTTGTTCCACCTGCTGTAAAGTGATGGAGAATGACTTGGCCAGCACTTCCTGGGGAATGCCCAGACTGGAAGCGAAAGAGGATGAGGGGACGACAAAATGCCTGGATTTTGACTGTTGAAAGCGACCAAGATAAATGCATTAATTTTTCCAATGTTTTGAGCGTATTGTAGGGTTCCCTTTGGAACCACGAACACATCGCCAGCTTCCAACATTTTAGAGAAGAGTCTGTTTGTATTAGTATCGACGAAGCCAAATGACACAGTCCCTTCCACTATGTACACAATTTCAGTGGCTCTCACATGGACATGAGGAGGAAATAGCCCTCCAACATCCATATCTGCCAGAACCATCATTAATCCAAGCATTTTGAGGCCCGACATGTTCAGTGAAGTAACAGCAACGGTTCTCACTCCCAAAGGGTTAGTCGATACGTTGCCTAGCTTGTGCAAGTCCGATGCCATGAAGTCTTTAGCAGAAGCTTCATTGGGATTAAGGCAGGGCCATCCATTCATAAAAATAGGAGGCTTGATGTCTACAACGCAGAAGTCCTGCAATGCATCTGGATCCCCACTTATTCTCTCAGTTGCCATCACCATTAAAATAAGTACGACAAAGAGGATGCCCACAGAGGCTTTGCCGAAGGCCAAGATTGATGTAGCTGGGAAAGCCATGGTAAACTGTAACTAACAATCTCAGCTCAAACAGACTTCAAATCTATTTCACGGATTACATATACTTCCTCGTAGGGTATATATAGATACATCTTAGAGTAGGTTAGGTCATGCAAGACAAAAAACTATGGGCCGAAATCTAGCACTCTAAATACGTAAAGGATTGGGAAAAAAGGACCTGATATGGTTCTCTGAAGGAAAACCCAGCTCACACATCTAGTACAAAACCTGACTGGGGAGAGGCCTTGTCCAATACCATAGCTTTTGGGAAGTAAGGAATGGTAGGACGACCAGGATATGGGAAGACTCTTGGAGACAACTTCCGTCCCTAGGGCAGGAGGACGAGTTCCAGCAGATAAAAAGGAAGAGTGTTATAACAGAGGCATGACCCAGGTAAGGGACTTCTGGAAACCACAGAATGGCCACCAGGACTTTAGGACCTGGACAGACAAGGAATGGTGGGAACGCATGGAACCTACAGCTGAAATAGACAAACTCTTAGAAGCCTTGGATAAACGGAGGATTAGAACTCACACAGGGGAGGACAAACTCCGATGGGGGTATAGAAAAACAAGGTACTTTACAATTAAGGAAGCGTACAACATTCTGATTAATGTCGCAGAACCACCAACATAAAAGAAATGGGGAAATATCTAGAAGAAAAAACTCTGGCCTAAAATGGCATACTTCAGATGGTTGGTAATGAAAACTGAATTTTAACCTGCAAAAATATCATAAAAAGAGGTATGATGGGCCCTTACTGATGCTGATTATGCGAAGATGAGGAAGAGATGACCAACCACCTCCTGGACTCCTATGTATTCACCTCCTTAATCTAGGATAGGGGAGCAGAGATCTTTAGAAAATCGGGCAGGATATGACAATGCCCGACCAAAACAATCAATGAGTGGTCTCGAAACCCCTTCTCAAACAACATCCTGAACTGTGTTTGGGACTTATTTCCCAACCTGGTCATATGGGAATTCTGGAGGGAACAAAATATGAGAACGTTCCAAGGGAAAAAGAACTTGAACGAAAAAGTCTCAGAGGCAATTTTGAAAAAAGTAAGGAAAACCATAAAGGCTGAAACATGGAACGACATGGACTAGGATGCAAGTGCTTTTGACAAGATCATCCTTCAAAACTGGGGCCTCTCTCGCACAAACCAAACTATAGTCGTGACCAGCAGGAGAACCAAGGAAATCCCGAGTGTGAACATTTGGATGCCCCACGAGAGGGGGTTTACAAACTGAATTTTGACGGGGCTTCGAAAGGTAACCCAGGCCCATTAGGCTATGGGTTCATCATCAGAGATTCAAGAGGAAGTTTGGTGGGATTTGGCTCAGGATACATAGGTTGGGAAACAAACAATGTAGCAGAAATAGAGGGTCTCCTTCAGGGCATTTCTATGCTTAAAGAAGAGGGATGGTTTCCTAGTATCATAGAAGGGGACTCTAAAGTAGTAATCCAAATGGAAATTAAACTCCAGAATGGCTCACAGAGTCTCAAGGTAGCTCAATCCTGGTGCCTCCAAGAAAGGGTGGAATCCCTCTGAGATGGAATGGCCACAAACCTCACCCACGTCCGTAGGCAAGGGAACAAGATGGTGAATCTACTAGCAGGATTGAGTATGGAGAACTGTCAAGGTGTCAAAGAAAAAGATTGGAGGGAGGTGGAAGATGCTATGGTACAAGCCAGGTGTGTGGATATCATGGCCCATGACATGCAGGGAAATCAAGCTCACGAACTGTCATCCTAATAGGTGGGCCTAGAACTCTTGAGAAGGCACGTGGATGCGATGGAAGCTCGAGGGTGTCCATGTGATGAGTGTAGGTGATTTAATGGTGCATTCCGCCAACTCCATTTCATAGTCTTTTCTCCAATGTGGGAGAATGAATGCACAGGGTGGGAAAGAGTGAACATTGCTATGGATTGATTACCATCATACCGCACCTAGTACCTGGGTCATCATGAAACGAAGAAGAGGGATGATGTCAGGGGGTGGGAAAATACTATTTAGGGACCTAAAGATTTGGAAGGTTTCCCATGTCGAGCTTGCAAGGATTGATGTTTCCATTGCCACTGTGATAAGAAATGGCTCGAAGAATAGGGTGGTGAATTATCTGAGGGACTGAGGAAAGATGGATGCGGGTAACCAGAAGGGGAAAGGCAAGTATGCAGCAGGGGGAATGGGATTAAACCCGAGCCCAAACAAAGGATCTATGGGAATCTTAGAGTTACGAATTAACCCTCCGCTGGGAAATTTAGCAGAAGATGAACGAGGCCATGCAGAATCTATGGGTGGTACTGGACAACGAGACCCTGCAGAAGGAATGTCGGAAAGTGGACGATTGGATGTTGGACTGAGGGCACACACTGGGCTGAACAAGTCAATATGAGAAGACAGTAGCTCTCTTCTGGGTCATGAGGAACCTCCTATTTTGAGCTACATGGGAGAAGGAAACGTACAAAATCAAGTTGGGGAAGCTTGAACAATGGAGGGCTGATGTCAACACCAACCTCTCGAACTTGAACTAAAAAGTGGACCTGGTCTTGAAGCACTTTGGTGTCCTGATCCCTCCTGCACCTCTGGGGAACCAGAGCAATCGTCTAGTGGCAGCTAATCTTCAAGCCACCAATAGAAGGGGTCCCCCTTACGTGTTGTTGTAGCCCCAGGGTGACTCGCTCCATGTCACTGGACAGCTTCAGTCTGATGTTATTCTCAATATTAGAGTCTACGATATTTTATATAGAAATTAGTTTTGTTATTTGTGTTTGGACATGTAGTCAGACCGGTTGGTCGTTTGTCTTTTATCTATTTAAAGGGATTAGTAGGATGTCTGTGTGTCTCTTTCCTAGTACGACTATAAGGTCTGATTATGTCAGGTCCATTTTTGGCAAGTATGTGGGTGAAGGATAGGGATAGAGAAAATCTTGTAATTCGTCTCAGTTCTCAGAAGCCACATATACTAGGCTTGGAGGCAAAGAAGGCCATTTTGTAATCATTTTCCATCTTTTATATAAAGTCTTATCTTACTTACAAAAAAAAAAAACATGATCCAAGAAGAAATTACAATCTGTCAAATTGCAAGATACAAAAAGAAGTTTGAAGGATACCTTGAAAACACAAATTTGAAGAATAATGTATGAATTTTTTTTGCTAATACCCCTAATCTTCTCAACACAAAGAATGATATAGCATCATAAAGAGTAAAATTTTGTACAAGCTTATAGATCTTTGTCCAAAGATGACCACAAACATAACGACCTATGCTACAACCTAAACTTACATGATCTTGTAAATTTTCAAATTGAGATACATAACAAAACAAATCAAACAAAACCTCTGCAAAACTTTTCGAGAACCAAAGTCTACACATCATATATAATGGCTATTGGAAATGCTTTGCAAAATGGACATCCATCATGGAAGGACACCATAAATCTAGACGAAGAAAAAGAAAACAAAAGCACAAATTACACATAGCCCATATTATACTTGACAATATCGGCACACTATTAACAATCATTTTTTAATCCTACAAATGGAAAGCCAAAAACCTAGGTTACAAACAAGAAATGCAATGAGCTAGGATGATGTGATTGTTCATGCTACAAGCCTACAACCACAGGAGTCACTCCGCTAGAAAGTTTTGAGTGAATGGAGCATTGATGCCGTGAGGACCGTTATTAGTTCCTAAGATTCTCACCCACCATTGTAGTTATAGGTCTTGAGTGAATTCCTCGTTGGCCTCCTCCTGTGATGATTTTGGTAGTGATACCAAATCCAACAACCATGGCCAAGTCAAATCAGCCGAATTTGTCCACAAAATTCGAAAGGTCCACGATTTGTGCAAGCGAACTTGGGCATTGAAATTCGGAGCTGTCTAACTAGGAGACAATTTTGAATTTTGGTTGATTTTTAGTTGGAGAATTTACTTACAAAATCTTGTAATTTTTGTTGTTTATTGGAGGATTTTAATGTTGGAAAATGTAATTACTCGCAGATCTGTACCTGACTCTCAGCCGACTCAGTCAGAGTCTGTACCAGTTAAGATCTTGTCGATTAGTATGGCAAGAGGGAAGAGTCCATGATTCAGCAATGTAAACCAGTCAAATTTATTTATGAAGCTAAGTTGTTAGGTAGATAGTTATTACAGTCTTTAATGGTGAGTCAGTCGACCCATGTAGAAGCAATCTTCAGGTTTCCTATAAATAGAAGAAGCAATTTGTAAATCAGTTTACAGACACAAGAGACACAATAGAGAGACATAGGAACTAAGGGTGAGAAAAGAGAAGTTGAAGCTCAAGCTTCTGTGTATGTGATTCAGTCGAAGAGCTGAAGCTCTATAAAAGGAAAAGTCTGGACCGACAAGTTTAGACCGACAAGTCTAAACCGACAAGTTTAGACCGACAAGTCTGGACGGACAAGTTTGTAATACTTTGTTATTTACGCATAGTTAAATATATGAAATAGTTTATGGTTGAATGCATGATTATTTGGCCGCACATATTTCCAGATTTACTTGGGTAAATGTCTTTTACAATTACTGTTAAGTGAAAGATCAAAGATCCCATAAATTTCTCACCGCGTGAAAGTTCCAGGGTTTTACGGCACATTGGTCGACTCAAGTCTTCCTACATATTTGGGCATATGTTTTTATAAGTTATTTGGATTTGTAAATGTGTCTATTTTACTTCATCTTACTCACAGGGGAAAAGCATTTGTAATTTATTAAGTCTCTTATACTAAGAAAAATACTCTGTAGATTTTGACCAAAGTGAACCGACAAGGTCGGTTGTGTGAGCCGACTTGAGAGGTCGGTTGAGTCAGCCGACTGAGGTCAACCGACTTAGAAGTGACAAGTGGTCGAGGTAAAAGCCGGTCGGTAGAACCGAAAAGTAAGTCAAAGTAAATTTAGTCGAGTAGAAAGACCGACTAAAATTTATAAACTTGTCTATTCGGGAGATAGACAAGTTTCACCCGACAAGTGAAAAAGAAAAAGTGGTCAGTGTGAAAACTGAAAATTAAATTTTAATATTGATTGAGCCCTAAACTCAAGTTTAGTCGGCTTGGTTTTGGCTAACTGGTATCAAAGCAAGGTTCATATCAGATCAAGGTTTATATCAGAGCAAGATTTAGGAAAGAAATCTCGTCTTAAAAAGTGGAAATTTAATTCTCTAAGGAAAGTTAATTAAAAATTAAAATGGCTTCCACTTCTGGTTCATTGCAAACTCCAATCTTTACAAGAAAGAATTATGAATATTGGTCTTTAACAATTGTTGGATAATAACTCCCGATTCATCTTATTCCATTGCTAATGCATATATTTATACAATTCATATGTCGGTTGTGATTCAACTTCTGACCAACCTATTCATATTCCTACATGACTATTCACATTTAGAATATATTTACAATATTTACATATTGTATAATCCCGATGGATTATATTCCAACAATCCCCCCCCTTAATTCGAAGGGGTGTTAGTAAGTCTGAGCATGTTTCTGAATCTTTCAAACTTTTCTCGTCCAAAAGCTTTGGTGAAGATGTCTGCAACTTGATCATTTGTGGAACAATGTCGAAGATGGACTGTCTTGGCCTCTACATGATGTCGAATCAAATGATACTTTGTGTTGATGTGTTTGGTTCGATCATGGAATCTGGGATTCTTAGCCAGCTTGATTGCAGAAGTATTGTCGATCAATAATGGAGTGGAGTTCTCTTGTTTTTCTTGCAAATCTTCAAGTATCTTCCTGAGCCATACTATTTCTTTCGTTGCTTCAGCTGCAACCACATATTCTGCTTCTGTTGTTGAATCTACTGGAACTGACTGTTTGCGTGATCTCCATGAGATAGATGCTGATCCAAGACTCATAGTGTATCTAGAAGTTGATACTCATTTCTCCTTATCGCCATCAAAATCTAAGTCTGAGTACCCAATAAGTTTGAAGTCATCCACCTTAGAGTACTTGAGTCCAATGTCTTGAGTCCCCTTCAAGTAT
>LPNX010847028.1:0-15098 GCA_001517045.1 Pseudotsuga menziesii
CTTTCTTTCCCAGTCTAAGTATGCTTGTGACCTTCTTCGTCGCTTCCACATGGAAGATTGTAAAGCAGCCCCTTCTCCCTTCCAGTCTGGAGTCAAACTTTCTACCACTTGTCCTTCCCCTAAAGTAGATGCCACCTTATATCGTCAGCTTGTTGGTAGTCTTTTATACTTGACTCATTCCCATCCTGACCTTTCCTTTGCCGTTGGTCGTGTTTCCCGTTACATGCAAACTCCTCATGAAAGTCACTGGAAAGAAGCAAAAAGAATATTTCGATATATTTGAGGTACAATTCAGTTTGGGATTCATTACAGTATAGGGAGGAAACCTTTGTTGGTTGGTTTCACTGATTCAGATTGGGCCGGTGATCCTGATGATCGAAAGTCTACTGCTAGTTATGTTTTCAGTCTTGGATCTAGACCTGTCACTTGGACTTGTAAGAAACAACAAGCTCTTGCTCTTTCTTCAGCAGAAGCAGAATATCGAGCCGCAGTTAATGCTAGTCGGGAAGCTTTATGGCTTCGACAGATCCTTTCAGAGTTTGGATTCGAGCAACAGCAGCCTACTCCACTTTTGTGCGACAATCAAAGTGCCATCAAGCTTTCCAAAGATCCAGTTCTACATCAGCGCAGCAAACACATTGAGCTACACATGCACTTCATCAGAAATCTTGTTCATGATCGTGTTATTGAAATGCTCTATTGCCCTACAGATGATCAAGTTGCAGACATCTTCACCAAGTCTCTTACAGAAGCGAATTTTTCTAAACTTCGGTCTATGTTAGGAGTTCAGGAATGTGTCATTAAGGGGGGATAGGCTCTAATGCCTCCTTCCTTCTCCTAATAGTGTCACTTTTGTAAATCCTTCAATCCTATCCCAAGTTGTTCTTAAGGGGGGATGTTAGGATATTTAGACACTTAGGAGTTAGTTAAGATCAACTTGTGTAATATATCCGTTAGGTAAAAGTGTGTTTCTTTAGTATGCATTAGTATGCGTTTGTAAATATTCTAATCCGACGGTCACGATATGTTCTAGACATAGAGTTATCCGACGGTTCAACTTCTCTTAGATCATACCTACCATTGATCTGTGGCTTAACACCCGATTGGTCTATGATCTCTATTTAAAGAGCATAGAGGGTCCTTCGCTAGTTGATCGATTATGAGAAGCTCATGTAACTTTCTTTCTTTTGCATAATAAATTGCTCCGAGTAGCTATTTGGCCGGGGCCGTGGACTGTTTCCCTCTCGAGGGTTTTAACCACGTGACAAACATTGGTGTATTGATCTGTGATCTATTTGTGTGAAGTGGTTGCTCTTGGTGTTCGGTCCTTTGGGAGGACCCTGTGTACCCTAACAGTTTCCACTCTCCCTAATTGGACTGTCATCAATGATTAAGGGTACACACTTCTGTCATTTGAGAAATCCATATTGCTGGAAGAATTCAATATGATGTTTTTGTTGTTAAACAGTCTGTCACTCAGAGGTTAATCACCCAGAGATCTAGGTTCACCAGGTAATCGCCAATTGTTGCAGCTGCAACTTTTTCCGCAAATTTCTTAAATTCGGGACCCTTCCTCATGATTTTCCTTTGATCGTTGAATCCTTTGAGTTGTTGGTCTGTGTTTTAATCTTTAATGACTACAAATCTTACCTCTTGACCAAGGTTCTGATTTTGATTGCGCTGAATTTTATGGTGAGCCGTAGCTTTTAAGTTTGTTTTTGCTTGATGATCAAACCAGTTGTCTTTACTGTGGTCGCCGTTGTGGAGGTATGACAGGTCGCTGTCCATTGTTGAATGTTTGAAGCTGACTGAAACACTTAGTTTTTCCATTGGATCAGGAGTCTTTCTTGTTTTGATCGAAAGTTTTGACCTTTTTCCCGTCCGTCGTTACGGCTCCTAAAACAATTTAGCACCCGAACTTCAAATCATTCCGACTACCAATGAGCGTTTGCCTGTTTAACCACGGACCCGAAGCCATTTTTCTTCCGCCATTGCGGATGGGAAAGCCATTTGTCTTCCAAAACGTAAATCCATCCGATGTTCGACGTGCATCACATGGCTCTGGCCTTCTCTTTTCCGCCGTTGCGGCTCTCAAAGTATTTTGGCTTCTGAAGTACAAATCCGTCCGACTTCCGATTAAATCCCCTCTTCCGCCGTTGCGGCTGGGAAATACTTTTGGCCTCCGATTTAATTTCCTTCCAATTGTCGACTTTAAGTTTTCTTGCCAGTGAGTTTCTTGTTGACCATCGTAGGCTAGGTTTTTTAAGCCCGTAGGTGGTGCGCCTTGCCATTTCCTTATGGAATAGTCGTTTTCAATTGTAATATTTGTTGTTTTTGAATGATGCTTGTCGATTGATGGCAGGCGGTTTTGAGGAGATCGGTCAATCTACCGTTAGGGAAGTAGAAGATAGAATCCGGAGCTATAAAGGTGCAAACCCAAAAAACTGATCAGTTACCAAGTGGTTCATGATCGCATACAGACAAGATATAGGAATGTGAAGCGTTTGAGAAACTGAAGGATCATACGTCTGGGGGAAAATGAAATGCTCGGTAATTATAGTTTAAATACTTGAAAGTAGGACTGAAGCAAGGAATTTTTCCTTGGAAATTTTGTAAAACATTTGCTTGTAAGAGGAACTACTTCGTTTTACAATAAAAAATTGCAACTTTTGCCTGCTGGAGAGAGTGAAGTGTGGAATCTATCAATGCAATTGAATGAACAATGTTGAAGAGGAACTATTTCATTTTCAGCTATGTTTCATTAACTGTGAGAGTGTTTGACTTCCTGAACCTATGTTCTTGTTGAATGTTCTTCAGTATTTTTTGTGATGTTTTCCACTGTGAGTAATAAGTGTTGTTCATAAAACGATTGGCTATCTAGTTGTTTAAATATCTATAATTGTTCATGTGTTTTGAAAGAAGTATCAGCTATTTGTAACTCTTCATAGTGCATGTACAAAATGTGTTACTCACCAATAAATGATAATTCTGATCCCTAGGGACAGTTTAGGTAGTCAATTTATTTTCTTGTCGTATGTGATTTGAATGCTTGTGAGCCTTAAGATGAGAGGTAAGAACCTGCGCATCACATTGTGACTGCACATTGCATTTTCATCACACTGCATTGTTAATTAGGCACTTGCATTTCACAAATTAAGTCAAAATACAAAAACTCGGTGGACCGGGCCGTAACCGGTAAAACCCTTTTTGTTTTTTTTACTTGACCTACGGTAGCCGGACCGCAAACCGGATGGATTCCCTATTCCAAACAGTCAACGGGCTAGTTGGGAACGTTGATTGGGGAGAATCCCTTACTGTTGCTGCCTAGAAATTTCCAGGCCTCAACAGATCCAACATAGGATGGAGTGGGAAGAGGAGCAATCATATCTAAATGTACCAACCCATGTGGTTGTGTGGCTCTCCTTGCCTTCCCCTTCTTATAGCTGTGCTCTAGATGTTTCCAAACTACACACCCAATGCAAGATCCATTTGATGATTTTATTTAAGGAAGCCCTTCCACCATCTCATCTTTGTGTAGTGATTGGAGGTACTTGTATTTCATAAGTCCAAACATCTCTTGCCATAGATTGGAGGTCTCATTGTCATGTGAGAGAAGCACTTGGTCATTGGAACTAGGAAGGAAATTTGAAAACTTGTACATCCTCTCATGGTGGTGTGCGTACCCAAATGCCACAACTTGGTATGTAGAAATATCTACTATCTTTACCAAGTCAAGACTAAATGTTAATCTCTTGTATTCTTCTGTATGGTTCATTTCATAGACTGGTAACAAATTTTCTTCCAAGTCTGGTACATATAGCAAATCGTTGAAGTAACCATGCTCGAAATCAATCCTACCAATTTCCTTGCCCTAGATTTCAGAGTCATCTCCCATTCAAATTGTTTGGCTAACATTCAGATGTATGGAGGAGATGAGCTCTCTAGTGGAAACCATGTGTCTAGAATCCATTGAATCAATGATGAAGGATGAGGAGTTAGAGGTACCTGCTACCAAGGCATGACATTTCTCCTTATTGTATGAACTATATTTTCCATCTTTCTTCCTTGCGCCATCTGGGACAAGGATGTTGTTTTTATCCTGCAGCTGCGCCATCTACTCAATGGTTTTCTTCATGCATGAGCTCTTTGGATGTCATCCCTTGTGGAAATAGGTGCATTTGGTTTTCTTTTTCCCTTTCTTGTCCTTCTCCTTGGGAGGATTTGAGCCCCCATCATTGGATTTGGGTTTTTCTGATTTCCTCTTCTCTGGCTGCTTCAAATTCTTTGCCTTCTTCTTTCCCTTGGAGGAATTCGACACACCCATGGCCAAATATTGATCCTTAGCCTTGATGGTGCCCATTTGGACTAGATTTTCTTTCTCCTAGTTGAGGGACTCCATGAAGCTATCTAGACTTGGCATTTGTCAATTTCAGAGTGTCAACTTGCCAGAATGAAATGTGCTCACAAAGACTGAGAATGTTGGCCCTAACTTCGAAAGGATAGACAATATCAACTAATCCTCTTTCTTATCAATCCCAAATTGCTTTAGATAAAACACAAGAGACTTAAACTTGGTGAAGAACTCTTGGATAGTGTCAATGTGAGTTGTAATTAGGCTGATGAGCTCATTCTCAAGCTGGTGTGCTCTCAGTTCATCAATTTTCCAAAAGTGTCTCTATTTTTTCCCAGACTTCATTTGGGGTTGTTAAACTATCTATGTGGAACAAAATCTCTCTTGATATACTCAAGCATAACAATCCATATGCTTCATTCAGTCTATTGAAGTACTTGGATTTCTCTACAATAGATTTTGGCTCCACCTTTGTGCTTATGGTAACTCTATAGAGACCCTGGGATATAAATTGAATAACCATCTCTGGCTTCTAATCAAAGAAATTGAAATGTGTAAGCAAGATGTGGGTTTCTTCCATTTCTTCCTGCACTAACGGTGATGAAATTGTCGAATGTCCTGCAAAAACCACTCAATTTTATCAGGAATTTCTCTAAAAAATGCAGCTCAAAATGCTCAGGATTGGTATAAAACTCACTAAACTACAGTCATATCTGATACCATGTGAGAATTTTGATCCACAACAAGATCTAGGAGCCTTAGAGAAACTCACAAATTGAATTTGATACAAAACCAACAAAAAACCATTAAAAGAAATTTCACATGCAATGTGAACTGAAATAGGTTATTATTTGACTATATAACATGAAAATATGGTAGTAACAGGTTTATATTACATATGAAGTGGTTCATGAGGCTTGGAAATCCCAAAATGACTGTACATGTGAAATTGACAAAGTTGGCCTCAATCCTCCTAAGTGGGCCAATCTTGCTCCAAATCAACCTAAATATCCACGAATTGTTGTGTGGACATGGAAGAAGTGGATTGGAGCAATCATGACTCCTTGACATCCATGGTTGTGCAAAAATAGGTGAGTGAGAGGCTCTAGGTGGCATTAAATGCACCAAATCAATCCAAAATTGGACAAAATCCACCTCTAGCGCTCCTAATCAATCACAATGTACACATTCAATGAATGGGAGCACACCAGCAATGATGAGAGTGCACATGTGGAGGTTTGAATAAGCTGGAGCACTCATGTGGGTGTGAATGCCTCAATTTAACTGGTTATTGGGCCAACTAAGCACCCTAAGTCCAAAACCATAGAGTATTAATGCAAAAATGCAATAAAATTGACTTTGCACTTAGACTAAGGTACTAAGGGGTTGGATTATTGTTCTAACATTAATATAGGCATTATAGACTATTATACACCTGAGTGGCACGTCTCCGTCTGAGTGGTGATATCCCTCATGTCGGCACACAAAAGGACAATTATGGATAGAGGTTTGCCCTAAACACTATAGCTTGGCTTGTCATGAAATACATTCTCCCTTCATCCAGCTAGTTACTTTGCCATTTTGCCATGTTAGGATGTATTCGCGACTCTCTTTATAGACAACTCGCGCATCATTCACGAGTCTCCCTTGTAGCAAGTCATGAATCCATGTATTCGCGGGTTGTGCTTATACATAGTTGCGAATCATTCACGGGTTGCTCTACTACATACCTGCGAATGTGCCTCTTAACATAAAAACATAAAAACACGCGCCAATGAGAGATTAGTTAAGTTATTTTACTTAATCTCCCTAACTGCTACAACTTCCCCAACCTTCGAGAACTGCCTTATTTCACCCATATAAATACAGGCCTTGGGGAGGGTGTTAGATACATATACTTGAAGAGCAAAGTTATGTTGGTGGATTGTATACAGAAGTCTTTGGAGCAGTGAAACTCAGAATCCTTTGGTTGCAGAGGAGTCCTTGTCTCAGATGTTTGGTTGTACTCTGAACTTTCTCATTATTGATAATAAAGAGATTACTTCTTCCATATGTGTCTCATATATCTTGTTTTGATAATTGTTTATGTTTCTGTATTTCATATCTGATTTATCTAACCTGCTTATATATATATGAATCACTGTATCTGGAAGATTGTCTCTGAATAGGTGAAAGAGGAGTAAGCCTTGAAGGCTTTGGAAGTGGAGCATATTGGAAGAGGAATAGCAAGGATCAACCTTCGTTTAACAAGTAAGTCTTTCTAATCCTCCTATTTCCTATTCTGCACTTTGGAAGTCAATTGTCTGCAAGGGTTTGAGTATGTTGGTAACCCCAGACCTATGGTTATTAGGTGCATAATCCTGTACAACAGAACTGGCGACTCCGCTGGGGAAGCCTAGACTACTGTAGGTCATTTCTGTTTTCCTCACCAGTGTTTGCTTGGAAGTTTGTTTGTGGTTTTTTATCCTGGCTCTTACTTACTTCAGCATTTGAAAGTCTTAGGGTCTTTTCTTTGTTTTTGAGAAAATTTCTATACCCATTCGTAGGTTGTTCTACTGAACAGTCACGAATATAAAGTTGCATTCGCGGGTTGTTGCACTGCACAGTCGCGAATCATTCATGAGTTGCACTGCTAGACAGTGGTGAGTACTCCTGAAAGTTGGGATTTTTTAAGAAGAGTTTGCTTATTCTTTTCTTGCTATAGTCCTTGTTTTCTGAGAAGATTTTCTTTAAGAATGCTGTAGATTTTGTTTGATTGCCTCAGGTGCTCACATCTTAGTGCTTTTTGAAAGCCTTTGATTCTTTTTGCTTGGTTTATTTACTGTTTGCATCCTGGAGAAATTGGCCTGTTTGGGTTGTTGGTTAAAGTGTCTTAGTCCAGATCAGTGATCAGGGTCTTGGGCTCTATTTTTTCCAGTTTGCCTTCTGACAGTTGCTGGTTGTCACTTGCCTTTCTAAGTCTGTAGTGATACTTGTCATTGTTTGCACCCAAGCTAGGTTTCCTAGCATTCCTCTTCTTGGTGGTTTGTTGGTTCTGTCAGCGTGTTTGCTTTAGTTTGTGGCTTTTATACAGTTTATAAGTGTCAAGTTTTCTCAAGCATAGTGCATTGTAGATGCATAGTAGATTTTTGAGTATTTTTAAAAGGAAAAAATAAACATTGTTAAGCTTTTTGCATTGTCTTTTTTTTTGCATAAGTAGTGTTTACTTTCAATTTAAAAATATCATCTCAAAAAATACAAAAATATATAGGCTTAGTTTTTCTTATTGTTGCATTTAGTTCATCAATACATATTTGAAAAATGAAAAGAAGTTTATTTTATAGTAGTAGTTTGCTTTGAATACACCTTTACTTCCATTTATTTCTTGCTGAGTCAAAACACCATACAGTATATCACTTCCATTTCCTCTTGAGTAAGAAACAACCCTCTAAAATAAACGCATAAATTAAAATTTACTAGTAAGTTGTATTTTTAGGGGCCTTTCACCTACTAGCTTAGGCTAGACTTGTGGGCTAGGAAGTGTAAACTTCCCACAAGTTATAAACTCAGACGTAGTGGACCTTTCGTTAGGTAAATACTTGACTCTATCACTGTATCTGGGAAGCTCCTCTCAAACGGGAGTTAAGCACTAGGCCGCGTGGAGGCTTGGACAGAGGAGATAACCCTTCGAATCCTTGTCAAAGCGTAACCCAGGAGTTTTGTGCATCTAGGGATTCTGTCCTAGACAGAGTTTTAGGCTCAGCTACCCTGCCCATGTGTACGAGTTCGACTGACGACTGTCCCCCCAGACTGTTGGTATTTCCAAGGTAGCCTTTAGTCTCTTGTCTTTTAGGGTTCATACCTAGGTAAGCCGGAAGGTTATTTCTGGTTCACCTTGAACGGGCTTGGAAGGTAACCCTTGTGGAAAGTGTAGGAGGGCGGTGGGTGATTCCTCTGCTTGTGCCTAAGAACCACCTCAAGGACGCCAAGTAATCGTTCATCAACTTTCTTCAGGAAAGTATATCTTTATACCCTGGTTTGATTGCTTAAGACTTTAGGATCTTTTTAGTGTATGCTCTGTGGATTTGCTTGTGTTTAGTTGGCCTTAGGGTGTGATTAGTTAAATTTTTAATTCTGGAGGACCAACTTGTTTGAAGGTCAAGAAGGTTGAGAAACCTTCCTCCTCTCACCACATTGGAGCCTCCACCTTTACCCCAAAGGCGGAGATTAGACACAGACGGTTCTTTTGAACCAGTAGGGATAAGTGAGGTTCTTGGTGAATCGGAATTGATAGCTAACCGCTTTGATTTTGACACAGTCGAGATAGAAGAATTGCAGACTGACGAGTTTGCAAGAAATTTTAACACCCCCTTGACTGATCTTAACGATCCTGTGATCGTTCAAGTTAGACATTTTAGTTCACCAGTGATAGGTGTCCCTTTGGGTAGAGTCATGTCTTCTGCGGAAGAAAGTCCCTTTGTTTTCACCTCAACCCTTCCGGTTGAAGGGGTGCTGCCTCCCCCGATTAGTGCCCCTAGATCTAATTTACCTTCTACACCCTTAACTCCAGCGAGCCGGGTGGTCCAACCACTGGTTCACTCGAACATAGGAGGTACTTCTGGTGATATGGTTACTGGGATCCCCAGTATACCTACAATTCCTTCTTCCTTCCCTTACACTACCCAGAGTGGTCCGGTAGGATCTTCGTCCTTTGTCCAAGGATTCCCTTCGAATGGGGGGCACATTCCCCCATCTAGTCCATACGTAGGTCCATCTGCTTCATATGTAGGAGTGTAGTTTGGGGGCAACACCTCTTACAGGAAAAGCTTCTAAACCCCTATTTCGGTCCCATACATGAGCTCTCCCTTCTCCTTGTTTAGCGGAGGGATACCTGCTCCAGTCTTTCAGACCCCAGCTTCTATGGGGATGGCCTGAACCACTCACACTGCACCTCCCACCCAAAATCTTGTGGCCTACGGATGGAATCCATTTCAAAGCAACCTTCCCACTTCACAACCAGTGTCAGGGGGCAACCCCACTTTTACCTATGGGCATTCGGGGGCAGGACCCTCTAATCCCCAAGCTGGCACATCTAGTGTACTGGTTAGGCCCAAACTTCCTTTTCTGGCTACTTTGAACTTGCCAGACTTATCAAAATTGATGAATGACCCGGTGAGGCATGACCCCTTGTGGCCACCTGTTCCCACCAAACTGCCCTCGCACATCCCTAAGTTCGAAGGTAAGGCTGGTGAAGATCCTGGGGCTCATGCTACCACCTTCCATTTATGGTGTTCTTCCAATTCATTGAATGAAGATTCAGTGAGATTGAGGCTGTTCCAGAGTACCTTGACAGGTACTGTGGCAAAATGGTACATTGAGCTGCCTTCTACTGCTTTTAGTAGTTTCTGAGACTTGGCTAGTGCTTTCCTTAGCCACTTTCAGCTTTCGGTCTGATACGATTTCGGAACGGACTTGTTTTCCACCTTTAGACAAAACAAGGCTACCCACATGTCGGATCATATGCAAGAGTGGAGGAGGAGAAAGAGCCTTATCAAAGCTACCATCCCTCCTGAGTTTCTATTAGAGTGGTTCCTTAAATCATTGTCGCCATACATATCTAAGGACGTGTCCACATCATGAGTGACTAGTGAAGAAGAAGCCATACTCAGGGCCCAACAGTTGGACTTGATTTATTCACAGTCTGGGATATTATATGAAATCATCCTTGAGGCACCAAGGCCTTCGCATGAGGCCGAGAAACCCAAGCCTGGACCCCATGTCGATGGTGTGGTTGGGTCTGTAAACTCTCCCACCGTAGAGTCTTTGACAAAACAACTTCACCAATTATCTGTCAAACAGTCTACAGCGGAGGCAGCAAAGGCTGCTCCCTCCCCCCAAAGGGCAAATGTTTTTGCACAAACCTCTTCGAAGGGCAATCAGTAGCCCAGCGGGAAGAAGAAGAAAGGTAAAAAGGGAGAGGGAAACCAAAATGAAAACAAGCCAAAGCCCGTAAACAATGTTGATGGGGGCAAAAAGGAAAATAAGAAAGTTAATTTCCCTTGTAATTTGTGCCAAGGGGACCACCTTACTCATCTTTGTCCCCTCATGGAACAAGCTCAGAAGCTGCTCCAAGCTCAACCACCAGCTGTCCTGAAGGATCCTTTTCCCCAAGGGCAGAAATCTGCTTCAGCTTCTACCGTAGCAGGGGGCACTCAAGCTTCCCCTGACCCTAATTATATCAACATGGTTAGATCCTCAACTTTGTTGCAAACCAGGAACAAAAAATATGAGAAAGAGACTCCAGAGATGGGTAAATCTGTAGGTGAACCTTCCAACCCGCTCACTATAGAGAAACCTGCGGAAATAATTCCAAAGATACCCAAATGTGTCTTTAAGAAGACTTTGCATAACCCAAATTCCAGAGCCGCTTCTAACTACTATGTGGTTGAAGACTTGGCTCAGACTCTGTGTGCAATGTCAGCTTTGGAGGTGCTACAGAGTTGTCCCGCTCAGCGGGATGCCCTCTTAGTAGCTTTAGGTAGCATGGACTCTTCAAGTCTCACAGTGAAATTTCATCTATCTGATGTCAAAATTCGCCTCCCTTACCATGTAGCTCTATCGATAGATGTTTTCCATGGTGGTAAGACCATCGGACGAGCAATTGTTGATGAGGGAGCCTCTACATGTGTTATGTCCCTGGCCTGTTGGAAATCTCTCGGATCCCCAGAGCTGGTCCCATCGAACACTTTACTTACTGCTTTTGATGGAAGGTCTTTCCGTCCACATGGTATCCTGCCGGCTTTTGAGATTAAGTTGGCTAGAAAAGCAGTGTCTATTGAAGTTGAAGTGATTGATGCTCCCTTGGACTACAATTTGCTTCTGGGTAGGAATTGGACTTATGCAATGTCTGTTGTTGCATCAGCTGTCTTTTGTGTCGTGGTTTTTCCACATGAGGGAAAGGTGGTCACTGTTGACCAACTTGATTTTACCCAAAAAGGCTGCTTATAGTCTAAAGATTCCACTGTGCCATTGGTTGATCAGGACAAACCTACTGCACAGAGCTTGGGGGATGGAATGTACGCATCATTGATGGGCACATTTGATATTCCAGCTCCAGTCCTTTATATCGATTCTACTAGTGTGCAGAAGTCCATTGATTCGGTGGTCGATAGGACTGATCCTTGGGTTCTCCCAACCCCCCAGGAACTGGAAGTGCCCTTATCGGCAGTGGAAGTGGCATATCAAGCTATTACCCAAACCACTGTTGATCCCATTCCGGATCCTCTTACAGTCTCAGATGATCTAGAAGAAGTCTATTTGCCCGCATGGGCGGAAAACTCTTTACATTCCATAGATTGCTTAGACACCGTTTTACCTTTCGATGAAGCTATTCTGGAAGCTATGTGTGGATGTGATAAGATATGTGAGGATCTTCATCACCGATCTTATTTCCTTCCAGAGCTAAGCAAGATAGAAAATCAAGAGTTTAATGTGAGACTGTTGGATGATGTTGATACACCTGTTAACCCTTTACCTAGGGAAGGAGTGTTTGCCGAGGGGAATATGGAAAACATTTCCACCACTATACCGATCAACATCTCTGTAAACGTAGATGTCGTGGAAAATATCTATATAGGTGAAAACTGCTCTCCGGAGGAGATTGCCATTTATACTGCCTTTTTCAAGGAATTCCGCGATATCTTTTCCTGGTTATATGAGGAGATTCCAGGCATAGATCCATCTATTATTCAACATGAGATACCAACCTATCCTGATGCCAAGCCAGTTCGACAAAAATTACGCCCCGTGAACCCGCGTAAAGCAGCGGCTGTGAAGGCAGAGGTGGAAAAGCTGTTGAAAGCAGGCTTCATATATCCCATAGCTTTGGCTGAATGGGTGTCCAACCCAGTTCCTGTTGATAAAAAGAAAGGGACTATTTGCGTTTGTACGAACTTTAGAGACCTTAATAAAGCCTGTCCTAAGGACAACTACCCCACACCATTTATTGATCAGATCATAGATGCATGTGCGGGAAGTGAGGTATTCTCGTTTATGGATGGTTTCTCCGGCTACAATCAAATCCAAATCAAACCGGAAGACCAGCATAAAAATACTTTTATTTTCCCTTGGGGTACATTTGTGTATAGGAAAATTCCCTTCGGATTGAAAAATGCGGGGGAAACCTTTCAACGAGCCATGAACTTCGCTTTTCATGACATAAAAGCCATTGTCGAGCCATACCTGGATGATCTTCCCGCACATTCTCGCAAGAGGATCCAACATCCATATCATTTACGGTTAATCTTTGAGAGATGCAGATACTATAAAATTCGCTTGAATCCCCACAAGTGTGTTTTCTGCGTCGAGTCAGGAAGATTGCTTGGATTCATTGTCTCTAGTAGAGGCATTTAGGTGGATCCTTTAAAAGTTGACGCCATTGTAAATCTACCTCCTCCTCATTCCCTCAGGCAACTTCAGAGTCTACAAGGAAAGTCTAACTTCCTTCGATGTTTTATCGTTAATTATGCCAAGATCACCAAAGGTTTCATGCACCTGCTCAAGTAGGACACCCCATTTGTATGGGATGAAACTGTACAACTTGCATTCGAGGCACTGAAAAAAGCCTTGTTGTCAGTTCCTTTATTATGCCCACCAGATTATTCTAGGGATTTTATATTGTATCTGGTCGCGTCGGAGTCAACCATTGGGGTAGTACTAGTTCAGGAGAACGATAAGCTCGTTGAGCATGTCATTTATTATCCTAGTCATGCTTTGGTTGGACATGAGCTTAAGTACTCCCATGTCGAGAAGTTAGCCTTAGCAGCTGTTTATGTTGTATAGAGGTTATGACACTACATTTTACTAAGGACCACTACTGTAGTGGCGGATGTAAATCCTTTCCAATATGTTCTATCCCGACGGATTGTTGGGGGAAAATTCAACAAGTGGATAGTCATTCTCCAAGAGTTTGACTTGGTTTTCCAATCTGCTAAATCCAAAAAGTCCTTAGTTTTTGCCGAGCTTATAGCAGAATTTCCTATGGAAGAAGATGTAGTGATTGAAGTTGACTCATTCCCAGATGAGCACCTATTCCTAATATCCACCTCTAATCCTTGGTAAAGAGATATTCTTATATATCTCAGGACTTTGAAGTATCCTGCCGCTTACTCTAGGGAAGACTGACGTAAGTTACGCCTTCATGCTAGAAACTACCTCATTATAGGAGATACTTTATATCAACGAGGGGTAGATTCTGTCTTGCGTCGTTTCCTTACTCATGAGGAAGCAAAGATTGTCCTAAATGATTCCCATAGCAGAGTGTGTGGGGGTCATTTATCTGGGTTAGCAACGTCCTAGAAGATATTACATGTCGGTTATTTCTAGCCCACCATCTTTAAATATTGTGTGGAAGTAATAAAACGCTGTCATCCGTGTCAGCTTTATACCAGGAAAATGCAGTCACATCCTGCTCCCTTGTTTCCCGTTGTCTCGGTAGGCCCATTCATGAAATGGGGGATCGATTATATGACATGCAACCCAGCCTCGGCTGGGGGGCATAAATACATCATTGTCGTTGTTGACTATTTTACAAAATGGGCAGAGGAAATGCCTACTTTCAAAGACAACAGGGAAACAACAGCTTTCTTCGTGTTTAATCAGATTATTGCTAGGTTTGGTATTCCCAAAGTGATTGTCACTGACCATGGCAATCATTTTCAAAATAACATGATGACAGAACTGACCACCATGCTCGGATTCCGACAAGAACATTCTTCTCCATACTATCCACAAGCAGATGGTCAGGTTGAGGCTGTAAACAAGACTTTAAAAACTATTCTTAAACGTACTATTGATGCAGCCCGCTCGAATAGGAACATCATGTTATACCCTTCTCTTTGGGCTTATCAAACCAATGTAAAGACTACTACGAGTTTTTCCCCCTTCCAACTCGTTCACGGGGTGGAAGCTATTACGCCGATTGAATGCGAAATCCCATCCTTGCAGATAGCTATTCATGTGCTACCTAATACGACTGAGCTTGAGGAATGGTTGCTCCATTTAGAACACCTTGATGAACAATGTAGAGATGCGTTGACTGCAAATCAGGCTCACAAAAATAGGGTTAAATCTCAATATGATAAAACTGTCAAACCTAGGGTTTTCTCTGAAGGGGACCTTGTCTTGCTCTGGGACCAAGATAAAGAGCCTTTGGGGGCAGGAAAATTCAAGGCCATGTGGTTAGGACCCTACGTCGTGTCCAAAGTGTTGAGTAAAGGTGCATATGAATTCGTGGATTATGATGGGAATAAGCTTCTTGAGCCTAGAAATGGGCTCTACCTGAAGAAGTACTACGCTTAAGCTTAGCACTTTTTCTTGTATATTAGTGTATGTATTTTTATGTACATTAGGTTTTCAGTTTTGTTTTTTATACTATCTGCTGGTTGTTGTAGATGTTTCCCGAGATGTATGTAGGTTTCGCTGATGGCACCAGCCGTCACACTTGTAACCTGGCTTCGGCAGCATGGGTTATCTATTCTCCCTCAGGACAGCTTGTTGTCACGGGAGGCACTTGTCTAGGTCCTGCTTCGAATAATGTTGCTGAGTATAGGGCTGTAATTGAGCTCCTATGGGATGCTTTGTCACGAGGCATCACCCAGCTTGAGGTCCAGTTGGATTCTCAGTTGGTTGTTTCCCAGCTCAATCGATCTTATCAGGTGCGTCATCCTACCTTATTACGTCAGTTCATGCAAATTCGTTTATTGGAAAG
>LPNX010847028.1:15827-70263 GCA_001517045.1 Pseudotsuga menziesii
AGGTCTAAGCCTGGCTTCCCTGGCCACTAGGACCTCCTTGGTCCCCATGATCTCTATGCACCCTGGCTTCCTCAGCCTCCTCGGCTTCGGCAGCATCCACCGCATCTTTGTATACCAGTACTGCTCTAGCTACTCGCCTGAACAGCTGGAGCCAAACCGGTGGAACCCCTACTACAAACTCCTGCATGGTTGTAGGTATGTGCTCAATCCGTATCGTTGGTACTCGTTGGGTCAGCCTGGCCAGCTTCCCCTCTAGTACTCGGACCAATCCCGGGTCTCCTCCTACGACCGGATGGATGAACATACAGGGGTACCCTTCAGGGCGGACTGGTCCAATATCTACATTTTGACATAGAAATTGGATTAAGACTTGTACATATGTATATATCCTATCATTTGAAAATTCATAAAAATTTGAAAATGATAAAAAATTAAAAAATCACTTACCCATCTCGCCCCATATTCCTCCTGGAGGGAGGACTAGGTCGGGGTCACCTCGGAAATCCATCCCAGCGTATGGAAACTGCTCCAACGCCGGCAGCTGTCGTTCCCACCATACATAAAAGTCATCATCGTAAACGATGTGTACTATGTCTCCTCCTCCTTGACGGAGGAAGATGTCTCCCCACCGAATCAGCCTCGGCTGACGTGGATGTCTGACCTATAGTGGTATAGCAGGGCTCATAGCTGGCACTCTCTCGAAGAAGAACGCTACTATTATGCTGGCATAGCAAAAATTCTTGCGTCTTCCTCTCCTGCAGTCGGATAGTTACCTCTTCATGATGGGGAGCACTCACGAGCACCAATCATAGAGAGCACCTCTAAAGCAATCAACTGCCACCCTCATTTGATTCCTGGTGGCCATATGTAACCCTGATGATCCTGCAAGTCTCACAATAGTACTAGCTAGTACTTGGAGTGTGAAATCCTGGATGTCTGCAATAATAACACTATTGCCCTTCTTTGGTGTACCCGATGTATAGAATATGTCAACATAGTTTTGGACACTCAAGGGGTCCCCGCCCCTGCCAGTTCCCTCCAAATTCATTGGTTCCCCCTGTTGTGACAACCCGGTAATGAAATATATATCTTCCACGGTAAGCTCTAAGGTCTCACCTTGAAGATTGAACATCCCCATGTCATGATCCCAGTAATTGACCATGAATTCCAGTAAGCGGACATTTTCCCGCATGGTCGATGTACAAAAGAACTTCAGCAGCCCACAAGTTCTCAATGCTTGTATTGTGGGCGCGCTTTGGAGCGCCGCATGATCCATTATTTCATGTTCTCTTTCCCTCCATTCCAGCACCATATTTTTCCTAGAAAATACACATAATTTGGTTCAGTATTTCATCATAAAAAATTAAAAATTTTGCATAATTTTTAAATTTTGCCCCATTGCGCAGCATTCGAGACTATCTACTTAGACAAGTCA
Organism: Pseudotsuga menziesii; assembly: GCA_001517045.1. Lineage (NCBI taxonomy): Eukaryota > Viridiplantae > Streptophyta > Pinopsida > Pinales > Pinaceae > Pseudotsuga > Pseudotsuga menziesii. The sequence continues at coordinate 17,263 of LPNX010847028.1, forward strand.
TGAGTCATTCGTGACTCTCCTGTTCAACAACCCGCGAATGAAACGCGTATTCGCGGCTCTTACGCTTAGCAACCCGCGAATGCGCTTTGCCATAATTTGGGATGATAAAAAATACTGAATTAACCATTAAAATTAATATTTGTTTGGATCAAAATGACGAGCTTAGGGCCTAGAATTACCTGAAGCTGACGGATTCCAATTCCGACGGTCCAATTGTCCACGGTGATCGATCAAAGGTAGAGGGTACTTTTGCCTTTCTTGGTTCAAAAAGTTCAAATGGTGAGAAATGTTTTAATTTTCAAGCTATTTATAGAAATAATATTTTGTAAAGTGGGTCTTTTTATATAGTTTGAAATGTCAATTGACTAATATCACCCTCTTTGTGCCTTGGAACAGGTTTACCAACTTTTACAAAGTGTTGATGCTTCTATAGGGTGGTTTTTGCACTTAACACATGTTGGCATCTTATCACTCCACATTAACCTTAGTATGCAACATTTTGCCATGGACTATGGTATCTTAAGTCATTAGTCCCTTGTCTCTACCATTGTTATTCCGTGGCTAGGGTCCTTATTTCATGAGTATCATCCTTATATGCCCTTGTCATCCTTTGGTGCTCATGCCGTCACTGTTTCAGGCACAGGGGTTTCCTCATAGCTATTTTTCACGATAAATAGAGCTTCTTATGAATCTCTTTTTACAAGCTATCCCTTTATAGGACTCCCCACCCTTATGGAGTTTCTTTAGGCCCAGGTCTGACTCCTTCAAAATAGACTCGGACTACCAAGTTATCTCATCTATTCCAGCTCGTTAAGAATATGTGAACAGGCATCCGCATTGGTGGTAGGTTATCTCTTTCTCGGACCATGCAGAATGATACGAGAAAAGATCACTCTCTTTTCTTTGGAATTGAGAAGAGTATTCTCAGGCATAGGTTTATCACTTTTCCGGACCCAAGGGACTAAATTTATGGAAAAGGAACACCTGGTTTGAGCTTAGTTTTCTCTTTTTCGTGCTCTGGACCCAAACATGAAAAAGATTTCGAGTGTACTTTTTGTCTTTGTCATGCTCGTTAAACACTCAAGAACAAAGCAACAAGTTTATTGTTGTAAGCCCCATTTATCGTAACCAAATGGATCTTTCCGAGTGATCTTGCTTTCCTTCACACTCGTAAAACTCAAGCTATTTTATGTTGTTCTGGAAGGAGCGTTGGGTAGGTGGTAATTTAACCTTTTTCGGACCTTCCTGACTAAATACGAAAAAGTTTCACCCTTTCTTCTTCGGAAGTTAAGAGAGTTATTCTGTGGTTTGTTTTATACTTTCTCGGCCTTAGGAGACTAAATTGGACGAAAAAGGACCCCCCTGGAGTCTTCTTTGGCATTTTCAGACTGTCTAAATGTGAAAATACCACATGAGCATGTACTAGTTCGGGCTCATTAAATCCACGAATCAGTGACACTATCAAGCATTATTTTCCCATCTCTTCAAGCATGTTAGAAAATGAAGAGGGAACCGAGTTGACTTTCCTGGAATCGTTAAAACTTAACAGGGAAGGTAAGGAAGAATTTTTCTCTTGTTTTTAGTAATGGCAGCATGTCATCCTTGAACATAGCACTCTTTGTTTTCCAATATCCATGTTTCAGTGTACACCTTTGTTCAGCTATCACCTTGAGTTTCCGACTCCTCCTCTTGTCCATTATACCTGGGGAATCTGATCATGTTTCCTACATGACAGATAGGTCTGGTTGTTCTATCTATCTGTTATACGCTGCCTTGGGTCATCTATGTGTTGTGCTCACTGTTCAAGGATTCTTCCCAATGTCTGATCTATAGCCTGATCCCATCACTGTTATATATGTTATCCATTCACTTGTGTCTCCCTTCTTTTTCCCAGTTCCTAGTCACTTTTGTGATCCGTTGGAGGATCTATTGCCTTCCTTATCACAGTATGGTTCCATTTCAGCACCTCCTGATGATGAAGACCTAGAGTTTTGACGATCGTACCTCAGGATTCACTCTCATCATTGGTGAATTCCTTTGCTTCAGTTGTCAATTATCACCTATTGGTTGACAAACTGTTGAATCCTCTCCATGTTCGACTTCAGCTTACCCTTATTCACATGGCTTGGATTGTACTGGTTCTTTGGGATCCTATATGAATACCTTAGTTCCTCATTTCTGGACTAAGTTGCGCAAGACTATGTTCTATTCTGATATCCAGCTTCCAGATCTTTGAAGACTCATCATTATTGTATTTTGGCTTCGATCCACCTTTGTAATATACGTGGTTTTTACCCGTATCATATGATGTACTCAAATATTGTAAAGGAGCTAGTGTTCCAGTAAATTGAACATAGCCTCCTCAGATGTAACTTTGTATATGACATTACTATGTATTTGTTTCAGGTACTCTCTCTGCTCCATTGGATTTATGAGTTTCTCCAGAGTTAAATATTATAATGTATTTCGGTCATCGTTCCCCTCTGACCTCACACATTAGGGGGCATCTGTTATACACCTAAGTGGCACCTCTCCGTCCGAGTGCTGGCACCTCTCCGTCCGAGTGTTGATATCCCTCATGTCGGCACACAAAAGGACACTTATGGATAGAGGTTTTCCCTAAACACTATAGCTTGGCTTGTCATGAAATACATTCCCCCTTCATCCAACTAGTTACTTTGCCATTTTTCCATGTTAGGATGTATTCGCAACTCTCTTTATAGACAACTCGCGCATCATTCGTGAGTCTCCCTTGTAGCAAGTCACAAATACATGTATTCGCAGGTTGCTCTACTACATACCCGTGAATGTGCCTCTTAACATAAAAACATAAAAAACACACGCTAATGAGAGATTAGTTAAGTTATTTTACTTAATCTCCCTAACTGCTACAACTTCCCCAACCTTCGAGAACTGCCTTATTTCACCATATAAATACAGGCCTTAGGGAGGGTGTTAGATACATATACTTGAAGAGCAATGTTATGCTGGTGGATTGTATACATAAGTGTTTGGAGCAGTGAAACTCATAATCCTTTGGTTGCAGAGGAGTCCTTTTCTCAGATGTTTGGTTGTACTCTGAACTTTCTCATTATTGATAATAAAGAGATTACTTCTTCCATATGTGTCTCATATATATTGGTTTGATAATTGTTTATGTTTCTGTATTTCATATCTGATTTATCTAACCTGCTTATATATATATGAATCACTCTGTATCTGGAAGATTGTCTCTGAACAGGTGAAAGAGGAGTAAGCCTTGAAGACTTTGGAAGTGGAGCAGATTGGAAGAGGACTAGCAATGATAGACCTTCGTTTAACAAGTAAGTCTTTCTAATCCTCCTGTTTCCTATTCTGCACTTTGGAAGTCAATTGTCTGCAAGGGTTTGAGTATATTGGTAACCCCATACCTATGGTTATTAGGTGCATAATCCTGTACAACATAGACCCCATTTACAATCATTCCCATTCCAAAAAAAAGACTCTTTGTCTAACATAACTAACTTTTATAAAAAAATAAGTCAAACTCTTTATTTCGACTTGTTCTTTTCCTCTTCTCGTCTTTCTATCGGATTCTTCATCTTTGCAATAAAAAACTATTCCATCTTTTTCTAGAGCCAACAAGCACTAGAACAAATCCTGGAATTAGCGTCCCATTTAGCGTCCCTTTTTACTATTTTTTTTGACATTGAGTGGTCAAGCTAGATGCTAAATGGAGGTGTCATGGACAAAACTTAAAGTGTCTCAAGAAACTTCTTTTTTCGATTCCTAAATAGCATCCTTTATGATGTCCAAAATAACGTCTACTTTTTGCTTCCAGAATAACGTCTAGCTTTGCTTCCTAAACAACGTCGAGGTTTGCTTCCTAAATAACATTTTTTATTTTGCTTCCTAGAGAGCATCCTCTTTTGCTTGCTAAATGGCATCCTTGTTAGTGCCATATTTTCATCCTTAATAACACCATGTTAGCATTTGTATTTTCATATATGTTCATGCCCACTAGTACATAATGAGAGATAAGTTACCAAAAAAATGATCAAAATCCGCTTATAAATGACCACTTTTTATTTGGTGATCGTTGGTGAATAATTTTCGGTTTCTTATCACGTGACCAAAAATGTGGTCATATATAGTTTGGTCATTTATAGCTTGTCGGAATGTCATTAATTTGGTCGCATATTTGGTCATTAATTTGTTCATATGTTTGGTCATTAATATTTTTATATGCTTGGCGATAAGAGACCAAAAATTAGCCACCAAAACTATCATTTGGTCATTTATATCTAAATTTTGGTCATTTGTTTGGTCATTTATCTCCCATTTGTTGGTCACTTATCTCTCTTTTTTTGTCCATAATTTACTCATTTTATATGTAATTTTTCATTGATTCTGTAGATAGAGTATGGAGGAATCGAACCACCAATCTCCTACATGTAAGGCAGGTGCTCTTTCGTTGATCTAGTACCCTTGAAGTCTCTACAATATGTGCAGAAGTATCAAGCTTATTCATGTACTTCAGACATCATTTTTAGGCATCAATAATGAAATAACAATACTTTCTCACAGGTAAAAGTTTCACCTGCAATTGTTGTTCTCTTGATTTGTTTGCAACTTCGACCCTCTCAATCTTGCCCCAGTGTCATCTTGACTTCCTGCAAACTTTCCTCTGTAGTAGTTGACCTCTTTATCTTTCTATAACAAAAGACAAATTCAGTCACTAATTAAAAATGACTATTCTATTCATACCACATTCATAGTTTAAAATTTCATCCATTTGATTGGATTTCAAGGGATGTGCACATAGAAGAATTCTCAAAATCTATAATATACCATTTCTGAACAAAATACACTCACATAAAAACTGAAACAAAACAAATTACACTCACATAAAACTAAAACCAATAGAACCGACATCAAGTTAACTACAATGTTTTCTAGCAATGCCTCTCTACCATTGAGTAGAGCAATTCATGTAAATTTTTTTCTTCAACTAGGTCATCATTTATAGGTAGATAGCTCAACCATGATGGAATAACCTGCAATTACAGACCCAATTAAAAAATGGAGGACATTTTTTTTTATAAAAGCAAAACATTTGCATTGTATATCATAATAGATATCAAATCAAAGAATTACATTCCCCACACATCGTAATCATATTATTGTGGAACCAATACCTCAAAAAGGAAATATTAAATAAGATAATTATCAATACCTGAGATGCATTAATGCAATCTCTTTGATGATCACAAATATTTCCAAGTATGGAGATTGCACAATCTGTTTCCATTCTATAGTTAGGCAGAAGAGTTGATGGATGACTAATTACATCATTCAACTTTGATAGAGATTATGTTGTCATTAAACCAAATGAATCAATAACACACTCAAATTTAAAAATTGGAAATGATTATCATAGTAATTATATCATGTTACACAACTCTACCTCCAACTAGGGGTTTTATTTTTGAGCCTCCATGTTCAACACACATTCTAATTTCATAAACTGTCGACTATACAGAAACATAATTAATCAAAAATGCAGAAGGATAAGAAAACCGATAGATTCCACCTAAAAATAAAAATGCACAACCAGGATGATTGCATTACCTTCCAGAAATCAACATCTTCATATGTGCAAGATTCAAGAAGAAATGGAAAAAATGTGTCATAATATTTGTCCCAAAAACAATATAAAATAAGTGATTATTCTACTAAGAAGCAAAATAGCTAATTGATATTCTTGCATCTACCAAGTTTGGGTAAATTACTTTCTAGCAGCCGCACCACACTGTTCAGCAACCAGGGATGATTTTAAGCAACCATACTTATTTAAAAGTGTATAAATGTTGGCGGATATTACCAAATCTTAAAACTCCAACTATAAAATGTTTGGCAATATTTTTCAAAAAATATTTTAATTTCCAAGGATTTTATATCATTTATATAATAATTTGGCGACTTTTAGGGTGAAAATTTTTTACCCCATCAAAATTGGGCAAAACACGAATTCAAAAAATGCAAAATGGCGAATATTTTTTGGGAGAAAAACATGGAAAAATAGCCCACTGGGCTAAAATTCTCCCCTAAAATTATCCATGTCTACAACATCATAAAAAATGTAGATTTTCACACATTTCTCTTCTTTAGTTCAGTTCTTTCCTTGCAAAATATGTAGAAGGAACAAATAACAAGGCTACAAAATACACCCCATAATTTGGTAGCAGTAGATCCCAAGGTACCAATAGTGATGTTTGATTTATAACTGATTACATATAAAATATCTAGCTGTAGCCTGATGCATCTCGTTATCATAACATGAATAAAAAAGCATTTATTTCATTATCACATGTGTATTCTTACCAGCATCAAAGTGATGAAGGAAACGACTTCATCAAAATAGGGTAAAAACGTCGATTTGAACAATTTTAAGAGTGTTCCAAGGCATTCTCCAATCTAAAAAAATAGGCCAGGTCAGTCAAGGCTATTAGATATAATGCACTTCACATGCAAACAGTTGAAATTGTTGCACAATTTCATTCCTACCAAATAACTTAAAAAGAATGACCCCTTGAAAATGAAAATTTTTGCTTGAATGTCATGCCTTGCCCCCAACAAAAAAGTTGTAGTTGTTGCATATAATTTACATGGTCAAAAACTAATTCCTCCTTAGAATTCTCTTCTTGCAACAACTCCCCCTCCTCTGCATAAAATCCTCATATCTTGATCTCTTAGTGCACTCGCATTTTATGCTAATGCTAGTTGTAATAGCCTGCTTGAACTCATTAACCATTTTCTTGATATGTTATGGATCAAGCAACAATCCTGAAATACACACATCAACAAAATTACGATGTGAGAAGGTCAAGAGTACTTCTCACTAGCAGGCCCCCCCTCTCTCTCCCTCCCACCTCTTCCCCCTAACTCATACTAACCCTCTCTCTCACTCTCTTTCTCTAACCCATACTAACACCTTCATATGTAAATATTTATTATGGGATCACACAACGTGAAGAAAGGTGCATTGAAAAACTTAATGACATTAGCTTTCAACATCAATTTCATATAAAAAAGATTGATGGGAAAACACTACTATGGGGTAGGAAGTACTCAACAAGTGTAGAATGGGGGCCTACATCAGGTTTAACATTTCTGAAATTCATCTTAATTCATCAAATTTATGCTTCAAAGTTATTGTTATTGCAATCATTCATTGAGATTCAAAATGCATGCTGACACAATAGAGATGTTGATTCTTCTCAATGCTTGGAAGAAATAAAAAAGTATATCAAAGATACATATGACTATTTTAATGTTGTTAATATTGTTTGGTGGGAGTATTTTTTCATGGAGCAAAATGACATAATTTGAAACTCTACAAATGGAAAAAAAATTTGACTCCATTTCATTGGCCGCAAAGTATGTCAAATGAAAACGAGGAAATAAATGTTGAACCATAAGGTGTTGATCCTTCTCAAGCAAAGGAAAGGTAAATGCATATTGGGTCTAGAATATCATCTACACGACACAAGGAAATGGAAGACCTTTCCAGAGGCTCAGTACAAGATACTAAGGGAGGTTTTATGATTGCTGTTTTGGCTACAGAAGATGCACGTGTTTATCCATTCTAGATTGCAAAAGTTATGAAACTCAATAAAGAAAATGAAGAATTTAAATCCATTGAAGTACATTGGTATGCAATAGACACACACCCATTTGATTGTGTGTACAAGCCATAGATGGTGGCTGAGAAAAAGGTTTGCAAAAAGAGAAATAGAAAGGGTCAAAGTGTAAATCATCATCACATTGAAATTTTGAATTTAGAAGATGTCGACATACTAGTTTATGACTTCAAATTTAAAAAGCAAGGAACTCTTCGCTCCAAGAGTAAAAATATTATCAAAAGATTGTTGGCACAAGAAATAGTTGCATCATGGGAGTCTGTTAAACCAAGGCCTAGATTGAGAAGAAATATGGCATATGAAATGTTGGGAATACATGAAGAATCAGACGGTGCACTTATTGATAGTAGAGAAGAATACGGGTCATCTACATCTTCATCCAATCATTCATCTGAAAAAAATGTAGTCTATGATGGTGTGTCAGAATCCATGTGTTGATTTCGATATTTGCACATGAAACATTTTATATTTTATTTTATTTTATTAAGATGGCAGTATCTACGTGGCAACTCTAAAGGAGTGTTTCAATTTTAATGTGAATAACTTGTACATCTTATGGTTTAATATATGCTTTTCTTATTAGTATTATCATGAATTCCTTTATTTTATATGGAAGGAGTGGTATAATAATTTATTGAATAAGTTTTGTTTAATATAGTGCAAGTTTTATATATTGTTACCAAGAGGTTTAATAAACAAAATTTAAATTATGATAAAATGATATAATTATGTCATTTTTTGAAATAGTGTGCTACAAGTAGCATCAATTTTCAATTTGGGGCTTGATTTTAAGGTTATTGTAACTAGCAATAAGGATTGTTTTTGTCCATGTACACATTTTTAGCCTCCCCCCAAAAGAGGTGCTACCAATAGCACCACTTTTTGATTTGGAGGTGTTTTTGGTGTTTTTTTTCACAAAATAGGAGGTTTTATGGCTAGAGTTATCGTTTTGAGTATAAATTTCTTGTCAATTGTGTAACATGTTATTTGTCATCTTCTTCTTTTGAGCAGCAGACCTATGTTCCCCGTCTATGGAGTCATGTTTACCAAGTTCCAACATGGTTGTTCCAGGTGTCCATGTATTTAATATAAGTGTTTTTAACTGTGTTTTACAAATGCCTTTTTTTCTTAAAATGTGGTTCACCATTTGATAGAGTGCTACTCCACTGAAAATTCCAATACCTGATATTCAAACTGAATCAAGGTATGGTTAGCTCATCAATCACAACATTTATTACAAAGGGCTCCACAAGAGCAACATGTCACTTACAAGAGTAGAACCTCGGTGGGGAGGGTAACATTCATTCCTCCCAACCACCCAAGCTATATCCATCCATAAAAGGCCAAATGACAAGTTGTTAACTTGCTAAAATTACAAAATAATAATAATAATGTATTTTTGTCACTTAGTCATAAATTTAAATTTTTCAATCCTAGTCAAAATAATTATTAAAGATTAAGCATGAGGAATTAAAATGGAAGTACCTCAATTCATCCCTCCAAGTCAACAAAATGTTATTTTTCCATATTTATTGCCACTAACACGTCCACTATCATTAATTTACACTCACCCTTATATATATTTATTAAGATGGCCGTAGACACCATGTACAAGTGGTCAAACATACTTTCCTTCGAACGCGGTTTCCAAGAGTGACACCATAAAAAAGACTCTCATACCCAACCTAGAAAATATTTTGATAAACTACAACTATGAATACTAAAAGGAGGGATTTAATATATATATATAATACGATATAGAATACTTTCCTTGAAACACGGTTTCGAAGGGTGACACCATAGAAGAAACTCTCACCAAGGGTGACGTGGGAGATCGTTCTCATGAAATGTCAACACAATGTGCAAATGCCCTTCCAATAAGTGAAAGGCCATATGCTACAACTATGGTGCCAATAAGTGAAAGGCCATATGTTACAACTATGGTGCTACGACTATGGTGCCACTAGAAAATATTTTGATAAACTACAACTAAGGTGACAGTTTGAAAAGGAGGGATTTAATATATATGTATGTATTATAATACGGTAAAGAATATTTTTCCAAGAATATTTTTTCATTTGCGAAGAAAAACGTAAAATATTTAATAATATACTTAAATTTTAATTTATCTTATAACAAGATCCATAATATTAGTTCATTTGTAAGGAAAAATGTGTAATGTTGACTTAGATTTTTACATCTAAAACAGCAAGAGCAGTTTGCTTAAAAAAATAAATTAAAATAAATTACTTAAAATTAATATACTTAAAATTATTATAACATTTAACATATATTTTTGTACTTATCAAACATATTTTTAATTTTTAAAGAGTTATATATACCTTTCATTTTTTTAAGTTATATTATTTTTATATTATAAAGCATTTATATTGTGAATGTAGATATTCTTATGAAAATGCATTTTACATTTGTTTTTCTAACCATGTGAAGAGGTCATCGTTTGTGTTTAATTTATTTTTTTATTGAATTAATAATAATTTCACTATAAAATGAATTATCATAATTACTATTATATAATGAAATGGTATTATTTTACTCATTAACCTTGAATTAATGATATAGCAGTTATAGGTGTAATGCATGTTTTGACAATGATCTAGTAGTTATAGCTGTAATGCATGTTTTGACAAGTATGCTAGTAATTGCAAGATTAAAAAACCATTAGATATGTTGGTACCTATGGGCATTATCACAAAGAGCCTTAGACCATTGGTACCTATGGGCATTATCACGAAAAGCCTTAGACCAATCACTAGAGCCATAAGAACCAACCTAGCAAGTGTTGTTGAAACATTCTTTATAAGCTTAGCTGCAACAAATTTATGCTTAATGAATATTAGTAATAATAGTCATAAATCTTATATGAGAATATAATTTAAGTGCTATGTCATAATGAATTATTGAAATCCAAAATTCATACTTTGTTGGTGAAGAAAAATATGAACATCAAGATACCCTCTATGAAGGTGGATTTGAGGGATATGAATGACCTCATATGTTCTCCCCACAAAAAGGTTACCAACATGAAATTATGAGCTTTTAATGATGATAAATGACAAACCAAAGAACTCCATAGCCTCCAAATGATTACAAAGTTGCAGAGACAAGTTCCCTCCCTTTCATTAGGTTATTCTCTAGTTAATCAAAGGTGAGTTCTTCACTTCTTTCATATTTTAGGTTTATTAATCTAAATCTAAAGGTGAGTTCCTCACTTCTTTCATATTTTAGGTTTAATCTATATCTATACACATATGATCTATGGTAATCATTTCTAATTTCTATCTTCTACATAAACTTGCTAAGTAAAGAGAAAGTGTTATTTTTTGGGTAAATAGGAAATTCTAATTTCCATATGCTACAGGATATTTCAAAAAGGATGTTCAATATTATTATATTTCAGTGTTATATACACCATAATGATTGTGTGCATATATTAGTGTAATCCTTCCATATTGGCCTTTCTAAAAAATGGATTCATAATAACTATCATGTTCTCAATGGGATGAGCTTCATTATAACTATCATATTCTCAATTGGGACATCCCGATGGATGAAGTCTTAGAGGAAACCATAATACCAAGTGAATGAGATGGGGGGCCTTAATTATTATAAAGAGACCCCATGGATGAAGTTTTAGAGGAATCCATAATACTAAGTGATGGGGGGCCTTAATTATTATAAAGAGAGGTGTTATAAATTTCTATCCCACAATGAGTTTCAAACCATGGAATTGGGAGAAATAGGGTTTGAACTTGAGATGTGATAGAGAAAGCTAATGGTATGCTAAGATATAACTACATGTTTAATATTTGTTCTCACAATTTAGGGTCCCTTTATAATCCTTAACTCAACTTCAACCATGCATCATCTTTACATTTATAAGACCACAGTTCTCATAATTAAGGAAATTTTAGGGGTGAAATTTAGCCTATGGGCTATTTTTTACCATTTTTACTAAAAAAAATTGACAAATTTACCTTCTTTTTCAAAGATGATTTTCCCAAATTCCATGGATAATTTTTTTTTACTCTAAAAATAACCAAAAATGTCCAAAACCTATGTAAAGTCCTTAGATTTGTTTTTTTTAAATCGCAAAACATTTTATGGGTGCAAATTTAAGAATGAATAAGATTCGCTAAAGTTTCTACACTTTGAGAAAATTATGGATCCTTAAAAACTTCCTTGCTCATAATCCATGATCCCTAGATAATGCTACCAACCAAATTCATCTAGGAACAATTGAATGTGTGATTACCAGCTTTAAGAAATTAATTAGACAATTGGAAAATTGGAATAGTGGTTAGCACCAATAGTGTTGTTTATTCAACAAATACATTGATTAGAATTAGATATGGCCAATGTCCCTTATTTGTTCATTTCATAAGTTTTATGAAGATTAATATGGAAAAATATGTGTAATTTTTGTACTCAACTTATGTTTAGTTGACTCCATCATCAGGAGGATAATTATCTCATTGGAATGAAGGATAAGACTCCAAATAAATAGTCAAACCTAACTTTTGTAAAAGGGAAAATTTTAGGGGTGATATTTAACCCATGTGCTAATCTTTTACATTTTTCCAAAAACATATTTGCCAATTTCCATTTTTTTAAATGATTGTCCCAAATTCTATGGGGTATTTCTTTTTACTCTAAAAATCACCAAAATTTTCTATAAGCTATATAAATTTTCTTAGTTGTGAGATAAATGAAAAGGAGCACTACTACTTTTATATTTTTCTTTTTCTTTTAATTTTCTAGGTTATTAACCATAGGACTTTACATTTTTCTATTTTCATATGTTTAGGATGTAAATTGTTGTACAATGGCATGCCAACAAATCCAATTGTTATAATTTGTTCCACTATATAATAAATTTGATTTGAGTTGATTCTCATTAAGTTTACTTAGGCCATCTACAATTTCACTTACTAAAAGTTTTATACCTAGTATTTCTTTTAGGCCATGAACTATCATAAAACTATGTCATATACCAACAAACATATAAAATAAAAAGAGTTATATGGTTGTATGTATTTATTGTATTATAACACGTTTATACAATGGGATAGCATTTCGTGTTGTTTTTTCAAACATTTAAACTTACCATATTTTTTATTTAATTTTGTTTATGGAACTAAAGCTTGCCATCATAAAATGTGTTGAATGATATAATTGTATAAACAAACTTTTGATTTCCAATAACTTGGATTTTATTTCATAACCAAAATAGTCCTTTTAAGTAGATAGAGAGGTTAACTAATGAGATAATTTCCTCCTTCAAGGTAACTCTCCATGCATCTCAGATCATGTGGACCAAGCATTGTCTACTTGATCATCACTACTTGAAAGGCCTTGTTGATGGCCGCTAAATTTTTTTAAGTGTTGTTTATTAACTTGACTCAATACTTAGTTTGTAAGTAAAAAACCATCCAAGAAGATATATGCAACAAGCAAAACAAACAAACCCAAGAAAAACTCATCTCTTCCTCGTATACAATGACTCTTCTTATGAAGTTCATTTGCACCTAGCTAGATAACAAATAGAAATCTATCTATGAAACCTCTCTTTTATTTATAGGACAAAGAGACCATTCTACTTAATGATTTGATTATATAAATGGATGAGCAGCTTGTGAAAACATAACCTTCATCTCATTCAAGAAGCAGTTCAGATCATATTTTCTTTTCTGCTCGCATGGCACGCTCTATGGACTCGATTGATCATATTTTGGCTCATGAAGCCGGGGAACAGATCAACTCATCATGCGATTCTGCAATATTAACTCATGAGCTGCAGCTTAATGAGATGATATTCGCTGGTATCAAGCCTATGGCTTTGAAAGCGGCCGTATTGCTCAACATTTTTGACATTATCGCCACAAAAGGCAACGGAGGTCCCCTTTCTGTTGAGCAGATTGCTTCACACATCGCTGCTGCTAATCCCCCGGCCTCATCTGCTACCAATTCCCATAATGTGGATCTGGGATACCTCTATAGAATTCTGAGGTTTCTTGCTTCCTATGGCGTTTTTACTGAACAAATAGAAGAAGCCGATCAGGCAGACGAAGCTGAAACGTGCAAGAAGATAAAGTACGGCTTGACGACCATTTCTAAGCTGCTGGCGCAGGGTGGAAACCAGTCTTCTGCGCCTATAGTGCTCCTGGCAGCGGACAGATTCTACCTGGAAGCTTATCAACATTTGCACGAATCTGTCTTGGAGGGCTGCTACACATTCAACAAAGCTTTTGGTATGAGTCCATGGGAATATCTGAGCCACAATCCTGAAGCCAACAGCATTTTCAACGAGGCCATGGCCACCGACAGCAGATCTGTCATGGCTGCCGTGGCGAGGATGTATGAAGACGGGTTTAAGAGTATAAATACGCTGGTAGACATTGGAGGAGGTACGGGCTCTTCTTTGGCCGCCATTGTTAAGGAACATCCACACATTCGTGGTATTAATCTGGATCTCCCTCATGTCATCGCCGCTGCGCCTCCCATAACTGGTAGGATTTGTAATGTTGATCACTATCAATCTAAATTTTTTGATTTATATAAATGGATGATGAATGAGCGAGTGTTTCAGGAGTGGAGCATATGGAGGGCAATATGTTCGAGAAGATACCTTCTACCGATGCAGTTATGATGAAGGTGAAGAAATCATCTATGGTTTTGCATTTGCATAAAAGATTTACTCATGCTGTTATTATTATTATTACAGCATCTTGAGGATAATAAATATTTTATGATCGTGATTGCAGTTCATTCTGCATAACTGGGAGGACGAAGAGTGTGTGAAATTGCTGAGAAGAAGCTACGAGACAATGCCAGCGAACGGAAAGGTGTTAATTGTGGAAGCAGTTGTTGAAGTACGCAAAGAAGGTGAAAGTGATCTGTCCAGGCGAGTGAGTTTGTCACTTGATGTAGCGATGATGGTTTTTACAAAGGGCGGGAAGGAGAGAACAGAACAAGAATTCAAAGGGCTGTCCCAGAGGGCAGGCTTCAACAGCTACACCATCATCAAGTTGCCTGGCCTTCAATCGCTCATAGTGCTCTCCAAATCCTAGTGCGGTTAATGTTATTATTATATATAAAATAAGTTGAGGTGCTCGGGTTGCTTCCTTGAATGATAGTATCTATCCTTGGAAGATTAGGTCAACAGCATATCTTATTGTGTGTGATAGTAAAGGTTTATGTTTATTTATTTTGGGTTTATTGGTTGTAGTTTTAGTGGTGGATAAGAATGAATGTTATCTTCACTCAAGGTTCAATAAATTATTATAAGTGATATGTTTGCTTTTGCTGAGCCTTTATATAATGAATAAATAGACCTATGTTTAATTTTGTGTTCAAAATATATTGTATTATAAAATCAAAGTTAAGTGTATTAGAATTAATTTTTATTACCATGAAAGTTTTAAAGTTTTAACTTGATTTTTATCTTTTATGTTTAATGTTTTTTTTTAATATAATGTATAATTTTATGTTTAAGGTGACATGGATATAATATTTAAAATATAATAAATAATGATGATTGTTAATATTAAAAAAAAATTATGTGTTTACTTTAATTTAAAAAATTAAAGTAAATGAAAATAATCTAAGAATAAACTTTTTATTTTGTTTGAATTGGAGCAAACAATGTTTCATCTAACAAATTTTCTATAACAAAGTTTCATCCCAAATTTTCTGTAACTAATTTTCATCAACAAAGTTTCATCTAACTAATTTGATGTATTTTATGTCACTTACAAAAGATGAACTTTAATAAAGAAAGTAACAATCATTCTTATCAATTATATACATTTTGTAACATTACAAGATAACTGTGGCTGGAATGCATTGGATGGAATGCATTAGCTATAACGGGTAGCTCTCACATTGCTAGGGTTTCGATCCTTCGTGTTTATCTTTGTAGGAGGCGGAGGTCAGCCACCTCCTAGCCCTCCTCACATGGATGTCGAGGCCTTCAAACATCTAATCTCAGCGCAAGGCTAGACGACTATTCCAACTCTCCTCTCCAAGTTCGTGAAAAACATGGTTGATGTCTCGATTATTTCTCTTCCACTTGATCAACTCATGCAAATTGCAATGTTTTTGGCACATCACGCTCTTGTAGGCCAATTTACAGGGCTTTTTCCTTCTCCAAGAGCAACAGGTAACTGGATCCAAAATAATTGGTGACCACTAATATCCAATAATGTCACTTGCTACACTATAGGAAGAGGGTTTTTTTTTGTTTGAAATCATCACCAAGGGGGATCGAGATCTGATCTTTCGAAGTGGGACTTACTTCATGGGGCCCCAAGGACTCTACCTAAATCCATGGATCCCTGACTTCGATCTGACTTTAGATGTCCCCAAAGCTTTCCCGGTGTGGGTTCGACTTCCCAATATGTCAATCCATTGCTAGACCCATTCATCTCTGCAAACTATTGGAAATGGGTTAGGAAAGTACATAGACAAAGAAATTACTAAATATCAATACTCCTATGCCCAAATCTGTGTTGAAGTAGATCTAGAGGATGGCCTAACAGAGGCAATCACATTAACTGTGGGGGACTGACAACATTTCCAACAACTGGATTATGAATAACTATCGTTCAAATATAGGCATTGTCACGAATATAGACATTTTCAAAAGAAATGTTCAAAAAACCCGCAAGTTCATCATGAGAAAGAAAAGGAAGAGGGATGGAATTAGGTCAAAAGATCAAAAGATAACCCTAAATATGGAATAAGAAAGGAAGGGAGGAATACCATTTCCTTGCCCCTCAGAAATGAAGATGCTCGACAAAAACCCCTAGACAAAAATGGAAACAACTTCTCTACAATCGACGACAGAAGAAAGGAAGCTATTGATGATGAAGAAGCTTTGGAAATTCCCCCATCCCCTAAAGTGGAAAATCTAGGAGAAAAGGATCCATCAAATGAAATCCTTAAAAACCAAGAAATGATGGTGCATGAAACAACATACCAAATTGAACCTCAAGAAACAGGAACAAAGGATGAATCCTATGAGGAGGAGGACATAGAATGTTATGTCCCTTCCTTGAAGGACATCAAGTATTGACATTGTTAGGACCTAGGGGGTCTAAGAGTCAATTAATTAAATATTTCCTAGGTAATTCTGGTAAAAATAAGGCATATATGGATTAAAATTATATTTCTATATTTTCTCATGTAATTAGTTTTTATAAAAAATAAATAATGTGCAAATGAGTTTTGATGCTTCTAGAAGTCAAAGTGGTCGAATTTATCAATTAAGATTTCTCAAAATGAAAGTGGAAACAATGCAAAAGAAGGAAAAAAAAACTGTCACAAAAAGAGGGAAACTACCAAAAGCAAGGAAAGCAAAGCAAGCATAAAAGTAGGAAAGTACATAAAAAGTTGTTGGGAATAAAGAAGGAAACTTTCAGTCAGGGAAAGCGCAGTTTCCAAATGGGATGAAAGATACAAGAATGGAAACGTCTTTGAGGACTCAAACTTGCTGAAATTATCTAGGAGGGCGCATTCATGGTTATGGTTATGGTTTCTAAGGAGATGAATTTCTATCACAAATCACCTATACCTGCTAAACAAGTCACTCATTTTATACAAGAATGATTCCAACTCCATTATTCAGTTTTATTAATGTATGTTTTGGTATTTATTGGAGCCTAAGCTTCAATACTGAGTGGTGAACCTTAGTCTCTTAGGTGTTGTGCCCCAAGTCCCTTGTTCCCACTCTCCCTTCTTCTTCCCATATCCATTACAGGTCTTACTGAAACTAAGGAGAAGATTTCATATATTGAAGGAGGTTGTTTGTATCTATTTATGTCTCTTTCAATCCATTATCATATCATCTTGGAGAGCTTTGAGGCCTCCTATTAGCATCATCCCTTCCTCTTCTCTTCTTCTCTCAGTTCTATTATCTTCTAGCAATTTTGGATCTATGTAATGGATATTTCGGCATAAATATGATTTGATACATATATTGATGTCTAATGCAACATTAAATATCATTTTCAAACTCCCAATGTTTGTGAGGTCCATGGATCGATTTCTTGGGTTTCCTTGATCCATATTAATAATTTTGGAGTTGTGTTATGAGAGGTTATCTCTGTGAATCTTTTGAGAAATATTTCGAACCTCATGGTCCTTGTATGATATTATTTATAGCATCTACAAGTTTCATAACATTCTGATCTTTTTTTATTGAGTTTAGTATCAATATTTTACACCCTACCTAGATTTCATTACTAAAATGCCTAGTTTTCCAATTCAAAGCATTTAATGTACCTAAACAAGTCCATTTGTTTTAATTTATGTTATGAACATTAATTAACACCATAAATAGGACATCCCATGTTTAAAACCAAATTTTAGTGCCTCTCCTATTGCATTTGGAAAGCACTCAATCTTGACTAGTTTTCATAGTCCAACCCCTAATTTTCCTTGTGACTATAAAGACTTGTTTCAAAAATGAATAAACCTTTATATACATGTATTATAACCTTATTACCAAGCCAAATAATGTTCCTCAATCCATTGTTTGTTGGATGCAAAATAATCTTCCTAGTTTCACAGTTGGGTGACCCAGAGGCGCGGGAGTAGGTCTCAGCATAGCTGATTCCAAAACCTAAATGGTCCCTGATAAAAATGTGTTAGGGAAGATGATTTCTTGATCCTAAAAGTGTCCTTGTTTTCTTCCCTAATATCACTTCTCTATTCATAATTTTCTTAGCAAAATACCCTTACCTTCCTCATCCAAAATCAACTGATTGAGTGCAAGTTTTAATTCATAATTTAAAAAAAAACTACAACAAGTTAATATTCTGATATGTACACCAAATTGGGGATATTACAGTGGTATCTGAGTTGTTTCCTTGTATGATCTTATGGAAATAAATCTGTCACTGAAGAAATTTGCAACCATGTCATACTATGAGGATGACTATGATGAGTAGTATGAAGAGTACTACATACAGTATGAAGAAGAAAAAGTCCTCTATGTTGATGGATTCCTATCAATAGATGGGGGTGGTGAATTTTGTGGCCAAGAATATAGAGAATAAATTAGGGTTGAACCTTCAATGGTTAATAAATACTTGACCAAGATGAAAGAAGCATGTGAAAACATGCCTTGGTGCTACTAGAAGTATCTAGCTTTGGGTAAGAAAATTTGTGCACATAATTCTATCAAAGAATATATTTATTTTTGGTATGGATTATGGTTCAAGGATCTGTGGTTGATAATTCTTTCAAGATCAACAAATAATCCATAGAGGAACCAAGTTGTTCCAACTCTGTAAGTAAATATGAAGAAAGAGGAGCCAAAGGTGAAGATTTGGCAAAACCATCTGTTGGTCCAAGAATTATGAGATTGTTTGGGTGTTCTTCTAGTAGATATTCCAAAAGTGGTGACATGAGTACCATTCAAGAAAGTGAAGTTTCATCAGCTTGCTTGGAGAGGAAAGATCCAGTCACAAACCATCCTTCAAAGAAGAAGATCAAAGGAGAAGGTTGCATGTGGAATATTTCTCATTAACCTTGAGTTTACATGTCCAGCAACTCGATCAAATTCTACACGGAGGCTTATCAACATTTGCACGAATATGTCTTGGACGGATGCTACACATTCGACAAATTTTTTGGTATGAGTCCATGGGAATATCTGGGCCACAATCCCGGAGCCAACAAGATTTTCAACAAGGCCATGGACACCGATAGTAGAGCTATGATGGATGTTGTGGCAAGGATGTATGAAGATGGGTTTAAGAGTCTAAACACACTGGTAGAAATTGGAGGAGGTACGGGCTCTTATTTGTCTGGCATTATTAAGGAACATCCACACATTCGCGGCATTAATCTGGATCTCCCCCATGTCATCGCTGATGCACCTCCCACAACTGGTAATATTTGTAACGTTGAACACCATCAAAATAAATTTGTTAATGTAACACGATGATTTATATAAGTGGATGATGAATGAGCGAGTGTTTCCGGAGTGGAGCATATGGAGGGAAATATGCTCAAGTAGATTCCTTCTATCGATGTAGTTATGATGAAGGTGATGAACTCATCTATGGTTTTGCATTTGCATAACAAATTTACTTATGCTGTGATTATTATTATTTCTACATCTTGAGGGCTATAAATATTTTATTATCATAATTTTTGTGGATTATACATGACTGTGACATGACTAGGAGCACGAAGCGTGTGTGCAATTGATGATAAGAAGCTGCGATGAAACATTGACGAACAGAAAGGTGTTAATTGAGGACGTAGTTTTTGAAGAACACAAAGAAGGTGAAAGTGATATGTCAAGGAGATTCAGTTTGTTTTTTGATGTAGCGATGATGATTTTATACAACAGGTGGGAAGGACAGAACAGAAAAAGAATTCAAAGGGTTGTTCCAGAGGGCAGGTTTCAACGATTACACCATCATCAAGTTGACTTTCCTTTAATCACTCATAGTGCTCTCCAAATCCTAGTGCGTTTAATGTTATTATATATAAAATAAGTTGAGGTGCTCGGGTTTCTGCCTTGCTTTATAGCATCTATGCTTAGATGAGTAGTCAACAACATATCTTATGTGCAATAGTAAGGGGGTATATTTATCTTATTTAAGTCAACAATATGCATTATGTTGGTACTATTTACTTCTAAAGAATATGGTGATAGCAAAGAGGGGTTATTTTGTCAAACTAAGTGGATGTGTAATAGACAATAATACTAAGTCTTTGAATCTTTTAAAAGGTAATGATAGTTGCATATTAATTATTTGTTGTGCTCAAAATACATTTTATTAAAAAATATATGCTAAAATTATTTTTATTACTATTAAAATTTTAAAGTTTTAAGTTGATTTTTATTTTTTTATATAGATTTTTAAATATAATGTATAATTTTATGTTTAATGTGTTTTTAAATATAATGTGTAATTTTATGTTTAAGGTCACATTGATATAATATTTAAAAGAAGATTAATAATGATGATGATCATTAATATTAAAAAAGAATATTTCAATGTCAAGTTTAATTTGGAAAATAAAACCAAATGAAAATAATTTAAGAATAAATGTTTAGTTTTGTTTGAATTCTAACGAGCAAAGTTTCATGTAACTAATTTTCTATACAATAACAATTTTGTTACATACTATATATATATATATATATATATAATTTTTTATAAGTTAAATTTTTATATGCCAATCTAGAGAAGTGCCCATTTGGCATGGACATGGTTCATTATCTAAAATACATCATGGAAAAACATGGTGTTCATGTAGATCCAACCATCCAAGCCATTCACAATTGGCTGACCCCAACGAATCTCATAGAGCTTTGCAACTTCCTAGGCCTTGCAAACTTCTATCACAAATTTGGGTTGGGCTTCTCTAATATTGCTTGGCACCTTATCCAGGTGAAAAAAAGTGGATCTAAGTCCAAGTTCATATCATACAATACACAACAACATGGATTTGAGGATATGAAGAAGATCTTATTCTCGACACCCGTCCTTACCTTACCACATATGCAAAACCCATTTGAGATCGATATAGATGCTTTGGAATACATCGTTGGTGCATTCCTCACTCAACATGGCCATATGGTGGCATATCACATTGAGACCCTTTTAGATATATTCTGCAAGTACCCAATCTATGACCAGTAAATGTAGTCCATTGACTAGTCCTGCCGCCAATGGAAGCATTACATCCTTTGAAAAGGAACAAAATTCCACACTGAACATAATCCCTTGGATTTCATGTAAACTCAAGGAAAGATATAGAATGACTTCAACCATAAGTGGTCCACTTACTTGTAGTAGCTCCACCTAAACATTAAATATAAGAAGGGAAGAGCCAATCGAGTCATTGATTTTCTTAGTTGACCTCGAGCAACAACATTAACCATGGTGCTTAACTCTTGCGACCATAATACCTCTATATGGTCTCAACTATATGAAAATGATAGTGAGTTCCTTCCCATATATGAAGCCTTATGTGTAGGTACATCAGTGGCATACTTTCACCTTCAGGAAGGATTGCTATGCCACCTAGGACATCGTTGTGTTGCTTCAAGCGAGCATATGAAGACGATTTGAGAAACACATTACAGTCGGATGGTAGGTAACTTTAGCAATGAGAAGACAATGGAGTTATTGTAGAATTATTTTTATTGGGAAAAGCTCTGGAAATATCTCAGCTGATATATCAGATCCTGCACTACCTATGCCATTGTGAAACCAACTGTAAAAAAGAAGGGATTGTAAACCCACCTACGCATCCAAATAGGACATGGGATTCCATCTCCATGGATTACATGTTAGGAATACCTTCAACTAAGCATGGTAATGACTATGTGTTTTTTGTCATGGATCTCTTCTTTAAGATGACCATTCTAATATCTTGAAAGAAGAGCATCTATGTCAAATTCATTACTAAGCTCTTCTTCAAGCATGTTTGGGTTCATTTTTGGATGCCACACACTATCATTTCAGATTTGGACAACAGGTTCCTAAGCAATTTCTGGTCTATTCTATGACCATTGATGGATGTTAAGCTTACCAGATCGACTGCGATTCACTGCATACCAATGGACAAATAGAGGTAATCAACTGGATGATTGTGCATATTCTAAGAATGTACAATCATAAACATCCCCACACATGGGATGAGAGCCTTCCTTATGTTCATAATAGCTATCATAGAGATACTTATAGCTCTACTCATCACAACACTTTTTAGGTGTGCCCAGGTTTCCAACCACTAACCCCAATTTATGTAGCTCTTCCCCTTGCATCCACACTGGAGGAATATTTCCATGCTCAGGATGAGGCTGATAAGGCCACCATATTTGTTGAATGAATCTAATGCATCCTCCAATAGGTCCATGAAATTTTGGAAAAGGCCAATACTAAGTACAAGCAATGACATGACCAACAATTGGTTCCACACAAGTTCTAGGTGGGGAATAAGGTTTGGTTGCATTTGTAGAAAAATAGGCTCACATGACCCAATCACAATATTTTTCCACTTCGATATGGGCCATACACCATCACCAAGGTATTTGGTGATAATTCCTTCGAATTAAGCATTCCTCCATTCCTTGGCTTGCACCCAGTATTCAATGTGGAGCTCCTTCGACCATATTTTGAACCATTGTTGGACACCTCGGAGGTGGCATAACAATTGACACATATAGATATTAATCCTTACTACATGGAAAAAGTAACCATTGGTCATATCCCAGACACATAAGTTAAGGGCACCCAACAACAAAATATCCAACTATATTGAGTTGTCAAAGCAGGTAAGCCCCCACTAAAGAAAGTGGCTCATGACATGTCCCCTCCGCTCTACTCGCTGGAGAGTACATGACCAACACTATTGTTGCTACTATCAAAATTGGCAAACTAGCCCCATGAACATAAATAAACAAATGCATTTTAATTTAAACATACATACACAGATGCATAATGCAATATACAACGGAAGAAAATACATTTCAATCACATTCAAGCATTGAACATGTTCATAATAATATATCAAGAAAATATAGTTGCAGATATTAAACATAAGAAAATACTTATCTTGAGAAGGATTTGTCCCGCAACCATCTATGTCGCTCCCATGTTCCACCCAACTATAGGACAGTGTGCTCATCAATCTCTCAGCACCACTTCCACCCCCCAGTTGGGCATGATTTCCACACGGAACTAGGGAACATCAGGCTCACACATAGCCAAATGAACATCAAAACTCATGCAATCCAAACATAGTTGGGTTTATCAAGTTGTTAAGGAAGTGAAAAGGGGAATTGCTAAACTAGTGAGATCAACCATAGAGCTATGGACACTTACACAAGATCTGGCTTGGCCTCCTCAATACCTACACCACCCAACACAAGGAAGTATTCCCTTCACTGCTACAGAGTTCCCTTAGGCCATACCTTCCCTTCTAGTGCTCTTCAGGGTGTGCAGAAATGATTTTAAAGCCCCTCTTGCTATGAGGTTCCTCTCTTCACTATATTTATTAATCCAATTCTTACCTCTTCCACTCCTAATGGTTTAGACCAAAGCAAGGATTTACAGAACAACAAAACACAAGGGTAAACACAACAGAAAAATACACATGTTGGCCTTGTAGAAAAAACAGTTTTGGAAACAAAAATGATTTGGTGAAAGGGGAAACAACCCTATGATATCCAATTCGTATTGAAAAATGTCTATGGGCTTCAAGTTGTAAAAATGACCTCTTCACCCCAATTCATGGATCTATTCTCCCATTGACCGTGCAACACCAAAAACGAATTTCACCAGTCGTGTGAATGAGGAAACAACACGAAAATGTCATAGCTAGTTGTGGGTATTTTTATTAATTGCATATTTACATGATGTCCAAAATTATAATGTGCCTGTCTAACATGAAATACCATTGACATCAATTTTAATTGTCGAAACATAAAATGATAAATCGATGGTGGAGATTTTTCCTTGAGGTCCACACCATGATTAATTAACGCTATTTACATCACATATATTTTAATGCAATCGGGATCAAAACCGGGGTGTTACAGTCCCCTCCCCCTTACAACAACATTGTCCTCATCGCTCATCAAAACTGAACAAAAATGCTACACTGGAACTATCTCAATGCTTTGCAAAATTGAATAAAAATGGATGCACCAATTGCATGGCATCCTCCATCTCCCACGTAGCCTCTTCAGGACCGTAGTGCTCCCATTGCACGTTTACTTGTCATATGGCTTGATTTCTGAGCATTATGACCTTCCTGTCGAGGATGTGCAATGGCTCAGTTTGGAACTCTCTTTTGGGTTCCACCTTGATCACATCCCAATCAATCACATGGTTAGGATCATGTACATATTTCTTAAGCAAAGAAACATTAAAAACATTATGAGCTCTAGTTCTAGAAGGAAATGCAAATCTATATGCAACTGGCACTATTCTTTCAAGCACTTCAAACGGCCCACAGCATCTATGTGACAGCTTGGAACAACTTCCAAGATTCAAAGAACTCTTCCATTCCCTCACTCTAAGGTAAACATGATCCCCGACATTGAACTCTTTGTGTAGTCTATGCTTATCAGCATAGCTTTTTTGTTTGTCTCGGGACGCTTTCAGATTCTGCATGATCTTTCCAACCTCTTGCTCCATTTCCTTGAGCAATTTTGGACCAAGGAAAATCCTGTTCATTGGATTATCCCAAGTCACTAGTGTCCTACACCTTCTTCCATATAAAGATTCATAAGGACTCATCCCCAAGGACGCTTGCTGTCCATTATTATAGGAAAATTCTACCAAGTGTAAATAATATTTCCACTTGGTTGGTTTGTCCATCACATACATGTGAAGCATGTCTTCAAGCATCTACTTCAGTCTCTCTCTTTTCCCATCATTCCGAGGATGGTAGGCAGTGCCAAAGTTCAGATTTGTACTCAAATCTACAAACAACCCCTTTTGAAAATTGCAAGTGAACTTGGAATCTCTGTCAGAGACTATTGCCTTAGGAAATCCATGCAATCTAAAAATCTCCTTCATGAATATTTTTGCAATGTCATCAGTCTTATGTTTGGACTTAACCGGTATAAAATGTGTTACCTTTGTCAACTTGTCCACCACAACCATGATGGAATCATGTTGTTTCCAATTCATTGGAAATCCTGTAATAAAATCCATGGAAATAACTTCCCATTTCCATTCCGGAATTGGGAAAGGCTGCAACAAACCTACTGCATGTTGATTCTCAAACTTTACCTACTGATATATCATGCACCTTGAAATATATTCAACCATGTCCTTTTTCATTCCTGTCCAAAAGTACTACTTTTTGGCTGTAGCAATTGTCTAATGATATCCTGGGTGAGAACAATATGGAGCTGGATGGATTTCATCCATTACAATTCTCCTCAATTCTGCTACACCTTGAATAAAAATTCTGTTCTTATAGGTAAGAAGTCCATCTTCTTCCAATTTATATCCCTCATACTTCCTTTTAGGATTTTGCTGCTGCAACTTATCTTTTATCTGCACATACCATTCATCCTCAACAGTATGAGTAACAATATACTTCCTCAAATAGTAGTGGAAAATACTAAGAGATGCCACATGCATTTTGTAACATTACGAGATTATTGTCGCTTGAATGTGTTTGCTCTAACAGATGGATCTGACATTGCTAGGGTTTCACTCCTTCACGATTATCTCTACAAGAGGCGGAGGTCATCCATCTCCCAACCCTCCTTATGTGGACTTTGAGGCCTTCAAGCATCTAATCTCATTGTAAAGCAAGAATCCTGTTCCAATTCCTCTCCCGAAGTTCATGAAAAAATATGGTCGATGTCTCGATTATTTCTCTTCCACCTAATCAACCCATGCAGAATATAGTGTCTTTGGAATATCGTGCTCTCGTAGACAGGTTTACAGGGCTTTGGCCTTCTCTGAGAACAAAAAATCACTATATCCAAAAGAGCAGGAGACCATTGATCTCCCATAACATTCTACCCTCTTCTATAATGTATCCTATTTAACAAAAAAGTGAAAAGGTTCATAGAATAATTTGTATTTGGTCATAATGTTTTTCTCGTAACTCAAAATTGGGAGGACTTTGGACCATTGGAAAGGTCTTGAAATTATCTACAAATTTTCTTTTTTGAGTTTTTCCTAATTCTTTAACGTTTGTTTGGAGCGAGCATTTTTGTGACAAAGCATCTTTTAGAACATGCTTTGTTAGGAAAATGTCCACCCCGGACAAACGACAAGGAATTAGGAAAAAATAAAAATATATAAGTTGTAGAGAATTTCAATATTTTTCCAATGGTCTAAATTATACTCCATTCAGAGATCCGAGTAGAATGTTATGCCAAAAATATGCAAGATTCCTAGAATATTCTGGTCTTTTCCCAAATAGGATACATTTTGGGAAAAATAAAACCTTATGCCAATAACTTCACTTGCTAAACTGTAGGAAGAGGTTTTTTTCTGTTTGAATTCATCACTAAGGAGGACCAAGATTTGATCTTCCGAAGTGGGCCTTACTTCAAGGGGCCCCAAGGACTCTACCTAAATCGATGGACCCCTCACTTCGATCTGGATATAGACGTCCCCAAAGCTTTCCTGGTGTGGGTTCGGTTTCCCAATCTATCGATCCATTGTTGGACCCATTCTTCTTTGCAAACTATTGGAAATGGGTTAGGAAAGTACACTGACAAAGAAACTACTAAAGATCAATACTACTGTGCCTGAATCTTTGTTGAAGTAGATATAGAGGCTAGCCTTCTAGAATTAATCAAGTTAACTGTGGGGGACTGACAACACTTCCAACGACTGGATTATGAACAACTATCGTTCAAATGTAGGAATTGTCACTAATATGGAAATTTTCAAAAGAAATGTTCAAAAAAACTTCCTATTCATCATGATAAAGAAAAGAAAGGAGGATGGCATTAATTAAAAAGATCGAAAGATAACCCTAAATCTAGAACAAGAAAGGAAGGGAGGAATACCATTTCCTTGCCCCCCAAAAAGGAAGTTGCTCCACAAAAACCCAAGCCAAAAATGGAAACAACTTCACTGTAATCGATGGCTCAACAGAGGAAGCAATTGATGCTGAAGAAGCTTTGGAAATTCCCCCATGCCCTAAAATGAAAAATCTAGGAGAAAAGGATCCATCAAATGAAATCCTTAAAAACCAAGAAACAAAGGTGCATGAAACAACATAACAAATTGAATCTCAAGAAACATGAATATAGGATGAATCCTATGAGAAGGAGGAAAACGAATGTCACCTCCCTTCCTTTAAGGACATCAAGTGTTGACCTTGTTAGGACCTAGGGGGTCTAAAAGTCAATTAATTAAATCATTCCTAGGTAGTTTTGGTAAAAATGAGACTATAAGGAATGTATTGATTAAAATTAAATTTATGGATTTTCTCATCTAATTAATTTTTATAAAAAATAAATAATGTGAAAATGAGTTCAGATGCTTCTAGACGTCAAAGAGGTCGAATTTGGAAAGTCAGGTTTCTGAAAATAAAAGTGTAAACAATTCAAAAGAAGGCAAAAGCAGTTGTCAAGAAAAAGAGGGAAACTTCCAAAAGCAGGGAAAAGAAATGCAGACACAAAAGCAAGAAAGTACAAAAAAATATGTTAGGAATAAAGGAGGCAAATTTTAGTCAAGGAAAGCACAGTTTCCAAATGGGATGAAGGATACAATCATTGAAGCATATTTGAGGACTCAATCTTGCTAAGATTCTCATGGAGGGCGCGTTCATGGTTAGGGCTAGGGTTTCTAATGGAGTGACTAGCTCTCATAGGTCACTTATACCTGCTAAACAAGTCACTCATTCTATAAAAGAATTATTCGAACTCCATTATTCAGTTTTTTTAAGGTATGTTTTGGTATTGACTGGATCCTAAGCTTAAATACTGAGTGGTGAGCCTTAGTCTCTTGGGCATTGTGCCCCAATGTCCTTGTTCCTCTTCTCCCCTCTTCTTCCCATATTCCTTGCATGTCTTACTGAATATAATAAGGAGCTTTTATCTATTTAAGGATTTTTTTTGTAGGCATTGATGTCTCTTTCAGTCATTCGATCATCTTGGAGAGCTTTGAGGCCTCCTATAAGTGACATCCCTTCCTCTTCTCTTGTTCTCTCTATTCTACGATCTTCTATAAATTTTGGAGCTACGTAATGGATATTTCGACATAAATATGATTTGATACATATACTGATGTCTAATGTACTATTAAATATCAGGTTCATACCCCTTTAGGTCACTCCAAAAGTTTTTGAGGTCCAGGGATCAAATTTCTTGTGTTTCCTAGCTCTGGAGTCATAATTTTGGAGTTCTACGTGATAGGTTACCTTTGTGAATATTTTGAGAATTATTTCAACCCTCATGGTCCTGATATTATATTATTTACAGTTTCTTCAAGTTTCATAACATTCTGATCTGTTTTGACTGAGTTTAGTATCAATCTTTTACACCCTACCTAGATTTCATTACTAATATGACTAGTTTTCTAATTCGAAGAATTTTATGTACCTAAAAAAGTACATTTTCTCTACTTTATGTTTTGAAAATGATTTAACACCATAATGATGACATCTCATTTTTAAAACCAAATTTTAGTGCCTCTATTATTGCATTTGGAAAGCATTGAATCTTGACTAGTTGCACAATCCTGGTAACTAAACTCTCATAGTCCAACCCATAATATTCCTTGTGACCAAGAATTGTTTAAAACCTGAATAAAAATTTATATACATGTCTTATAACCTTATCACCAATCCAAATCAGTTTCCCCAATCCATTGGTTTTTTGATGCGAAAGAATCTTCCTAGTTTTACGGTTGGGTGACCCATACGCGTGGGAGTAAGTCTCAACATAGCTGATTCCAAAAACTAAATGGTCCCTAATATAAATGTGTTAGGGAATATGGTTTCTCAGTCCTAAAATTTTCCTTTTTTTCTTCCCTCAGCCCATTTCTGTGTTCATAAAATTCTCAGCAAAATACCCTTATCTGCCTAGTCCTAAAATTGATTGATTAAGTGCAAGTTTTAATTCAGAATTTTAATAAAATTTGCAGCAAGTTAATATTCTAATCTATACAACAGATCATGGATATTATAGTGGTATCAAATCTCTTTCCTTGGATAATCTGATGGAAATAAATATCTTAGTCAATAAGTTTGCAACCATGTCATACTATGAGGATGACTATTATGAGCACTATTAAGAGTATTGCAGATAATATGAAGAAGAAGAAGTCCTTTATGTTGATGGATTCTGGCCCAAGTATGTGGATGAGAATTATTTGAATATAAACAAATCATCCATAAAGGAACCCAGTTATTCCAACAATGTGAGTAAATAAGTATTGGTTGTGGATCCTGATCTTCCAAATGCAGAGATATTATTCAGTTGTGTTTGTAGCCAAGGTGTACTGTACACTCATTCCCCTTGCCAACAGTTTTACAAACCCATGGTATTGGGTTAGTCGTAGTATTTTCCCATGGTATTTCCCCTATAAAAGAAAGCATTGTAACACGACTGTGTATGGTATTATTTTGTATTGTAAACAATCTCTGTGATTGTGTGGGAGAGACTGTTAGAGCGTGAAGAGGAAGTGCAACGATTTTGCTGTAGGTTGTATCCCTTCATCTTTTTGGACTGTAATAAAAGGACTGGAAATTTCTTTGTGGACGTAGCCCATCGTTTGGGTGAACCACATTATATATTTGTCTCTCTGTAATGTGTTTAATGTGTTTTGCATCTTGTTTAATGATTTAACTGTATATGTGTTATTGCTCTACAGTCATGTTTTCTAACAATTGGTATTAGAGCAAAAATCTCTATTTGGCTGCTAAACTCGCAGGAAAGAAGGGTTCCTGGTTTGAGTGGGAGCAATAGCGGAAGAGGGAAAGTTTAGAGTCGAGAAATTTAACGGCCAAAACTATCAGTTATGGAAGATGAAAATAGAGGGACTATCTGTACCAAAAAGATATGTACCTGCCATTGGGCGAAAAAGAAAAATAGCCGACAGCTTTGAAGGATGAAGAATGGGAGGTTCTTGACAGAAAGGCACTGGGAACAATACGGTTGTGCCTGGATTCATTGGTGGATTTCAATATTTTGAAAGAAAAATTAATAGAGGGCGTGATGAGAGCATTGGGTAAGGTCTATGAAAAACCCTCAGCTTCCAACAAGGTATTTTTAATGAAGTGTTTATGTAATATGAATATGTCGGAAGGTGGATCTGTTGCCGATCATTTAATTGAGTTTAGTACACTTACAAGTCAATTAAGTTCTATAAAAGTGAACTTTGATGATGAGGTTAGGGCTCTTCTAATCTTGTGTTCATTTATAGAAAGATGGAATAGCTTGGTCATGGCTGTAAGTAACTTTGTACCTAGTTCAAACACTCTCAAGTTTGATGATGTTGTTGGTGTTATTCTTAGCGAGGAAATGCAAATAAAAAGAACATGTGAGACATCAGGTAATGCGTTGACCATGGAGAGTAGAGGGAGACAAAAGCAGAGAGGAAAGAGCCCAGGTAACTGTGACAAGTCTGGAAAGGCTAGATCCAAGTCCAGATTCGAAAAAATAGAGTGCTAGAACTGTGGTAAGAAAGGACATCTGAAGAAAGACTGCAGAGCTCCAAAGAAGAAAGGAGACAAACAGCAAGAGACTACTCAGAAAGTGAATGTAGCGGGTGATGTGTTACAAGATGCTTTGATTCTTGCATTAGGTAATACTAGTGATTACCAGGTAGTATATTCAAGGGATTCATGTCATGCTACATCCCATAGGAAATTCTTTCCTGATTATAATCAAGGTGATTTTTGGCATGTGCTATTGGGGGATGATGAACCATGCAAAATTGTTGGAAAGGGTAAGGTACGGATTAAGTTAAATAATGGAAGTGATTGGCTGCTAAAATATGTAAGGCACATTCATTCTATGAAAAGAAATCTGATCTCAATAGGGAAGTTGGGAGATGGCAACTGTTTGTCTACGTTTGGAGAAACGTGGTCGAAGGTCAGTAAAGGATCAATGGTAATAGAAAAAGGAGATAGGATAGGTACGTTATATTTATGTCCACATAATATTGATTATTCTATCTCTGTAGCTTCCACATAAGCAGCTGCAGTGTTGTGGCATCATAGGCTTAGCCACATGAGTGAGAAGGGGATGTAGATTATCCACTCAAGGAAACTACTTCCAGATCTGAACCAGGTAAGTTTGGAATTCTATGAGAATTGTGTTTATGGAAAACAAAAGAGAGTTAGTTTTCTCAAGGCTGGGAAACAAAAGAAGATTGAAAATGTAGAGCTTGTCCATATAGATGTATGGGGACTAGCTTAGGTACAATCTCTTGGTGGCTCTCATTATTATGTTACTTTTATTGATGATGCAACTAGAAAAACATGGGTTTATTGCATTAGAAAGAAATATGATGTGTTTGATACTTTTAAGAAGTGAAAATATTTGGCTGAGAATGAGACAGGAAAAATGTTGAAATGTCTCAGATCTGATAATGGAAGTGAGTACTACAGCAAGGAGTTTGACAATTACTGTTCACACAATGGGGTTCGCAGAGAGAAGACATTGCCTGGAACAACACAAGAAAATGGTGTGTCATAAAGGATGAACAGAATGATCAAGGAGCATGCAAGGTGTATGAGATTGCATGTAGGCTTTCCATTATGGTTTTGGGCTGATGCTATAAAAATTGCTATTTATTTAATAAACAGAGGGCCTTCAAGCACTTTGGATGGTGGCATTCCAGAGGAGGCTTGGATAGGTAAACAAGTAAAATACTCATTTATGAGAACTTTTGGTTGTGAAGCATTTGTCCATATTGATAAATATGATAGAATAAAGCTTGAAGCTAAATCCAAGAAATGTACCTTTATTAGATATGGGGTTGATGATTTTGGTTATCGTTTATGGGATTATGCAAAACAGAAAATCATTAGGAGTAGAGATGTAGTATTCAATGAAAAGGTCACGTACAAAGATTAGTTGTAGGGAAAGAAAGTGGAAAAGGAAAACACAGAGTACACAGTGCTTGATGAAATCAAAGAAAATAAAGTTCCAAAGGCACCAGAAAATCAAGAGTAGCAGTAGGTACCTGAAACTCCTGCAACTGTAAAAAAGTCTACCAGGTTAAGTAGACCCCTTGAACGATTCTGTCCTTCATTGTAATATTTATTGATGACTGATTCTGGTGAACCAGAATGTTATGAAGAAGCAATTCAGGTAGAAACTAGAAAGAAGTGGGAGCAAGGCATGGATGAGGAGATGGACTCATTGGTAAGAAACTAGACTAGGGATTTAGTTAAGTTTCCTACAGAAAAAAGGGCATTACAGAATAAATGGGTTTACAGGTTGAAGGAAGAAGATGGAGGCAAGAATCGGTACAAGGATATACTTGTTGTAAAGGGGTTTGCACAAACTAAAGGTATAGACTTTGATGAAATATTTTCTCCTCTTGTTAAAATGACTTCAATTAGAACTATTTTAATTTTAGTGGCGGTAGAGGATTTGCATCTTGAACCATTAGATGTAAAAACAACCTTTCTCCATGGGGATTTGGAGGAAGAGATTTATATGCAGCAACCATAAGGGTATGAGGTCAAAGGTAAGGAGAATTCAGTTTGCAGGTTGAGGAAGATCTTGTATGGCCTGAAGTAAGATCCAAGGCATTGGTATTTAAAATTTGATAAGTTTATGATAGAACAAGGTTATGATAGATGTCAGTCTGACCAATATGTTTATTTCAAGAGGCTAGATAACAGAAGATATATTATCTTGTTATTGTATGTGGATGGCATGCTTGTTGAAGGGTCTAACATGTAGGATATAAATGTGCTCAAAATAAAACTATCTAATTCATTTGCAATGAAGGATTTGGGTGCTGCAAAGAAAATCCTTGGTATGAGAATAACAAGAGACAGGAAAAATTGCAAATTGACATTGTCTCAAGGTGAGTACATAGAAAAGGTGTTGCAGAGGTTTAGAATGTAGAATGAAAAATCAGTTAGTATACCTTTAGCCAGACATTTCAAACCAAGTAAGGAGATCTATCCAGAGACATAGGAAGAAATAGATTACATGTCGAGGATTCCCTATTCATCAGCAGGTGGAAGCTCGATGTATGCCATGGTGTGCACAAGACTAGATATTGCACATGTAGTGGGAGTTGTGAGTAGGTATATGAATAATCTAGGTAAAGAGCATTGGAAAGAAGTACAATGGATTCTTAGGTATTTGAGAGGTACCACTTCAAATGCATTATGTTTTGGAGGTTTAGACATTGTTCTACAGGGATATGTTGATGCAGATATGCCTGTTGATAAAGACAATAGGAGGAGCACCATAGGGTATGGGTTTATTGTGGGTGGAACAACTGTAAGGTGGATTTCAAAACTACAATAGGTTGATGCACTTTCAACGACGGAAGCAGAGTATGTTGTTGCTACAAAGGCTAGTAAGGAGATGATTTGGTTGCAGAGGTTCATGGAAGAATTGGGTAAGAAGCAGAAGAATAGTAGGATGTATAGTGACACATAGAGAGCCATTCATCTTACAAAGAAATTATCCTTACATTCAAATACTAAACATATATAGCTCAAGCACCACTTCATAAGATCTGTTCTAGATGAAGAACTATTAAAATTGGAAAAGATACATACTAGCCAAAATCCTACAGACATATTGACCAAGGGAGTAACCAGAGAGAAACTGAGTTCCTGCTCGGTTTCTGTAGGTGAAAATAAGAAATTTTCCAAGTCCAAGGTCTTGAGCATAGTCCAGTAAGTGCAGTAACGGTGGAGTTGTTGTGGTTAGTCTCCAAGTGGGAGATTGTTGGTTGTAGAGCCTGATATTCCATATCCAGAGATATTATTCAATTTTGTTTGTACCTCAGGTGTATTGTACACTCATTTCCCTTCCTTGGCCAATAGTTTTGCGGACCCATGGTATTGGGTTAACCGTAGTATTTTCCCATGGTATTTCCCCTATAAAAGAAAGAATTGTAACACAACTGTGTATGGTATTATTTTGTATTGTAAACAATCTTTGTGATTGTACGAAATAGACTATGAGAACGTGAAGAGGAAGTGCAGCAGTTTTCCTGCGAGTTGTATCCCTTCATCTTTTCGGACTGTAATAAAAGGACTACAAATTTCTTTGTGGACGTAGCCCATCTTTTGAGTGAACCACGTTATATTTGTGTCTCTCTATAATGTTTTTAAGGTTTTTCATCTTGTTTAATGATTTAATTGTATATGTGTTATTGCTCTGCGGCCTTATTTTCTAACAATATGTTGGGAAATACTTATGCTAACCCTACCCTTGAGTCGACTTTTTTTTTTCACCTCTGAGCATAAAAAAATGACTCCAGAGCATGGAGGGCCTTTAAACCTTTCCTGATAGACAAATTTTTGTGTTAAATATTCATCTATGCAACTCCACTTCCACAAGTTCAATTCTACAATAGAGTTTCCGCAACACCCTTTTCAGCAATTCCGCAACACCCCTTTCCACAATTTGTGGGATGCGGGTTGCGGGATGTCGAATTTTTCAAAAAATTCGTCCTTCCACAATTACATTCCCATAATAGTATTTCTACATGTGGGTTGCAAGTTTTAGACACACCTTTTCACTTTTTGAATTTCGACTCCTGCAACTTCTGTCTGGACCGTTGATCTTATGTGGGGCAGATCTAGACCGTTGATCTGCTGTTCTTTTGCAGATCTAATTTTTTACCATACATATTTGCAGATCCAATTTCCATATTCGATCTAATTTTTGATTTGATCATCTAAGCTACGCACAGGATTAAATCCTCTTCATCGATCCTTATAGTGATTGATCTCTACAGACATTGAATCTTCGACAAATTTGTTTACACATTAGAAATTCATGAAATACAAAGCAAATTATTCATACAAATCTCTCCTTCGATTAATCAAAGACTCGATCAATCGATCTCTCTTTCCTCTCTCTCAAAATCCATCCTTCACATACGACTTATCATCTATTAACATGAAATAAATCAAACATTCATTTCATGAAACCATACATTCAAAGAGAGATGAATTTACAAAAGTACATTTACCCGGAATAGGATTTTTCATTCACATATTAAAAATGTATATACAAATTTGTTTTAAAACTTGCGTTTTGATCTCCTTAGGCTTGATACATCTTTAAGTGGTCTTACTTAATTCCTAGAGACCCTGCTGACCTTCCTATCTATCTATATCTGTCTTCTATCCCCTATTTATCATATCTATGTCTTGTAGGATTATACACACGCACACACACACACAAGCAGAACTCTGAAACCAATTTTGGTTTAGATCCAATAAACACTCAACAATATCCTACAATCCATCAACTATTATCAAATTTAAGTAACTTCCAATCCTATCTCAATGAATCGCTCCATTTGACATGGCTTACTTACATGAATCATCAATGACTCACCACTCACCTAGCGAATCACTGAATTGACTCATTATCCATCTGGAATCACATATTTTACATAAGTTTATTTACAAAGTGATAGTTTGAAGACCATCAATTCAGAACTTAAGACCCCTTATAGGCCTGCTCGGACTTAGAAATTGGACTATGATGGAGAGAAGGATGCTCCCTCATCAGACTCCCCAAGAAGAAATAAATATGACCTCCTGGTCATAGCCTTCCATATTCAATATACCTGGATCCCAAATCTTATGTTGTAACTAATCATCCATCTCATCATGTTGTGTTGTCTTTGTCATCTTCAGTGCTCCTGGTTTCCAAATTTTATGTTGCAATGCTCCACTAGCTTTGCTTACACCATCTCCTTGTGTCATCTATCTTCTCTTGCTTCTTTTCTACTTTGCTCTATTGATGAAAATATTCATTCTTTCCTCATGCCTTCTTTGAGACATCTCCACCATCAACAACCTTAATTCTCCAATATCCATGTCTAGTCTATCCTTGGGATGATACACATGCATATTCTTTTCTCGAAACTACTGCTATCCTCTCGACTCTCTATTGCTATCCACTAGATTATAAAATAAGTCAATGTTTTTATCTGGTTTCTTCTCTTTTCCAATTTTGTCATCAAACATTAACCAGTCATGTTTAACAACCCTTGGATTGATCAACCAATCTTCTAACATTTCTAACTCTTCATCATAATTTATGAAGTTAGAAAACTTTCCTTTGTCTTCATTAACCAACTCTGCAACAACAAATTCCTTTAGGTACTGGTCATCCCTTTAAAACAATATAGTCCCATCATGTATCATAATAATTTTCTTTCCCAGTCTGTTAGTAATGCCACTATCCAAATATGCAAGTGTTCTCTTTGGTTTATCCTTATGAGACCATGTCATTTCGTCCTTCAATTTCAAAACAATCTTCTAGCTTTGATCCATGTCAAGAATACATGGATAATCTCTTTCTTATTCTTTTGCCTATGGGGAAACCTTAAAAGGTTCATTACATGTTATTTTTGTAGATACACACAAATCATTAATTTCAAAAATATTTCCCATTGACTTTCTTATCATCACATTCTTTTGCTGAGCTGAACTCT
This sequence comes from Pseudotsuga menziesii, assembly GCA_001517045.1. Classification (NCBI taxonomy): domain Eukaryota; kingdom Viridiplantae; phylum Streptophyta; class Pinopsida; order Pinales; family Pinaceae; genus Pseudotsuga; species Pseudotsuga menziesii. The sequence goes on from LPNX010847028.1 coordinate 54,089, forward strand.
CCAAAGAGTTTACATGACTTTCATCCAGTCCCTCATCTGCACCATATTCTTCTAATATGACTTTATGTTTTGCTTCACAACAGTGAACATTATCTTCTGTAAGGGGTCCAATTATTCTTTTTCCTTTATTCCCCAAAGCATTCATCCTATACTTCACAACCTGCATAGACAAATGTTTTAAGTGTTCTTCAATACCTGCAGTCATACACCAATAATTAGTTCCAAAAATATGAGACTCTGAAGTCCCTATTAATATTTCTTCTGGCATCTCCCTATTCTGTTGGTTTGAACACAACATCAATCTGTCACCATCACCTATTTCTCTAATAGTCTGAGCTACAAGTTGTATACCATCTTCATATGGTATCTTTTTATCTTCTATTTCGACAGAATCATGTTATGCTACCATGTTTTTGAAAATCACATCTTCTTCTTCTTCAGACTCCATGACCGTCCAAGGTGACTCTTTAACTCTCTCCTTCACCAGAATGCAATTATGATCTTCCCTATAGAAATGTCTTTACACATTTCATTTTCTTCCTTCATCTACAGATCATCTTCAATTGACTATGTTACTCCATCAAGAAACTCATCAATGAGTTCATTTTGCTGCAATACTTCATACCTTTCTTCATTTGAGATACTTTCTTCATCAAATTTTAACACAGTTTCAAAATATTGTCTGTCATCTACAACAAAACCTGCAATCACAAACAAATCATCAGTTTCAAAAACATAAGACCTTTTGGTCTCATACGACCTCACAGTCATCTCTTCCATAAGTTTATCTGTACTATTTACAGAATTCATGATACTCTCAATTAGTCTCTCCCTTTTTGCTTCATCATCCTCTCTAAGCAAAGGACCTTGTTTAGGTTCACGATATGAAACCTCCATCTCAGATTCAGCTTCTTTGAGTTCTTTCTTCAATTCAAAAAACATCATTTGCTGTAACTTCACTTGTAGTGAATGCCATCTTACCATCTTTTCAATGACTCAACCATACCTTTGGTTCTCTTCTTTAGTAGCTTGCATCTGCCTTTCAAAGTACAAAATATCTTTTGCTAACTCTAGCAACTCCCTATTCCATTCTTTTTTTATTTTTTGATTTAAACTGCTATGGATTTTCTCTGAACCCCTACAATTACCTTCAATAGTTAGTGTTTATGTCTCCTTATCCTCTTTTTTGAACTTCATCCTATCCAATTATGGATTGCTTTCCTAATCCTCCTTCAACAAGTCTCCACACTTGTCTATTATACCTGAACAAGATATCTCTCCTTGAGCTTGTCCTTTTGGTATCTCTAGTTCTTCTCCTCTAGAACCTTGTAAGCATCTCCTTTGCTCTTCTTGGCTTCTACAATTCCACTTATCTTTTGAGAACGTGCACTAGTCCTCTCATTTCCAACCTCTGTTGGATTTATGGGTTCTGCCACTACTTCCTCTTTTCTCTTCTCAAGAACTTCTCTGTTCTTTACTTCTATAAATTTACATAACCAAAGTCAAAATATAAACATCAATCAGTCCATACCTTTAGACTTTTCCACTTGTATAGTTGGATGTAATATCTCCACTGCTATCTTCAGAAAATATTCCTCTTCATCAAGAACAAAATTGTCCTTGAGCACAAATCCCCTAGTTTTTATTGCTGTAACCTGCAATCTTTCATCAATCCACAAGATTGTCAAATCCTTTCAAGTATTCTTCTGCATTCCTATGTGGCTAATCATCAACTTTAACCAGACATCTTCTATCTGCAATAAATGCTGAACACCTTCTTACATGACTAACCTTCTCACACAATCGTTAGTCTTAAAATTTAAAATAAATATTGAAAATCATAGATTGATTTACCTTTCATGCAGAATACTTGTTCTTCCCTCCTCCTGCATCACTGAGCTTGTCCTCAAGCTTAGCCAGTGAGCTGCAACCAAGCTTTCATATCAAGTCTCCTTCTTGTCATTAATACCACATAAAGAATTTTCCATAGCTTGATCCTACGTTATTATAACTTCTCTCCTATAGAAATTTCTTCACAGGCTCAACTGATCAATTGAACTACCTCGCAGAATCTTTGTCCTGATCTGATACCAAATGATGCCAACCGTACCCTTGATTCGACATTTTTTTCCACCTCTGATCTTAGAAACATGAACTTCAGAGCAGGGAGGGACTTTAAAACTTTCCTGACAGCCAAATTACTATGTTAAATCTTCTTCTGCATAGCTCTGCTTCAGCAGGTTCAATTTCGAAATTTTTTTTCCACAACTTTGTTTCCACAACACCCTTTTCTGCAATTCCACAACTCTGATTCCACAACACTCCTTTCCATAACTTGCGGGAGGTAGGTTGCAGGATGTCGAATTTTTTGAAAACTTTTTCCTTCAGCAATTATGTTCCTACAACGATATTTTCACATGCGGGTTGCGGGTTGTGGACATGCCTTTTCATTTACCTAATTTTGACTCCCACAAATCTTCTCTTGCAACTCTTGTCCGAACCGTTGATATTCTACAAGGAAGATCTGGACCGTTGATTTGATTTTCTTTTGTGGATCTAATTTCTGACTGTTATATCTTTGCAGATCCAATTTCCATGTTCGATCTAGGTTTTCTTTTTATCATCCAAGCCATGCACCGGCTTAACTCCTCTTCATTGATCCTTATAGTGATCGATCTCTACAGAACTTGAATCTTCAACAACTTTGCATGCGGATTATAAATTCATGAAATCCGAAGCAGATTATTCATCCACCTCTCCCCTTTGATCGATTAGAGACTCGATCAATTGATCTCTATTTGCCCTCTCTCAGAAGACATCCTTCACATACGACTTATCAGCTGTTAATAGGAAATAAATCAAACATTCATTTCATGAAACCATACATTCAAACAAAGATGAATTTACACACGGACATTTAGCCAAAATAGGATTTTTCATTCACACACTAGAAACTGTATATACAAATTTGTTTTAGAACCATAACAAACTATCATACACTAGTGTGTATCCTAAATCATTAAGAATGTTAATCAAGGAGTGTCAAAATATGCTTTCTTTTGTCAAAATATGTTTTTTTCTATTGGCTAGAATTGCCCACATCTATTGAAATTATTACTTTTTTATTGTAAAGTAGTTAAATAAGTCTACTCACCAAAAATATTTGAGCCCAAAAAAATAAACCGAGACAATTTTCGATAAAAAACATAAGTTAACTGGTCATTTTTTGAAAGCAAGCATAGTCAGCCAACCGAAATTTCCAATCCACAGTGACTTTAACATAGGTTAAGCGTATAGAGATTTGAATTTGCATTAAATTAGAACCGATAGTAACAGTCTTGGAAGTGTAAAACATGCCAGGAATGGTTGGCACAGTTATGATATGAGTCGCCTTTAGATATACGTTGTGGAATGAAATCAATGAAGCATCCATGATCGATTGAGCATGGAGGGTAATTTCAAAAAATTTCATTTCTCATGAATTTGAATGAGTGACTTTTATAACAATATGTTTTGTTTTGGACTGCCTGGTACCCTACAACATAACCAGACAAACATATAACATAATTCTGATTATGTAAAAATGTCTTGTGGATACCTTCAAAATTTCAAAGTGGCATAAGAAGCAACATTACCTGATGAGACTCATTTGGCGTGAAGTCTACCAACCTTGACTCATCCACAGAAAATCATATTATTCTAACTCAGGTACACTTGCATTGTACTTCATCCAATCCCATCCTTATATTATCCAGCAATGAAGCTGTTATCGATTTTGGGAAATCTATCAAGTCGTTTCTACAGTCTATCGTAGTCTCGAAGGTTGTTTTTTCCCATTACTATTCAATTTGTCTTTCACTTGGTTTTTTGACATTGTTGTTTAATTTGTCTTTCAATTTGTCAATCACTTGGTTTTTGACATTGTTGTTTAATTTTTCTTTCAATTTGTCTTTCACTTGGTCTTTGACACTGTATTTTGTACATCATCTTCATGAATTTATAAATATTTCCACGTTCTACAACTAGTTTTTTTTATTTTGATTCAAAAAGTGCCTATGTATGCATTTTTACAGAGCATGGGATTTTTATTTTTAAAATGATTATATCAACAAATTTGACCATGAAGATACCATGAATTTATCATAATAAAGAGTATCATAGTATAGGCATTAACATATACTTATTCATAATTTGTAAGTATTTCGGTGAAATTGAAATTAATCACTAGAATCGTGATTTGTTATGTGTAAAACAGAGTGTTAATATACAAAAATGGGCTTAACAAAATGCATGCCACAATACATACATTTATTATTAATTTAAAATAATACCATGGGATTGAAGAAAGATATATGTTTGAAAAAACCTCTTCTAGTTTCCTAAAATTATGTTTCATTTGCCCGCAGTTAATTTGACCAAATAAAATTTTTTATGCTTGGAACCATGTCTTACCATGTTCATAAAAATGCTCGCCTAACCATAACTATTGAGTATTTTTGAGTGATTTAAGTTGAAAATGGTGCAGTTTACTATTTTCCACCTTACTATACATATAGGTTTTCAATTTGGGTTCCGAAAGTGTTTGCAGTGTCATTTTTGCAGAGAAGGAGATTTTTAGACTTAAAGTGAGTCAAAAAATTTGACCATTCATATATTATGACTTTATTATAGTACATAGTATCATACTTTATCTATTAAATATGTACATAATCATTAAAATCCTGAGTGGTCATGTAAGAAACAAAGTGTAAATCTGTAAAACTAGGATTAAACAAATGTACGCCACAACCTAGGCCCACAGCACCAGGATAGTATCCTACTTATATCATACTATATGTATTATACATGTATGAATTATCATAATTATAAGTAGCATGGTCTTAATTGAAAAGAATGTCTAAATTCACAATTTTGTTTTGTAAAAGCAGAGTGTAAATATGTAAAAATGGGCTTAGAAAAATGCCCTCCATAATGTTTATAGAGGTGATTTTAAAAACTAATTCCATATACTTGGAGCTATATATACTATGGACAAAAACTCATTCACAGTTTTTAAAATATGTTTATTTTGTGTACAGTAAAGTTTTGAAAAATGCAATTTTTTTGTTTTGAACTTTATTTGACTAGGTATTTAAAATGCATGCCTAGCCCTCATTGTTTAGTATTTTTTAGTGATATCAGTTGGATACGGTGTTTTTTATTGTTTTACACCTTCTTGCAGTTCTATTTTTCTAATCTTGGCTAAAAACATGACTGCTATGCAAAAACATTGCAACGCTTCATTGTAAATGTGAAATGCCCACTTAGTCCACTAAAATGCAAGCATAAGTTCCATACTTAGGTATTTTTAAGTGGATTAAGTTGGATAATATATGTTTATTCTTCCCATTTTCTTACACATGTTCAAATATGTCTCATAATATTTGCATGAATACCACATATGTCTTATATAACATTTGCATGAGGATCTTGTAGCGGGCCAACAACCTCAAGATAGTATTCTATTTATATCATACTATATGTATTATACATGTATGAATTATCATAATTTATATGTAGCATGGTCATAATTGAAAAGAATGTCTAAATTCGCAATTTTGTTTCGTAAAAGCAGAGTGTAAATCTGTAAAAATGGCCTAGAAAAATTCCCGCCATAATGTTATATAGGTGATTTTCAAAACCTAAAGCCATATACCAGGAGCTATTTATACTATGGAAAAAATTCTTCTTCAGAATTTTTAAAATATGTTTATTTTGTGTACAGTAAAGTTTTGAAAATTGCGATTTTTCTGTTTTGAACTTTATTTGACTAGGTCTATAAAATGCACGCATACCCTCATTTTTTAGTATTTTTGGGTGATCTCAGTTGGATACGGTGTTTTTTATTGTTTTACACCTTCTTGTACTTCTATTTTTCTAATCTTGGCTAAAAACATGACTGCTATGCAAAAACATTGCAAGGCTGCCTTGTAATGTAAAATGCCCGCTTAGTCTACTAAAATGCAAGCATAAGTTCCATCCTTAAGTATTTTTATGTGGCTTAAGTTGGAGAATATATGTTTCTTCTTCCCATGTTCTTACACATGTTCAGATATATCTCATAATATTTTGCATGAAGGCCAGATATGTCTCATAACATTTGCATGAAAATCTTGTAGCGGGCCCACAGCCTCAAGATAGTATTCTATTTATATCATACTATATGTATTATACATGTATGAATTATCATAATTTATAAGTATCATGATCATAATTGAAAAGAATGTCTAAATTCACAATTTTGTTTTGTAAAAGCAGAGTGTAAATCTGTAAAAATGGGCTTAGAAAAATGGCCTCCATAACATTTATAGAGGTGATTTTCAAAACCTAAAGCCATATACTTGGAGCTATATATACTATGGAAAAAAAACCTTCTTCATAATTTTTAAAATATGTTTATTTTGTGTATAGTAAAATTTTGAAAATTGCAATTTTTCTGTTTTGAACTTTATTTGACTAGGTCTATAAAATGCATGCCTAGACCTCATTTGCTAGTATTTTTGGACGATCTCAGTTGGATATGGTGTTTATATTGTTTTACACATTCCTATACTTTTATTTTTCTAATCCTGGCTAAAAAAAATTGTGCTGTGCAAAAACATTGCAAGGCTGCCTTATAAATGTGAAATGCCCGCTTAGTCTACTAAAATGCAAGAATAAGTTCCATCCGTAGGTATTTTTAAGTGGCTTAAGTTGGATAATATGTGTTTCCTCCTCCCATTTTCTTACACATGTCCAAATATGTCTCATAATATTTTCATGAAGTCTAGATATGTCTCATAACATTTACATGAGGATCTTGTAGTGGGCCCACAGGCTCAAGATAGTATTCTATTTATATCATACTATATGTATTATAAATATATGAATTATCATAATTTATAAGTAGCATGGTCATAATTGAAAAGAATGTCTAAATTCATAAATTTGTTTTGTAAAAGCAGAGTGTAAATCTGTAAAAATGAGCTTAGAAAAACGCCCACCATAATGTTTATAGAGGTGATTTTCAAAACCTAAAGACATATACCTAGAGCTATATATACTATGGAAAAAAACCTTCTTCATAATCTTTAAAATATGTTTATTTTGTGTACATTAAATTTTTGAAAATTGATTTTTTTTTTTGTTTTGAACTTTATTTGAATAGGTCTGTAAAATGCATGCCTAACCCTCATTTTTTAGTATTTTTGGGTGATCTCAATTGGATATGGTGTTTTTTATTGTTTTACACCTTCATGTACTTCTATTTTTCTAATCTTGGCTAAAAACAATTATGTTATGCAAAAACATTGCAAGGCTTCCATGTAAATATGAAATTCCCGCTTAGTCCACTAAAATGCAAGCATAAGTTCCATGCTTAGGTATTTTTACGTGGCTTAAGTTGGAGAATATATGTTTCCTCCTCCCATGTTCTTGTACTATTCCCTATTTTCTTTTTGAGCCATAAAAAATAGTTTGTATACAAAACACTATATTTTATATTAATGTTGATTATTTGGTTGATTTTCTAGAAGAACTCATCAATGGATCATTTGAACCAGTCATCTCAACAAAATATTCCTCGAAAAGAGGTCGATACAAGGAAGTAGAATTGAATAATATTCCAATTTTCCCCCATGTGATATTGTACTTTAATTCACTCTTGTTGGGGGTAAAAGAGCTGCTATTCGTGCTGTCTATCAAAAATCTCAAGCACTTATAGATCAGAACTCTATACCAGAAAATAATACTATGAATTTCCATCAAACAATAGGAAATCATGCAACAATTGTTGAAATTAGATGTCCTATATGTAAGCAATGTGTGACAAACAACAATGTTTGTCAACAAACTAGGCAGCCTTTGACTCCAATTACAATTGAGGGAAATGGTAATGTACAAGATGCAAATTATGACCATACTATTAACTTTGATTCACATAATGTGGTCCAAAATGTCCCTTAAATATCAATTGTTGATGATGTTTCCATTACAAATAATTTGTATCAAAGTATAGAAGGTTGTTTTGCTCAACAACCTAGGTTTCCTTTGTTAGATTTTTATCATTTAAGCAATATGATCTTAGGATCTTATCTAAGAGAATAACATGCACAACAATAATCACAAGAGACAAGAGACACAAAGAATTTTCCTTGGGGAAACCATAAAGGAGAAAACCCCGCAACTTCCTCAGAGATAGAATGAGCTCCAATAGCAGTAGTAAAACCCAAAGATAGAAAAGATGATCTCCAATAGCTTTTCTCTCTCTCTCTCTCACTTGAGAGAGTTGTTCCTCTATCACTCATGTGCCCTAGTTGAGTGACTGTGTGTCTATGTAGAAATGAAGAGAGCCTCAATTCTATTTATATTCTTCCATTCACTTTATTTCCACTCCAACAAGTCAGCCTCACTTAACAATTGCTTACCAAGGCCGACTTCTCTAGGAGAGTATAATAACCCTAGTACCCCACAACTATGGGGACTTTAGCCCCCTGAACAACAAGGAGGGTTAACCTCAACTCAATTGTGGGGACTATTGCCCCAAATTACAACGGAGGGTTAATCTCATTGAATTTACATGACTTTTTTACATTATTGATTCTCTCGATAGGAACATTGGGGTATGACATGACTCACTTACATTATAGATAACTCTCGATGAAAAATACATAAAATATACAAGTTAATACATTTTGAAGTTACAAATACATCAACACTGCCTATTAACTGGGAAGGTACTCTCTTGACACAATTCATCAGTACAAGTCTTCTTTTCTGGATCATCATCAAAACTTGGTCAGCACTAGATCAACATCAAGTCTGGATAATCGCTAGATCAACACCAAGTCTGGATCATCATCATCATTATTGATTTTTCTATCTCGATTAACTGGTGTTGTCTCTCAATTCTACTCATCATAGGAAGTTCTACAGAGCCATCTTTTTTTCATGCTAGTTGTAGGCATAGCGTCTAGGTAGGTCTTCTTGAGCTCTTATATCTGGCCCTAGTCATAAAGGCCCACCCAACACTTACATATGACCATGAGAGGAACACATCCACCACCATGTCAGAAAGGCATGCCCAACACTAACATCTGACCATCGGAGTTCCAACCTACCACCATTTCAAAAAGGCTCATCCAACACTTACATCTGACCCAGTCAGAAAGACCCAGCACTCACATCTGACCATGGGAGGTCCAAAGGATCGACACTTATATCCGACCATGGAAGGAACTAATCCTACCATGTTAGAAAGGCTCTCAGACTCATCACCTCCCCCTGGAGGGAACCTCGATCTGGATAACACCAAGCTTCTTCCTGAAGTACTCAAACTTCACTCTGGTCATTTCTAGCATAGAGTCACATCTGGGTTGATTTTGTCTAACGATAAATTGTGAGCATCTCTAGGACCGATTACATTAGAGGACAGCCTACATGATCGTTTACGTCTGAGCCACCTACGACCTTCGCTAATATTTTATGCTCAGACAACTTGTCTCATCGACTATGCTAGAACTCCCTCTTTCGAGAGATCTTGATCTGGATCACATGTTAGAGCTTCACTGCTCCTCTTCGATCTCATACTGAAGCAGCACCCCGAGGTGCTCTTCCTATCAATGGAACTACCCAATCTAAATACACATAACCCTCCAGTTTAATATTTTGATTCGCTTCATACTTGAGCCCATGTTCAACTGTACCCTTCAGGTACCTCATTGCATTATTTGCAACCATCAAGTGAACATGTCTCAATTTGTTCATATCAATCCAAATATCTAGTCTCGTGTTCATCAGGTAAATCAAGGAACAAATCATCTTATGATACATTGTGGCATCAACTAACTCTAATGAAGCAACAATCAATAGCTTCAGGTTTGATGCCATAGGTGTGTTCATGACCTTCCAGTCCATCATCCTAAACCTATTAAGGATATCTACTACATAATTCCCTTAACCCAAGAATATTCCATCCATGTTTTTCTAGAATTCCATGCCTAGAAAGTAGTACATCATATCCAAGTCCTTCATCTCGAACACAACAGCAAGTCTCCTTATTGCAACTCTAATGAGTTCCTCTTTTCTGTCAGGAACAAGTGATCAACATATGACAGGAGAATCACTGGTATTCCGCCTTCAAACTTGAATCAAAGGCAAATACTAGAGTCATCAGTAATCTATCTATCCTATCATACCATGTAGAACCTCAAGATCTTCTACAATCACTCCCTCTGAAGCGGAGCATCATTCTCCCTTTGTCTTTTGTACTCTATGCTCTGAAACATTTTGTATCTGAGTGACAAGTAGCTTCCTCTGCTAGTAATATTCTATGTATCCATATAGGGTCACTAGATACCAAGATCCTCTATCTTGAACCTTTTCAAATGTTCTTCTCGCACCCATCTGTGAGCTTGTCATCCTCTATAGGATTTCATCTTCAACCTTGTAGGAAAGGCTAATATCTTTGTCACTCTAGGTGGTCTTCAAGCTCCTCATGTATGTGTTATTCCATGGGTGTCTTTTGATCTCGTACACGGCCTTATTTCATTTGCACACATGATTCTTCCTGTCACGTGTCTTAACTTATAGTGGCTGCAAATGTCTCTTCGTATTCTATGCCTTCTTTCAGTGAGAAGCCTCATGATATGAATATTTCCTTGTATCCCACGATGTTTCCATCTACTGCATGTTAGATCTTGTAGATCCATATGGAAGATAATACATACTTCCATTTAGGTCTTCGACATCGCATTTTATTCATCATTCTTCATTTTGGATTATTAGAGTGAATCTTAAACTGTCGTCACTTGTTCTATGGAACAAGTCTCATCCTTCTTTTCTTGTAGGTGATTGCACGTGATATTTCCTATAAATCAAATGCACCAGTTGTATGATAAGAAATATTTCATAATGCATATTCATAATGGTAAATTCTTATGCATAAATACATAATCATGAAACTATTTTAGCCAATACAACATTCATCCATATCTCACAGAACCTTTCTAGATTCCTTCCATCTCTACCAAGACTTAGTTGAGATTGTGCACTAATCCAATATGTCAACAAAGAGGTTTCATTATAGATAAATAGCAATGGAGAGTTGTATAGCACCACAAGAAACTTACTCATCACATGCATATTAGTAGTATACTGTCATTAATGCAAACATTCTATCATGCATAACACATCAACTGAATATAATCAAATGCATATATCATGAAAGACAATTGAATACTTGTATTTTATCCGTTTCATGGGTAGAATCCTTCTTGAGCCTTTTGCTTCATCATATTCTTCATTCATCATTCTTATCCAAATGCTAATATGGATAAGGGGTTCTTCAAGAATTGAATCCTTCATATTCCTCATCGCTTGAAGGATCTTCTTTGAGTCGTGAGATCTAGATCTCCAGTTGCTCCAATATTCTTTTCTATTATTATGAGGCAAGCTTCTTCTTCTGTGTGCTGTTCCCATAGTTTTCTAAAAGTAATTACTTCCTTCTGGCACACATTCCTCAAATGAATTGGTCCCATGATCTCGGGAGGCCATTCAAGGTGGTTATCACAACTTCTACATTCTCCACTTCTTCTTCTATTGCTTCAAATTATTTTTTGATTTGCGAGACCCTTGTAAAGTTTGAATGTATGGTCTCTGCATTCTATATCTTATGATTCTTCAAATATTTTCTCAAATTCATCTTTCGATTTATGTTCTTCCCTTCAAATAGCTTGGTCAAGGAATCAAACATCTCTTTAGGTGTCTTTATGAAAGAAACATGTGGTATAAGGTAATCCTTGATTGAATAAGAAATGATCTTCTTAGCCTTGACCAAGTTCTTATTGTGTGAGGATTTAGCCTTATCTACCATTGGAACTTGGAACCTCTCCACTTATGTAGGTGTGCAATTCATTTTCTTCAAGAACCAGTGAGATCCTATACTTCCATGCTTGGAAGTTTTCAGTTTCACCAAGCTTATCATCAAGCTACTGTGACTAGTCATTTAGAAATGAGAACCTCAAATGTAAATAACAAAAGATTAGATCTTTTTGATTTGAGGTGTCTGTCCTTGTTCCTGAGCTGGAAGATCTAGGGTTTGTCAAAGAAACCCTAATTTTCAAAACTTGGAATCTTTCAGATCATAGAAAGATAGACCGCTTCAAGGAGAGCTGTCCAATGTACTCCTTTTCTAAAAAACAGTGGAGGGAAGCTCCTGAAATAGGAAGCCCTAGTTTACCAATTTCTTCTATAGAAATGCCTAATATTGTTTCTACGGTATATACACAATTAATTCTCTTATGTTTCTATAATTTTGTATTGAGATACTTCATATGTTCTCTTTCCAACACCATAGGTTCTACTAGAATTAGTTTCACCAATTGGGACTTATGAGCGTTGTCCCAAGGTGACATGTTTCATGATTGTTTAGCATAGAGAAGTTGTATGGACTACCACATGTCCCTGTTTCAACTTTACGTTTTGAAAATTTTACCACAGAAAGTACATCCCGTGCCCTATTTGGAACATCTTGCAGAATTTCATTTGGACGTTTGTATCCTGAGATATATCAATTCTCCCTTAGTGTCCTATTTAGGAATGAATCTTGGAATAGGATGGAACCCTTATTTGGAGGAATCATATCTCCCAGAATATAGCTAATTTGAGGCAAAATTTTTTACATAGGGTACATCAAGATTTTATCTTCGGCTTACGAAATTTTTAGCCACTGAGCCTTCTTCAATCCTGAGATATAGCAAATGTACAAAAACTACCTGTTTTAGTATTTTACTGTTTTTCAGGCCCGGGGTCAAACTAGGGTTTTACTTTCTCGGAGTTTTACCCAACCAAAAATATCGACCTTGCACTCTAAATTTTGATTTAGATGAGGAGAGAGATCCTATGCTGGGCTCACTAAAAAATTCCTCTTCTGTAAAATTCCCTAATTTCCTGCAGCAAAAACTAAAAATGCCCAGAATCAAATTTTGCTTCGACAGAAAGATACGCCTTTCAATTAAGAGTTAGCCTAGCCTCCTTTTGCTGATGGATTGTGGAGAGAGATAAAAAGTAAGAAGCCCTAGATTCTATATCTGCACAATGTCTTCATCTCAAGTTATCTCTAATACCATGTTAGATTTTTATCATTTAAGCAATATGATCTTTGGATCTTATTTGAGAGAATAACATGCACAACAATAATCACAAGAGATAAGAGACACAAATAATTTTCCTTGGGGAAACCATAAAAGAGAAAACCCCGCAAATTTCTCAGAGATAGAATGAGCACCAATAGCAGTAGTAAAACCCAAAGATAAAAAAGACGATCTCCAACAACTTTTCTCTCTCTCTCTCACTTGAGAGAGCTTCTCCTCTCTCACTCTAGGCCTCATTTGAGTGAGTGTGTGTATGTGTAGAAATGAGTAGAGCCTCACATCTATTTATCATTATTCCATTCAATTTATTTACACTCCAACAAGTCGGCCTCACTTAACAATTACTTACTAGGGCTGACTTCTCTAGGATATTCTAATAACCCTAGTGCCCCACAATTCTGGGGATTTTACGCCCTGAACAACAAGGAGGGTTAACCTCAACTCAATTGTGGGGACTATTGCCCCAAATTACAATGGAGGGTTAACCTCATTAACTTTACATGACTTTTTTACATTATTGATTCTCCCAATAGGAACATTGAGGTATGACATGACTTACTTACATTACAGATACTTCCCGATAGGAAATACATAAATTATACAAGTGAATACATTCTGAAGTTACAAATACATCCACAAAGTTTGTCTACAGTTACGGTTGGAGGCAATGAAAGTGTAATCCTACCTAGTGGAAAAAAATTTGAACATGCATCCCTCAGAAGTTGGATACAAGTAGAAGTCGCCAAAATAGTTTAAAGAACTACCTTTCATGAACAAATGGATAGAAATGCACCTACAAAAATAAAAATTATGCAGATGCACATGCTTCAGTAGAAATGAATGAAGGACAAATGGATATAAATGTACCTATAGAAAATCAAAATTCTGTAGAAATTCAGGCCAGCAGTAGATTAATTTTACCCACAACAATTATCAATTGGTCATGCAAAATTGCTAACAATGGAGACTGAATATGGAGCTGTAACACAAAATTATATTAACTGAGTGGTACAATAGCCAACCCTGTAATAACATAGGTTGCTGAATATATAGAATACATCAAGAGATCGAATGCATAAGGAGGCATCCAAAACTAGCATAAAGCAGGCTTACCCAAAATAGGCAAATCCCCCATAGGTGTAAAAAGCTGATCCCAAATCTGCCATGAGGCTCACAAATTGGCAAGGGCGCATGGGAAAGCTAATGAGTGGTGGAATGGCAGCTCATACATTATTTTTCATGGAGGAAAGAGTGGAGGATGAAAGGGGCAAAAAACAAGTTCACCTCACCTAGTCTTGCTTTCCTATGTGCCTTAAAACACTGAAAAAGCAGGCAATAAAGCAGAAAAAGTAGAAGGGCGCCTAGGAGGCCAGGAATAAAGCAGATTTGATTCCTAAGGCTTTCCCAAGTGCTACATGAGTCAAAGATGGAAATTTTGACCTCTATGGATAGGCAATTAGCAACTTGCACATGGTGGGACTCATGAACTAGGCAAATACGACAAAAATAAATGAATTAATGTCTAAGTGGGTAATACTATGGGTTTTATTATTCTAACACCCCCCCTTAAGCCTAAATTTATGAGTAATAAATCAAAAATATAGGGCCTAGCAACAAGGCTTAGTCACCCTTTTACATACTGCAAGTCCATATGAAACAAGGAAAAAGGAAAAACCAACTTGGGAAAATCCTCCCTTAAACATGGAGTGTAAAACAAAATTGTAGAATCTTGTCTCCACTCATGCCTTTACAGCATGATCAGCAATCCCCAGTAGTGATTTGAGATTGCTGAAGGTCTTCTCACAAAATTCTTTGGTGAAGATATCAGCTACTTGTTCTGAAGATGAACAGAAGAGTAGGTGAATGGTGCCATCATGCACAAGCTCTCTGATGTAGTGCATGTGAATCTCAATGTGTTTGGTTGTCTGCTTCTGAACTAGATCTTTGCAGATTCGAATGGTACTTTGGTTATCACAGTAGATGGTAGTTGAGTACTCAGGTTCGAAACCACACTCTCCAAGTAAACCCTGCAACCATAAACACTGAGTTGCTGCATTAACAACTCCTCTGTACTCAGCTTCTGTAGATGAGAGTGCAATGGCACTCTGTTTCTTGCTTGACCAGCTGATTGGCCCTTCTGCAAGCATGAACACATACCCTGAAGTGGACTTTTTGTCTATGCTATCACCTGCCCAATCACTATCAGTAAATCCAATCAAATCAAGATCAGATTTTGCCTTATAGAAGATCCCATGTGTCCTTGTTCCCTGAACAAAGTTAAGGATCCTTTTGGCTGCTTTCCAATGGATCTCATGAGGTTTATCCATGAATATAGAAGCCACACTTATTGCATAACAAATATCAGGTTGAGTATGTGTCAAATACAATAAACAGCCAATCAATTGTCTATACAGTGTATTGATTACCATCGGTGGAGAATCATCTTCCTCCAGCTTCACTCCTGAAAGGAAAGGAGTTTTGCTTGCTTTGCAGTCTTGCATTCTGAATTTGATAAGAAAATCCAAGGCATACTTGGACTGGTGCACCTTTATTCCAGCTTTGGTTTGAGCAATCTCAAGCCCCAGAAATTGACTTAAGAGCCCCAAATCTGTCATGGAGAAGGCTTGGTTCATAGCTCCTTTTAAGGAAGCAATCTCAGCCTGTGAGCTTCCTGTAATGAGGAGGTCATCAACATATAACACAATGATCATTAATGAACCATTAACAGACTTCAAATAGACATTTGGATCTGATTTGCACCGAACAAAATTCAGAGATAGCAAGAAGCTATCTATCTTGGCATACCAAGCCCTGGGGGCTTGCTTTAGCCCATACAATGACTTTCTCAACCTGCACACAAGAGAAGGCTTAGTAGAAAAACCTTGAGGCTGCTGCATATATATCTCATTAGTGAGATCTCCATTCAGAAAGGCACATTTTACATCCATGTGATGTACCTCCCATTGCCTTGAGGCTGCAATGGCTAGAGCTAGCCTGATGGAATCC